>OY731404.1:27372398-27508221 GCA_963425845.1 Sphenostylis stenocarpa | reverse complement strand
TTCTATTCATTTCCATGAGAACCTAAAACTTCTAATGGCTTAGAGATAAGGTTAGATGAATTTAAATGATGTGGATGATTAAGAGATCGATATATCATTAGAAAAGCATGGAATTGAACCTAGGGATTTGGGTTACGAAAGTAAACAAAATCTTTGAGGGGTAATTGGATTTTCATAAACCGTAAAGGATCTACTTAACGAATTGAACGTTGTTCTTCGGTAATTAGGTACGTTAGTGGGGTTTCGAGAGGAATACATTAATCAATTAAGGAAAATTCACCTTAGAAATAGAATTTAAATAATGGGAAACGAATTGATTTAAATTGAATACGTAACATATAAACCTACCGACTCCTAAGAAAGTTTTCACCTTGAGTCTCTTGTCAATAGTTTTTGGTTTTCTATTCATTTTGCAATATATTCTATTTGAAACGATTTGTTTAGATAATTGAATCACTGTGTACCGGTACTTGGGCATAATCTCTATGGGAACGATAACTTTTTATTACGCGATACTCCGTACGCTTGCGGAACGGCTATCATTGTTGTCCCCATAAGTTACATATCCTTGTTCTTTAGCTTTGAAACTCACAAATTTCATTTTGTCTCCGGTCATATGTTTAGAGCATCCACTATCAAGATACCACATAGACTTCTTTGATTTGGAAGTTTCCTACAAAACAAGAACATAGTAAACTTAGGTCCCCATAACTTTTGGGTCCTTGGGGTTAGAGACAAACAAGTCATTTAACAATAGGAACCCAAATGTATTTTCCTTTAGGAACACCAAAATGTTTGATTTTACATATATTTGAAGTATGACCATGTTTCATACAATAAAAACATGCTTTAGATGTAGCTTTTGAATATGATGCATTTCTAACAATAGATGATCTAGTCCCAAGTGATGTAAGCTTTCTTCTTGAAGAACTTTTTGCCTTTGATTTCTTCATTTTTCTTGTTTGGACATTCGGTCTTCACATGTCCTGTTTCACCACAACCATATCATTTGATATTTACAGAATTATTTTCTCTTACCATTCCTTTACCTTTGAATGGATGTCTTCCTTTAGCTTTCATGAATTTGGTGAATTTCTTAATCATAAGACTCAATTCTTCTTCTTCATTCTCCGAGTCTTCTTCTTCCTCTTTACTCTTACCTTTGGAAATTTCAGTTTTGAAGGCTAAGTTCTTCTTTTGATATAGTCCTTCCTCATCATTTAGCCTTCCAAGCTCAAGCTCATGCTCTGTCAACTTTCCAAAGAGTGCCATCATAGACATTGTAGCAAGGTTTTGCGACTCCGAGGTGGCCGTCACCTTAGGTTTCCATTTCCTATCCAAAGATTTCAATATTTTCACATTTAATTCATCAACGTCAAAAATTTTACCTAAACCAGTGAGATGATTCACAATGTGTATGAAAAGCTTTTGAATGTCAAATATCGCTTTGCCTTGTTGCATCCGGAACATCTCATATTCTTGGATTAAAGAGTTTTTCCGTGCTCTCTTAACATCGTCGGTACCTTCGTGGGTCACTCTTAGCATTTCCCACATCTCTTGAGCACTTTTACAAACGGAGATCCTGTAAAACTCGTCAAGGGTTAAAGCAGATAAAATAATATTTCTAGCCCTAACGTCAAATTGAGCTTTTCTATTTTCCTCCGCCGTCCATCTAGAAACTGGTTTAGGAACGTCTACTCCATTTTCAGAAATTTTTGGAATATAGGGATCGTTTAAAATAGCGTCCCAAACGCCTCTATCAACAGACTCTAAAAAAATTTGCATTCTAACTTTCCAGAAAGGATAATTTTGACTTGCAAAAAGTGGGGGTCTATTGATAGACACACCTTCGGCAAAAGTTTGATTTTGTCCGACCATTTTCAAAAAATTTGAATGACTATCAACGCAAGCTCTGATACCACTTGTTAGAATCGCGCAGCGGAATGTTTGCATGCACGGACAAAAAACCAAGAGGGGGGTGAATTGGTTTCTTAACAAAAATTAGGTTTTAAAAATTTTCCCCAAATTTCACCAATTAAAATACTGTGTAAACGTAAATAAGAAAAGGATAGAGTCTTACACAGGAAACTTATACTGCTTTGGATCAAAAGACCCTACGTCCAGTTGTTAATCACTCAAACAGAGGATTAACGTTGTCACTATAATCAAAGTTATACAATCAGATTACAAATGAAAAAGATAAAGTAACGAAAACACCTCTCTTGAGTCCCACAAGAGATGAAGAACAACTTTCCCTAGAGATGGCACAACACACAATCCACTAAGAACTCCACTTAGTGATTCTTATCGCTTCTAACCCACACCAGGTTCCAAAAGCCCCTTTTTCCTCCAACAAACAGTTCTCTGCCAATCACAGCTCTTAACATTTGTTTGAAAAAGGTTGTTATATTTTTCTGAGAGCCATAAAGAACCTTAAGTAGATGAATTAGGGTTTGGGAATTGGGGATTTTCGAAACTTGGTGTATTGGGATTAGGGTTTTCGAAAATAGGTTTAATTTGAAGTTCAAAATCCAAATCTGACTGAAATAATCGATTAAATGAAGTGTTAATCGATTATTACAGAGCCAAAATCAACATAACCCCAAAACGCACTGGTTTAATTGATTATCTGCCCTGTTATTCGATTAATAGGCCTGTTAATCGATTAACATGTGTGTTAATCGATTATCACAGTGAGCTGATACAGAAAATGGTTTTTCTCACTGTAATAATCGATTATCTGGTGATTTAATCGATTAAACCCAAGCCTTTTTGATAAATATGAGTTTTTGAAGCTTCTAAAGAGTATACTATGTATTGGCTATCTTAGACTCTAATATTATAGATAAATATGTAAAAGAGAGGGAGAAAGTGAAGAAACCTCCGAAGCAAGCTTTTTTTATTAATTCTCTTAAAATAAGACCCTTTTTGGCAGTCCTTTGCTCTTTCTCGCAACGTTAAAAAAACTCTCTAAGAACACTCAGAAAACTCTGGACATGCTTCAGAGGGACTCTAGGAGAAGAATTTGAAGAAATAATAGAAGGAAAAATTGAAGAACTGTGTGAAAAGAAGGGGAGAGCGCCCTCCATTTAAAGGGATTCACGCCTGTCAGGTCGAGACCGCCGTCTCGCCTGGCCAGGTCGAGACAGTCGTCTTACCTGGCAGGGTTGAGACCACTGTCTCGCCAAACGGGACGGCGGTCTCGCCTTTGGCAAATGGCGAGACGGCCGTCTCGCTAATCGGGACAGCGATATCGATTTGTCAAATGGCGAGAAGACCGTCTCGCCAAACGGGAAGGCGGTCTCGCCATGGCAAGTGGCAAGACGACCGTCTTGCCAAACGAGACGGCGGTCTCGCCCTTTACTGATGGCGAGACGGCGGTCTTGCTAAGCGAGACGGTGATCTCGACCTTTCAAGTGGAAATCCTTATTTTTTTCTGTACAAAAAGTCTTCCTACTCTAATATGGGGCCTATTAGTCTAACCTAGGGACCTTTTAGGACTTCCCCATCTTCGAATTGGAGGTCTTCCGCTCTTTATTTTGAAACCGGACAAGATTTGAGGTCTACTTTAGACCCCAAATCTTGCCCGACCTCAAAATAAGAGCAGAAGACCTCCTATTCGAAGATGGACGAAGCCTAAAAAGCCACTAGGAGAGACTATTAGGCCCCATGTTAGAGTAGGAAGGATTTTCTGTATAAAAATAAGGATTTTCGCCTTTAGAAGTCGAGATCGTCATCTTGCTTTTCGGGACCACCATCTAGCCATTAATGCAAGTCGAGACCGCCATCTCGTTTGGCGAGACGACCGTCTCGCCACTGACCAATGGTGAGACCCCCTCCCGTTTGGCGAGAAGGCCTTCTCGTCACTTGGAATGTCGATACCGCCGTCTCGCCAAACGAGACAGTGGTCTCGCCACTTAAGCAAGTTGAGACCGTTGTCCCGAATGGCGAGACGGCCATCTCGACCTTGCCAGTCGAGACTGCCGTCTCGACCTGACAGGCGCGAATCCCTATAAATAGTGAGCGCTCCCCCCCCTCATTTCACACAGTTCTTCCACTTTCTGTTCTACACTTTCTTTAAATTCTCCTCCTATAGCCCCTCCGAAGCATTTCCGGGGTTTCTGAGTGTCTTAGAGAGCTTTTTATAGCGTTTTCGAGAGATTTCCGGTGTTGTAAGAGCGAAGGGATGCCAAAACGCACCCTATTTTCAAGAGAATTAATCAAAAAGCTTGCTTCAGAGGTTTCTTCACTCTCTCCCTCTCTTTTACTGTCTTTATTTTCATAATTAAATTGCGTATAGACATTAGGGCCATGTAGTCATTATCTTAATTCCGCGAATAAAAGGGTAAAAGCGTCTTTTCAAAAGTTTATCTATAAAATAACTGGCCCATCATAGGGAACCCAAAAAGGGCGTCGTAAGGGAACCAACACTTTCCTTACACGTAACTAACTCCCTTACCCAACTCTGGTTTTAACGACCAAAGTTGGTTTTCGAAAACCAACGTCTTTTTTTTTTCTCCTTTTTCGATGTTTCCGGTAAAAACATCGGTGGCAACTCCATAAGAACCCTTTCAAACTTGTTCTTAGGTCAGCCCGGTTATCGGACGACCTAAGAACACCTGTCACCATCGTCAAAACGAGGCGGTCAGAGCGACACGATGGTTCCGACTTTCCATTTTTCACGTTTTTTATTGGTGGTTACAACGCCTTTAGGTTATCCGATAACCGGGCTAAACCTAGGGGCAAGGTTTTCGAAATGGCGCTCTTGGATTGTCCGATAACCGGGCTAATCCAAGATCTAGTTTTGAAGGGTTCTCTGGAGTCGCCACCGATGTTTTTACCGGAAACATCGGAAAAGGGTTTAAAAGGTGTTGGTTTTCGAAAAACCAACTTTGGTCATTAGAACCAGAGTTGGGTAAGGGAGTTAGTTACGCATAAAGGAAGTGTTAGTTCCTTTACGATGCCCCTTTCGGGTTCCCTATGATAGGCTAGCTACTTTGGATAAATAAACTGGAAAATACGCTTTTACCCTTTATTTTGTGGAATTTAACGTTATGACTACATGGCCCTAATTTCTATTGCACAATTAAAATTAAAGCGGTAAAAGGTAAAGGGAGAAAGTAGAAACCTTCGGAGCAAGCTTTCTATTAATTCTTTAAAAAATTAGGGTGCTATACGGCAGCCCTTCACTCTACACAGCGTCGGAAACCTCTCAAAACGCTAAAAAATACTCTTAGAAACGCTCAGAAACTCCGGAAATGCTTTGGAGGGATTCTAGAGAGAGAATCTAGTGATGTGACTAGAGAGAGAGTGAGAGAACTGTCTGGAATGAGGGGAATGGGGGCCCTATTAATAGGGATTCGCGCCTGTCAGGTCGAGACGGGCCGTCTCGTCTGACAAGGTCGAGACGGCGGTCTCGCCTTGCAGGAATGGCGAGACGGCAGTCTCGCCAAATGAGACGGCGGTCTCGCCATTCGTGCAAGGTGAGACGGCGATCCCGAATCTGGGACGGCGGTCTCGACCTTAAAAGGTGAAAATCCTTATTTTTGCGCCTAAAATCCCTCCTATCCTAGTATGGGGGCCTAATAGTCTCTCCTAGTGGCTTCTTAGGCTTCATCCATTTTCGAAAAGGAGGTCTTCTAGTCTTTATTTTGAGGTCGGGCAAGATTAGGGGTCTATAACACCTTTTCAAAAACCTCACCCTTGGGTTCAGGCCGATTATCGGACGACCTAAAGGCGTTGTAACATCACCCATAAAAACGCGAAAAATAGAAAAGTCTGAACCATCGTGTCGCTCCGACCGCCTCTCTTTGACGGTGGCGACAGATGGCGACTCCACTGTGGAAACCTAGAGAGTTGATCCCATTTAGTGATGGGCCAGTTTAATAAATAAACTAAAGCGCCTCTCTTAATTTCGCAAATAAAAGGGTAAAAGCGCCATTTTAAAGTTTGTTTATGAAATAACTGGCCTATCATTGGTAACTCGAAAGGGTCGTCGTAGGGAAGCTAATACCTTCCCTACACGTAACTAACTCCCTTACCCAACTCTGGTTATAATGGCCAAAGTTGGTTTTCTTAAAAACCAACGCCTTCTATTTTTCCTTTTCCGATGTTTTCGGTAAAAACATCGGTGACAACTCCATAAGAACACTCTTCGAAAACCTTGCTTTTAGGTTCAAACTGGTTATCGGACAACCTAAAAGCTCACTTTTGAAAACCTCGCTCTTAGGTCCAGCCCGATTATCGGACAACTTAAAGGCGTTGTAACGTCACACTTAAAAACGCAAAAATGGAAGTCGGAACCATCGCGTCACTCCGACCACCTCTTTTGACGGCGACGACAGATGGCGACTCCAATGGGGAAGCCTAGAGATTTGATCCCATTAAGTGATGGGCCGGTTTAATAAATAAACTTAAAAATTTCGCTTTTACCCTACCTTGTCTTATAACATGTTTATTTTCTTGGCTTTAATAACTGTTGTTTGTTTATTTTACGCAATTGTTTGAAATACAAACTGTACACAAACCTTTGCACACAATAGTTCCCTCTATACCCAGGGGCAAGTGAGAAATCCATAGGGAGTGGGTGGCAGGTACGATTTGCCATAGTGAGGGCCATGAGCCCACCGGTATGATCGGAAACCACCACTCAAGGTGATAACCTTCCTCTTTTGTCACAAGAACTGACTATGGCCTTAGTGCTAAGCATGGTCGGAAGGCTAGAGAGTGGGGACCCTATAATGGGGACACCTTGGGGGCCTAAGCCTTGGTGAGAACAGTTAGAACCTACCTTTGCCAATACACTCTTCTGCAGGAAAACCCTACCTCATAACTAAAACATCATCCTACTTGTTTGCGGATGAGTGAATTGTGTGTTCATTTGTGTTGCATTTGATTGCATAGCATAACCAAACAACAGATAAAAATAGAAGAAACACCAAAAATATTTTCGCAATAAACACCCTTATCTCGGACAGTTTGCCTTTTAGCTAGCCTGGTTTCAGGTTCTTTGTAAGCTAAGTAGCCACGTAGTCCGACAAAAGAGATGAGGGACGCTAAAATTACTCTTTCGCAAGAAACCATTTTATCTTGGACAGTCTGCCTTTTAGCTAGCCTGGTTTCAGGTTCTTTGTAAGCTAAGTAGCCACGCAGTCTGACAAAAGAGATTAAAGGTTATAAAATAAAACCATAAAAAATCAAATAAAAATGGGACCTTGTTCATAAACATTAAATTCATAAAACATCCATATAGGTAGTTTATTTTTGAAAAAAAAATACACAAATACTATCATACACCATGTAGAAATAAAACATGATAACATTTAGGAAAAAACAAACACTCACATGCATACCTACAATAAACATCATGTTCATAGCATGCATTTTGGTTTTTAGAAAAAATGGAGGGGACTAGTAGACAATTGAAGAAGGTGGACATTCCCCGATACCATGCTGAGAAATTGGAACGGCGTTACGCATTGATGCCACTAGAGGTCCGCTCCGATTTCGAAAAATCTTACGGACAGATTCTCGACGTGCAAAAGATCTGTGTCGATCCTACTTTTATCAGGATTCTAGTTCATTTTTCGAACTCTAGTCTGCACTGCTTTGAATTCCCACAGTTCGATATGGTGCCTACTTTGGAGGAGTATGAGGTTATGTTGAAATGGCCCAAATCAGCCGGGGTTCATATCTGCCATGGGGCATATACTCCTGCAGCACAAGTCCCTGCCATCATCCGATTGTCATCTCGATAGACTACCCTAATAGTAAAAGGGAGTTCCCAGGGTTAGAAAGTCTCAATGTTAGAAGACCATCTGTCCTCTTGGCGGAAAGGGCAAAATGGACTGCTTTCAACAAAACCCTGGCTTTAATCGTATTTGGAATGATTTTGTTTCCTTTCCATATCGACACAGTAGACCAAGCCGTCATGGACGCCTTCTTCTCCTGGGACGTGAACTCGAAGAGTCCCTTGCCTGCATTTCTTGCCGACACCTTGCTTTCGGTGGAATTCTGTCACCAGAAGAAAGGAAAAACACTCAGATGTTGCTCTTCACTGCTTTATGTGTGGGGAATCACACATTTCTATGCCTCTAGTCACATGGGGATGTTCCCCAACCCTTTGAGAAGCTTCTCCAAAATCCCTCTCCACCGACGCACGACCATGGAATGGAAGGTCGAGTTAGAACAATGGGACATTAGTCAATTATCCTAGGTATGCCCTTGGTTCTGACCAGACCCAGTCCTCATCAGATGCGGGGATTATCTGAGCATACCGTTAATAAGACTCAGGGGTTGCATAGCCTATTCGCCAAGAGTAGCTATGAGACAACTCATGAGGACCCAGACTGCAATATCCCGGGAAGATCTCGGAGGACTGTGTTTCTTCGGAGACCCGTGCACTGTTGCTAATTTGCTTGTTGTACGAAGAGCATGGGAGAAACCAGTCTTCATGGGAGATAGAGAGCTAGGAAAAACTCGAGTAGCTGTCTCCAGTGACTATGAGGAGTGGAGAAGAAATAGAGGGATGTCACAACCATCTGCCTCACCTGTTGCGCTTTCAAACAGTGAAGATCTACAGACCCAAGTCGATGCCTTGACCCGGAGGATAGCAATCATGGGAGCCCAGATGAGGGCCCTTGAAGAAAGATAGCAAGAATTTATCCTCACCATAGACGATCTACAGAGGCAATGCAAGAAGAAGGATCACGAGATAGAGCACCTCAAGGATCAGTGTGCTGATTCTAATGAGCAGGCTATCCGAGCATCCAAAACTGCCAAAATCAGCTCGGATAACCAACTTTAAGAGATAACCACCAAATCAGCACGCCTTGAGGCCAAATGTGCAAAACAGGCTTAGACGATCAAGGAGTTGCTACAAGACCTCACAAGGACTCAGTCTGAAATACGCCAAGAGTGGGAGGCTAAGTAGAGGCTTAACAGAAGCCTCACTGAGCTACGCTACAAAGAAAGAGATGGATTAGCTCAGTATGGTCAAGTACTACGAGAAAAAGACCGAGCCCTTGCAAAACTCGACGAACTACAAGCCTTGGTCGTCCATCAGGAGCGAAGATCAAACAGGCTCAAAAGTACAGTGAAGATATGTAGGAAGCTTAAAAACAAATGGATCCCTAATCAAATGGCCCTCTTTACCCAACCTCACTATTATGGTTATGACGGAGGTTTGGCATCAACGTTAGGAGCGGGAGGTCGAAAGTGATCCACCTAGCATCCAATAACTCTTGAACCCTATACTTCAAATTCGAGCAATTCTCTACAGAGTGTCTGGGAGCGTCCGAGTGGTAAACACATTTTTTTGTTAGGCTTGTACCACTCGGGGTAGGGTGAATTCGTCCTTTTCGGAGGAACACGTGCTAGGAGCCTGGCCTCTAATAACTCTGGCAGTAGACACCCATAAGAAGTTAGAATGGGAGTAAATTTCCCCTCTTGTAGGCGTGGCTGCCCAGCTGGTGGTGAAGAGGATGAAGGAGTAGTGGGGTTGATGGCGTTCATGCTTGGCCTCTCCTTCCTGCAAAGGAACTTCTTGAATGATGTGGATGAGGGAGGTTGCGTAATCATCCCACTCTTCAGTTCTTGTTCAACTCTTTTGCCCATATGATCATTATGGGGACCCTTACGTTGATGGCGCATTAGTTCTGTTAGCTGCGTCATCTGCTCCTTCACACAATTAAGTTTAACGATGAGCTTGCAGATTTGTTCCTCAAACTGTTCCATTAATCGCGTCATTTGCTCCATTATGGCGTTAAGCTCGATGGTAAGCTTATGATTTTGCTCTTCCAATTTCTCCATCCCCTGGGCCTTTTGCGCGCGAGTGAGGACAAGAAGAAGACCAGCCACTTTCTAGAATGCACATGAATTTAAAAACGTTTATTTTTATTTGAAATGAAATAAATGATTAATGTAGGATAGATATTGTCGTCGTCATCAAAAGAGGCGGTCGGAGCGACGCGATGGTTCCGACTTTCCATTTTTTGCGTTTAATTATGGGCGAGGTTACAACGCCTTTAGGTTGTCCGATAACCGGGCTGAACCTAAGGGCGAGGTTTTCGAAAGGGTGTTCTTAGATCGTCCGATAACCGGGCTGACCTAAGAACAAATTTGAAAGGGTTCTTATGGAGTCGCCACCGATGTTTTTACCAAAAACATCGAAAAAGGGGAGAAAAAGGAGTTGATTTCTTAGAAAAACCAACTTCGGTCGTTAAAACAGAGTTGGGTAAGGGACATAGTTACGTGTAAGGGAGGTATTAGTTCCCTTACGACGCCCCTTTCGGGTTCCCTAACAGACCAGTTATTTTATAAATAAACTTTGTAAATGATGCTTTTACCCTTTTATTTGCGGAATTAAAATAATGACTACATGGCTCTAATAGCTATTGCGCAATTTAATATAAGTAGAAAGAACGATAAATTAGAAGGAGAGAGTGAAGAAACCTCCGAAGCAAGCTTTTGATTGATTCTCGTAAAAATAGGGTGCGTTTTGGCAGCCCTTCGCTCTTTACAATGTCGAAATCTCTCTTGAAAACGCTATAAAAAGCTCTCTTTAACACTCAGAAACTCCGAAAATGCTTCGGAGGGGCTCTAAGAGAAGAATTTTGAGAAATTGCAAGAGGAAAAGTGGAAGAACTATGTGAAATGAAGGGGAGAGCGCCCCCTATTTATAGGGATTCACGCCTGTCAGGTCGAGACGGTGGTGTCGACTGGCAAGGTCGAGACGACGATCTCGACTTCCATAAGTGGCGAGACGGTGGTCTCTTTTGGCGAGACAGCGGTCTCGTTTGGCGAGACGACAGTCTCGACTTGCCAGATGGCAAGAGGGCCTTCTCGCCAAACGGGAGGGGGGTCTCGCCAATGGTAAGTGGCGAGACGGCCGTCTCGACTTACCATTGGTCGAGACGGTCGTCTCGACTTACCATTGGTCGAGACGGTCGTCTCGACTTACCATTGGTTGAGACGGCGGTCCCGAAGGGCGAGAGGGCAATCTCGACCCCTGAAGGCAGGAATCCTTATTTTTTGTACAAGAAAGCCTTCTTACTCTAATATGGAGCCTAATAGTCTCTCCAAGTGGCTTTTTAGGCTTTGTCCATCTTTGAATAGGAGGTCTTCTGCTCTTATTTTGAGGTTGGGCAAGATTTGGGGTCTACAGTTGCCCCCACTTCACCTGACTAGCCGACTGTTGGCCTATTATGCCAAGAAGATCGGCTGGAGGGTGAAGGAGTTAACCCTCTTGCCCGGTTGTCCTTCGGATGCTCCGTTTTGCGATGGCTGATCCTCTGGGGAAAAATGTGTTGTGCGCCTCTAGGATGCTCCTTCTGACGGTAGCCGATCCCTTTGGTTGGCACATGGTAGAACCTCAGGATACTCCTTCTGACGGTAGTCGATCCTTCGGTTGATGGGTTAAACCCCCCATCAGGCTGGTAGTTACAACCCACTGTGCGTTGGGCTGGATGAGTATAAACCCCTCATCAGGCTGGTAGTTGCTACCCGCGGTGCGTCAGGCTGGATGAGTATAAACCCCCCATCAGGCTGGTAGTTGCAACTTACTGGTCTGACTCGTGTGTAGATCAGGCGCACGTCATGCGCAAGTTGATGGGTATGAACCCCCCATCAGGCTGGTACAGTCCACTGCGTATGACTGGTGATGGTGGCGGCTTACTGCTCAGTAGCTCATGCGCCGGTGCTGAGATGCGTTCTCTTGTCTTTTGATGTTTGTTTTTTGTGACCTTTCTGGAGTAGTCATCTGGTTTTGCCAGGGGGGGATTTCGACCCTCCCGGTGGTTATCCAGCTTGTTGGTTGTCGGGTAGTCTTGTTTATTTGTCGCTCGACTTTTGTTGTTTTGTCGAGGTGTTGCGGGAAATGCTTTTTCTTGCATGTTTTTGGGTAGAGTCGATGAAGTCTTACCGGGATGCCTTTGGGTGTTTCCTGTTTTCAAATGCAAGCATAGAGCTAATTTTCTCACATGAATGCTCTTTTATTTTTATTTTCTTGAATCATTTTTGTTTGTTTCGATTTTGACAAAGTCATTTTTGTGCGACTATTTGTGCGTGGATGCTCTAAATGCAATCTATTTTTAGTTGGGGCACCTAGAAAGCGACTGGTATTCTTTTTGTTGTTCTCTCGTGGTTATTCTTATGAACTTTTATTTTTGTTTTAGCCCTATCTTTTGCCTAGACCGCCCTTTGCGGGTTTTCGATCTAGCGGGCTGCCTTAATTATTGCCTAGGGTATTTTAGCGGGCTTTTTCCTTTTTATGAAGGTCTTAACTTTTGCCTAGACCGACTTTCGCGGGTTTTCGATCTAGCAGGCTGCCCTAATTTTTTCCTAAGAATGTCCTAGCAGGCATCTTTCTTTACTTTTTTCTTTTTTCTTATGCTTTCTTGTATTGATTCTTTATGCATGATCATGTTTCGTTAATATAGAGGCATTCTCATAAGCTGGTTTATTTTTACAGGAGGATTTACAATGGAATTTATAAGCAGGGCTGGCCAAGATTGGCTAAACTGTATAGGATATAACAATCATGCCCCTGATTTCTGTTTCTTTGTTTTTCCTGGTTGCTTCAGTTGAGATGCTCGAGCTCGGAGTGAAGATCATGCGAAGTCTGCTTGCTTCCGGGAAGGTATTACCTTAGTCGCCTTGCAGTTTTCGGCTAAGGTAACCATTGCTCCTTTTGTGTTTTTTTTTTTAACCTCTAAATTTTTCCTAGGACGTATCCTAGCGAGGAATATGGACCCTATCTTTTGCCCAGGATGCTCTTTGCGAGCTTTCGTCCTGACAGGTTGTGAGCAATGTCTTCAAGCATAGTATTTCTTTACCGCATCTGAGTTGACTGGATGTCGAAGCTCTTCTCCGTCCATGTTGGTGAGGATAAGGGCTCCTCCTGAGAAGGCTCGTTTGACCACAAAGGGTCCTTCATAGTTCGCTGCCCATTTTCCAATTTTATCCTTCTGGGCTGGAAGCAATTTCTTTATTACCAGATCCCCTTCTCGGAAAGTATGGGGATTGATTTTCTTGTCGTAGGATTTTTTTATCTTCTTTTGATAAACTTGCCCCCGACATATGGCGTCCAACCGTTTTTCTTAAATTAGGTTAAGCTGGTCATATCGATTATGGACCCATTCTGCTTCTGTTAGCTTTGCTTCCATAACAACTCGCAGGGAGGGTATTTCGACTTCTACTGGTAGTATGACCTCCATGCCATATACAAGGGAAAACGAAGTGGCCCCTGTGGAGGTTCGTACAAAAGTTCGGTATCCGTGTAAGGCAAAGGGTAACATTTCGTGCCAATCTTTGTATGTTACTACCATCTTCTGGATGATTTTCTTGATGTTTTTATTGGCTGCCTCTACTGCACCGTTCATCTTAGGTCGGTATGGAGAGGAATTGTGATGCTGAATTTTGAAATCTTGACATAATTCCTCCATCATCTTATTATTGAGGTGGTCCCATTATCAGTAATGAGCCGATGGGGGATGCCATACCGACATAGTATATTTTTCTTGATGAAGGTGGTCACCACTTTTCTAGTCACGTGTGCGTATGATGCTGCCTCAACCCATTTGGTGAAATAGTCAATGGCCACCAAGATAAAATGGTGACCATTAGATGCTTTGGGCTCGATGGGTCTAATGACGTCCATGCCCCACATAGAGAATGGCCATGGTGTGGCCAAGGTGCTGAGAGGTGCGGGCAGAACGTGAATATTATCGGCATAGATTTGGCATTTATGATATTTTTTAGCGTATTAATGACAATCGGCCTCCATTGTGGATAAAAAATACCCTGCCTTAAGATTTTCTTTGCCATGATGTGCCCAAGTGTGTGGGTCCCAAAGGCCCCTTTGTGAACTTCTCTTATCAAGGTTTGGGCTTCTTCATGGTCCACACACCTTAAGAGAGTGGAATCGAAGCTCTTTTTGTAGAGGGTTTCTTCAATCAACTTGAACCCTACTGCCCTTTTACGAATGGTTCGTTTATCATTATCATTGATTCCTTTGGGGTATTCGCCCTTCATGAGGTATTGTTTGATGTCGTGATACCAGGGGTTTTGATCATGCTCGCCATTTACTGTCATGAAAAAGCTTGTTTGTCATGCAGCTTGATTTGAATGGTTGGCATCTCATGCTCTTGATCTGAAGAGAACATGGATGATAGAGTGGCGAGGGCGTCAAAAAATTGATTGTCCTCCTGAGGAACGTACTTGAAGGTGATGCTTTCCATTCTCGACACTAAATCGCGGATGTGCTCTAGATATGGGATTAATTTAGAGTTTCGAGTTTCCCATTCACCTTTAAGTTGATAGATGACAAGGGATGAATTGCCGAAGACTTTGAGCTTGGTAACCCCATGATCTACAACTGCTTGGATTCCTAGTGCGCACGCTTCGTATTCGGCCATGTTGTTAGTATAGTCAAAATTCAACCTGGCCGTTATGGGGATATATTTCTTTTCAGGGGATATCAGAATAGCTCCTATCCCGTGTCCAAGCATGTTTGAGGCCCTGTCGAAAAACATGGTCCATGCCTCTTTTTTGGTCTCTTCGTGTTCAATGTGCATGATATGTTCATCGGGAAAGTCGTCCTGTAGGGACTAATATTCGTTTTTTGTTCTATGGGCCAGATAGTCCGCTAGGGGGCTACCTTTAATAGGATTCTTGGTGACATGAACGATGTCAAACTCTGAGAGGAGTACTTTCCACCTAGCTATTCTTTCGGTCAGAATTGGCTTCTCGAAGAGGTACTTGCTCGGGTCCATTTTAGAGACCAACCATGTCGTGTGTCGAGCCATGTATTGTCGGAGACGCTGAGTGACCCATACCAATGTGCAACAAGTTTTTTCAAATGGTGTATAACGGGTCTCATAATCTAAAAATTTTTTGCTGAGATAATAAATGGCTCGCTCCTTCTTCCCGATTTCGTCTTGTTGACCGAGCACACATCCCATGGACTCTTCGAATATTGACAGATATAGGATCAGAGGTCTTCCTTCAACGGGTGGTACCAATACTGGCGGATTGGTTAAGCATGTTTTGATTTTATCGAACGCTTATTGGAATTCTTCATTCCACACCATTGGTTGATTTTTACGCAACAGTTTAAAGATGGGTATGCATTTATCTGTTAACTATGCAATGAAAAGGGCAATGTAGTTGATTCAACCCAGAAATCCTCTGAACTTCTTTTCCGTGCTTGGTGGGGCCATTTCCAAAATTGCCTTAGTTTTGTCAGGGTCCACCTCGATTCCTCTTTTGCTGACGATGAACCCTAAGAGTTTGCCTGACCGTACTCCGAAAGTACATTTTGCCGGGTTCAATTTGAGTTGATACTTTCGAAGCCGATTGAATAGCTTCTTGAGATATTGAATGTGGTCCATCTCCTTTCTGGACTTGGCGATCATATCATCCACGTCTACTTCTATTTCCTTATGGATCATGTCGTGGAATAGCGTGACCATAGCCCTTTGATAGGTAGCCCCTGCATTCTCTAGTCTGAAAGGCATTACTCGATAGCAGAAGGTACCCCATGGTGTGATGAAAGAGGTTTTTTCCCTATCCTCGACGGCCAACTTAATTTGATTGTACCCCGTATACCCGTCCATGAAGGAATAAAGCGTGTTGGTAGCAGTGTGGTCTACTAGTGTGTCTATATGTGGTAAGGAAAAGTCATCCTTTGGACTTGCTCGATTGAGGTCCCTATAGTCCACGCATACCCTGACCTTACCGTTCTTTTTGATGACAGGCACTATGTTGGCCAACCAGTCAGGGTATTTGGACACCACTAGGAAATTGGCGTCCAATTGTCTTTGCACCTCTTCTTTAATCATCAAGGACCAATCTGGTTTGATTCTTCTGAGTTTTTGCTTTACCGGCCGGAATCCTTCTTTTAATGGTAGTCGATGTTCTACTATACTTGTATCAAGTCCGAGCATGTCATGATAGGACCAAGCGAACACATCCATATATTCCTTTAAAAGTTGCATCAATCTCTCCCTTATGCTACTATCTATTTGGGTCCCGATATTTATCTTTTTCTCATCATCCCCTTCTCCCAAATTGATAGTTTCCGTTTCTTCTTGATGCGGTTGTATGATGCGTGCTTCTTTTTCCAACATTCTTTGCATGTCCGAGGAAATGGTCCCCTGCTCACTGTCGGACTCGACCCATTCGCCTTCGGCTTCCGGGGTCCACAGAGATTCATCAATCACAGACATGATGTGTTTTAGGTTCTGTTTTAGTCATGAATTTTATTATTCATTTATTTCTAAAAGAATAATAAATAGAAGAGGGAAAGGAATGAATATGACAAGAAAATTCCCCATGTATTAAGGAAAATGAGAGCGTATTTACAAGCCCGTTTAGTCAAAATTCCTGCAGCCACGGGCAGGGACTGCGGGAGATACAAGAGAAAGCTTAAAAAAAGGAACCCTAGGGGATGATCCTCCCAGTCCTCCCTCTCTGCTATTCTGGCTTTGACAGAGGTTTGGCGTCCATGTCAGAGGTAGAGGCATCAAAGGTTATCCACCCAGCGTCGATTCATTCTTGGACCCTATACTTCAGGGTCAAGCAATTTTTCATCGAGTGCCCGAGTGAACCCGAGTGGTAGTCGCATTTCTCGTTTGGTTTATACCACTCGGGGTAGGGAGGCTCCATTTGCTTTTTGGGAGGGACGCAGGTCAAGAGTTTGGCCTCCAACAGCTGAGGCAGCAATTTACCATAGGAAGTTGAGATGGGAGTGAACTTCCTTTCTTTCTTGCGAGGCTGCTGATCCGTTTGTGGAGTGGAGTAAGGAGTAGTGAAGTTAATTGCGTGCACAACTTCATCCTTCTTCTTGACGGCGTGTTTTCTGAATGAGACACCATCATGGGAAGACTGTGCTATCTTCCCACTCCTCAGCCCCTGCTCCACTCTTTCCCCTACAGTGACTATGTCAGAGAAAAGATTAGATGTACTGGCTATTGCTTTGTCGTAGTAAGCTCCAGTTAGTGAATCTATGAACATAGCCACCGTCTCCTTATCTGTCAGCGGAGGCTCTATTTGGGCGGCCATTTCCCTACACCTTTGTGCGTACGCTTTGAAGGATTCGTCGTTCCTTTTGCTTAGGGTCCTAAGATCTGACCTATTGGGGGTCAGATCTTGTATCGATAACGACGAAGGAATGCGTCAGCCAACTGCTTTTAGTTTTGGACCTGCCCTCTTTCCAACTGCATATACCAGTTGAGAGCCGTGTCAGCTAAACTCTCCTGGAAGCAGTGAATTAGGAGTTTTTCGTTCTCAACGTGTGCAGCCATCTTACGACAGTACATCGTAAGATGGTTCTTGGGGCAGGTCAGCCTGGCGTATTTGGGAAAGTCTGAGATCTTGAATTTCGGAGGGAAATGGATATTCTTTACTAGGCACATATCCGCCACCTCTTTGACGTTAAAATTGTGCCCCTCTACCACCTTCAGTCTCTCCTCTAGGGAGGAAATCTGCTGTTTGGATACTTCTGGGGTGTGGATGTGCGTGGTCCGAGCGTCGGATTGGAGATGTGCCTTTCGATTGAAGAGGAAATCCTCTTCTTCTTCTTCTTCTTCGTGGCGGGAGGCGTGCTTGGCCTAGGCTTCGCCTTTATTTTGGCCTTGGCGCATAGCCTCCATCAGTTGCGCCATTTGCTCCTGGAGGGTGTTAACCTCTGCGGTGAGCTTGCGATTTCGCTCTTCCAAATTTTCGATGGCCTTGGCTTTTTGTGCACGAGTTCGAACTGGAAGAGGACCAGCCACTTTCTAGAATGCCCAAAAGAAGTTTATTAATGAATGTTAAGTGTGGGACTAGTATCTTTCAAGAAAATGACTTAGGTATCCTCCTTTAAGCTTACGCTTTGTGGAGTACCTTACCCGCTTCGGTGTAACAGTTCCTTCCTTGTCATGGTTTTTTGACAAGTATGACGAAGATCACCATATACATACCTTAGTACATTTGTCCCTTCCTTATGGATGGTTACAAATGTGCTTGGGGCCTCTTTCATCTTTGTCTTAGAGATATCTAATACCCCCTAGCATGGATTTGTTTTATGTATGAGAGATTCTGTTTAGATTATGCTAATGTGTCTCTTCCTTTTATTTTCTCTCTTGGTTTTCTTCACTCATGGTATGATGCGACATGAATGTTTTGACTTTGCCAAAAATCATTTTATTTGTTTTGGATTTATTTGATTTGGGTTTTTTATTTTATTTTATTTTAGTTTTAAAGCCTTTTATGTCTTCTGTCGGACTGCGTGGCTACTTAGCTTACAAAGAACCTAAAACCAGACTAGCTAAAAGGCAGATTGTCCGAGATAAGGGCGTTTATTATAAAAGATTTTTCTTTTTCGTGATTTTTCTATTGTTTGGTTATGCTATGCAATCAAATGCAACAAACAAATGCACACACAATTCAGTCATCCGCGAACACTTGAGGAGTTATTTTAATCACGAGGTAGGGTTTTACTGCAGAAAAGTGCGTTGGCAAGGGTAGGTTCTAATTGTTCTCACTAAGGCTTAGGACCCCAAGGTGCCCCCATTATAGGGTCCCCACTCTCCAGCCTTCCGATCATGCTTAGCACTAAGGCCATAGTCAGTCTTTGTGCCAAAAGAGGAAGGTTATCACCTTGAATGGTGGTTTCTGATCATACCGGTGGGCATATGGCTCTCACTACGGCAAACCGTACCTGCCACCCACTCCCTATGGATTTCTCACTTGCCCCCGGGTATAGAGGGAACTGTTGTGTGCAAAGGTTTTTGTACAGTTCTTATGTCAAACAATTGCGTAAAATAAAAAACAACAATTATTAAAGCCAAGCAATTAAAGTATGTTATAATACAAGGTAGGATAAAAGCGAAATTTCTTAGATTATTTATTAAACTGGCCCATCACTAAATGGGATCAACTCTCTAGGCTTCCCTAGTGGAGTTGTCATCTGTCGCTGCCATCAAAAGAGGCGGTCGGAGCGACGCGATGGTTCCGACTTTCCATTTTTCGCATTTAATTATGGATGAGGTTACAACGCCTTTAGGTTGTTCAATAACCGGGCTGAACCTAAGGGCGAGGTTTTCGAAAGGGTGTTCTTAGATCGTCCGATAACCGAGCTGACCTAAGAACAAATTTGAAAGGGTTCTTATGGAGTCGCCACTGATGTTTTTACCAGAAACATCGAAAAAGGGGAGAAAAAGGTGTTGGTTTCTTAGAAAAACCAACTTCGGTTGTTAAAACCAAAGTTGGGTAAGGGAGTTAATTACGTATAAGGGAGGTATTAGTTCCCTTAAGACGCCACTTTCGGGTTCCCTATGACAGGCCAGTTATTTTATAAATAAACTTCGTAAATGACACTTTTACCCTTTTATTTGCGGAATTAAAATAATGACTACATGGCCTTAATAGCTATTGCACAATTTAATATAAGTAGAAAGAACGATAAAAGAGAAGGAGAGAGTGAAGAAACCTCCGAAGCAAGATTTTGATTGATTCTCGTAAAAATAGGGTGCATTTTGGTAGCTCTTCGCTCTTTATTTATAGGTATTCGTGCCTGTCAAGTCGAGATGGTGGTCTCGACTAGCAAGGTCGAGACGGCGGTCTCACCATTCAGGACGGTAGTCTCGACTTCCATAAGTGGCTAGACGACGGTCTCGACTTGCCAGATCGCCAAACGGGAGGGGGGTCTCGCCAATGGTAAGTGGCGAGACGGCCGTCTCACCAAGCGAGACGGCGGTCTCGACTTACCCTTGGTCGAGACGGCGGTCCCGAAGGGCGAGACGGCAGTCTCGACCCCTGAAGGCAGGAATCCTTATTTTTTGTACAAGAAAGCCTTCCTACTCTAATATGGGGCCTAATAGTCTCTCCTAATGGCTTTTGAGGCTTTGTCCATCTTCGAATAGGAGGTCTTTTACTCTTATTTTGAGGCTAGGCAAGATTTGGGGTCTACAGATATGCCTTAAGACAATGGCTTTGGTGTCCTCTTAAAGCTTACGCTTCACGGAACACCATACCCACTTTGGTATAATGGTTCCTTCCCTATCATAGATTTGACAAGTGTAACAAAGGTCACCATATACCTTAGCACACTTGTCCCTTCCTTGTGGAAGATTACAAGCGCACTTGGGTCTCTTTCTCCTTTGTCTTAGGGATATCTAATGTCCCCTAGCATGGGTGTGTTTATGCATGCACTAGTACAAAAAGGTGGAAAATGTTTAAAGTAAGATAACTTTTGACTGAGATGTCGGATTTGGACGCACAACATATCAAAACGAAGAGGAAAAAGTGAAGAACATGGGGCAAATTCCCAAAGGGGATTTATCCCAACAATTTTCCCAAAAAATACTCCTAAGACTTATTAAAACCCATTATGCGCTAGTGATGAGGGATTTATTAAGATGATGAACATGCATACTTTCCTTATGCATTTATTTTCTCTCCTGGTTTTACCACTTATGAGATAATGCTGCTATGAATGGTTGACTTTGTGAAAAATATTTTTATAAATTTTTGTTGTTTCTAAATGAATGCTTTGACTTTATTAAAATGAGTTTTATGGTATTTCGTTCTTTATTTGTTTCATTACCCCTTTATCTCTTCTGTAGGTCAATGTGGCTACTTAGCTTACAAAGAACCTGAAACCAGGCTAGCTTAAATGAAGACTGTCCGAGATAAAGGTGGCTTATTATGAAAATTTGGTTTTATAACCCCTTATCTCTTGTGTCGGTCTACATGGCTACTTAGCTTACAAAGAACCTAAAACCAGGCTAGCTAAAATGTAGACTATCCAAGATAATGTTGTTTATTGCGAAAGGGTTTTGAGATTTTATTATTTTTGTATTATTTTATTTTTTTTATTTGTTGTTGTATGATTATGCTATGCAACAAACAAATGCACAAACAATTCACTCATCCGCGAAGCGTGTGACGACATTTTTATCACGAGGTAGGGGTATCCTGCAAAAAAGTGCATATTCAAGGTGGTTCTAATTATCCTCACCAAGGCCAGGCCCCCAAGGTGCCCCCATTATAGGGTTCCCTCACTTCCAGCCCTCAAACCATGTGTTGTACTAAGGTCGTGTCGACGTCCTTAGGCCAAAAGAGGAAGGTTATCACCTTGAGTGGTGGTTTCCGACCATACCGGTGGGCTCATGGCCTTTTACTATGACAAATTGTACCTGCAACCCACTCCCTAAGGTTATCCCACATGCCCCTGGGTATAGGGGGAACTGTTGTGTGCAAAGGTTTGTGTATAGTTGTTATTTCAAACAATTGCAGAAAATAAACATGCAACAGTTATTAAAGCCATACAGTAAAGCATGTTATAAAAGTAAGGAAGGGTAAAAGCACAATTTCAAGTTTTTATTTTCTAAACTTAGTCCATAACTAAATGGGATCAACTCTCTAACTTCCCCTGTGGAGTCGCCATTTGTCGTCGCCGTCAAAAGAGGCAGTCGGAGCGACGCAATGGTTTTGTATGACTCGCATTTTTTATAATATGGTCAATATTCTTAAGATGCCCGATAACCGAACTGATCTTAAGGATGAGGTTTTCGAAAAAGGTTCGATGGAGTCGCCATTGATGTTTTTACCATAAACATCGAAAAAGGAAGAAAAGAAGGCATTGGTTTTAGAAAACCAACTTTGACCATTACAACAAAAGTTGGGTAAGGGAGTTAGTTACGTGTGAGGAAGGTGTTAGTACCCCACAACGCCCCTTTCGGGTTCCCTATGATGGATTAGTTTATAGAATAAAGACTAAAATACTATGTTTTTACCTAATTTATTTATCTACTTACAGAATTTAAATGTCTACATGGCCCTAATATCTAATGTATACAAGGAAAGCAAAAAAGGAAAGCAGTAAAAGAGAGAGAATAGGGAAAGGAACCTCCGAAGTGAGCTTTGTATTAATTCTTCAAGAAATGAGGACGCTTTTTGGCTGTCCTCGCACTCTACAAGCACGCTACACTACTATATAAATTAAGTAAAAGATCACAAAGGAAGGAAATTACTTAATGAGTTAGTACAGTGTCGTATGAGTTAAAAGCCTTCACCTTAAGTATACCATTAAAGATTTCCCAAGACATCTTAGTCATAGTCACATAAACACCCAAAGAATGAGTTGGTGTTGTGTTAGCTGTACTATATTAGTGTTGGTTCTTGGTTGCCAAGAAATGAGCTAAATATGTGAATATGGCTTTAATTGTTATGATTTGGTCAACTTACTGATTATTAGCCAGTTGCATAAATGAGGCACAAACTAAGTCAATTTCTTAGTTTTAGGAATATTATTTATCTCTTAAGGTAGAAAACTAGACAGACTTGATAGTTATTATGATTGCTATAGACTATACTTGTCTATAGCAATCAATTTCTTCTTGGGAAATTTATTGATAGTAGTCGTGCAATAGAGATCAACTATGACTTGGATGCATGCTTAACTAAAGAAATTATGGTTGTCCTTACGAAAATTCTAATGAAATATCTTATGGATTTGTGGGGAATACTTTCATCTAAAAGAGGCCAAACTGCTTTACAATTAATTTATTCATAATCTGGATAACAAAGAGTATTATTCATTTTCTTTCAATAAAATTCTGGTTAAAATCTATAAATTGGAATTTGGGGAATTTTTTAATATTGTTGATAAACAAGTATCTAAATAAAACACTTTGTATATTATCATTTGATGATTTTGCAATGAGTGGTACATGGTCAATTTATAGGTCTTTGGATATGGCTTCTCAACTACATGCATTTAATACAACTACTACCTTTCAACTACATACATTCAATATAACCACTATCTCTCAACTACATACATTCAATACAACTACTACCTCTCAACTACTACCTCTATAACCACTACCTCTTAACTACATGCATTTAATGTTTACCTAACAAAATCCCCCCATAAACTTAAATTCTTTTCTTGTCCTTCATTTCAAGCATCTTCTTGCTATTCTCGAACAGAGTGGTTGACAGTGGCTTCTTGAACATATCTGTAGCTTGTGCTCGGGTTCCGACGTGCCCTAACTCCACATTTCCTTCTTTCACTTGTTCTCGGATGAAGTGAAACCGAACATCAATATGCTTGCTTATCTCATGATTGACCCAGTTCTTTGTCAATTCAATGGCCAACTTGTTATCAACTCGAATCATAGTCCCTTTTTCTTGCTTCAACTCCAGCTTTCTTAGAAGGTTTCTAAGCCAAACTGCACGACAGACACTCTAGGATGTTGTAACGTACTCGGCTTCACAAGTTGACAATGTTACAATGGGCTGCTTTTTTGAAAGCCAGGTGAATGTTGTGTTTCCCATGAAGAATACATATCCAGACGTGTTTTTCCGGTCATCAACATCTCCACACCAGTCACTATCCGAGTAGCCTACTAGTCGATAATCATCCGTCCTAATATGCATTAGGCCAAGTGACATTGTTCCTCTCACATACCTTAGAATTCTCTTTAGTGCCTTCCAATGAGTATACCTTGGCTCCTCCATATATTGACTTGCTATTCCAACACTTAACATTAAATCTGGTCTGGTATTTGTAAGATACCTATGACTTCCAATCAGACTTCGGTATTTGCTGGCATCAACTCGGTCTCCATCTGCATACTTAGAAAGTTTTGTACCAGGTTCCATAGGAGTGGAAACCGGGTTGCAATTTTTCATCTTAAACTTCTTCAAGATCTCCTCAGCATACCTTTCCTGCGACTCAAAGATGTCATTCTTTCCTTGAAGAACTTCTAAACCAAGTAAATACTTCATAAAACCCAAGTCAGTCATCTCAAACTCCTTCTTCATCACTTCTTTAAACTCTTCAATCAGCTCAGCATTATTCCCCATGAAGATAAGGTCATCAACATATAGGGCAACAAACATCACATCTTCTCCTTTCTTCTTTATGTATAGAGCATGTTCATAAGGACACTGCTCATATCCATGCTCGTGGAGCTTGTTTCAAGCCATAAAGTGCCTTCTTCAATCTCAGCACTTTCTTCTCTTCGCCTCTTCGCATGTATCCGAGTGGTTGTTCAACATATACTTCCTCCTCCAAGATTCCGTTCAGAAATGCCGACTTCACGTCCATCTGCAAGATTGTCCATCTGTGTTGAGCTACTAAGGAAATCAGCAGCCTAATTGTTTCCATTCTCGTCACTGGAGTGAATACTTCGTCATAGTCTATTCCTTCCTTCTGCTTGTACCCCTTCACTATGAGTCAAGCTTTATATCGCTCAACATCTCCTTCAGCATTTGGCTTCTTCTTGTACACCCACTTTACACCGATAGGCCGCGCTCCTTTGGGCAAATCAGTCAGCTCCCATGTGTTGTTGCATTTTATTGCCCGATCTCCTCGTCCATTACCTTTTTCCACCTTTTTCTCCTGCATGGCCTCTTCAAAACTTAAGTCTTCTGAATCTGCCAAGAGACATAGAACATGCACTTCATTAGTGGAGTTGTATATATCTTGTAAACTTCGCGCTCTGGGTTGTAGAGGTTCATCTTCTTCATCAGAAGTCTCATGATCTCTCACAGTATGTGGTGTATCAACTTCCGAACTTCTACTTCATATGGACTCCTTCTCTGGGTTGTTTCAACTCCACTCGCTTTCTTCATTAATTTGAACATCTCGGCTCATAATGAACTTCTTAGTTATTGGGTTAAAAAACCTGTACGCCTTGGTTTTTTCATCATACCCAATAAACACGTACTTTTTTCTTCTATCTTCAAGCTTGGTCCTCTGTTGAGCTGGAACATAACCATAAGCTATGCTACCGAACACTTTAAGGTGAGATACACTCGGTTTTCTTCTACTCCAGACTTCTTGCGGTGTCTTCTCGTTTAGCTTAGCATGTGGACATCTATTTTGCACATAGATGGCACATTGCACTGCTTCTGCCTAGAACTCCTTTGGCACGTTTTTACTTCTCAACATTATTCGAACCATGTCAAGAATAGTTCAATTCTTCCTCTCTCCAACTCCATTTTGTTGGGGTGAGTATGGTGCTGTCAGAAATCTCCTTATCCCTCGATCATCGCAATACTTCATGAGTTCAGATGAAATGAACTCGCCTCCTCGATCAGACCTAACAGATTTGATAGGTATGTCAATCTCTTTCTCAACCATTTCTTTAAATATCTTGAACACCTCAAACACCTCGGATTTCTTCTTTAAAAAATATACCCAGGTTTTTCTTGAAAAATCATCTATAAAAGAAATGAAATACCTTTTCCCACTGAAGGACTCAGGGGTAACCGGTCCATAAAGATCTGTGTGAATCAATCCGAGTTGTTCCTTTGCATGGTACTCGACCGTCCTCAGAAATGAGGTCCTCGGATGCTTCCCGAGCACACACTCTTCACAAAATTTCTTTTCAAATTCCATAGACGGGGTCCTCGCACCATCTCTTTCTTTACCAACTCGGTCAGCCCGCCAAAATGAAAGTGGCCAAACCGAAAGTGCCACATCATTGTTTCATCCTTCATGTCAAGTTTCAAGCACCTCTCTTGGACTATCTTCAAGTCCAGCTTGTATATTTTATTCTTCTTCATTTCTACTCGGGCAATCAAACGATCTGACTTTTCCTTCAAGTATAGTACTCGGTCTTTCATTAGAATCGAGTAGCCTTTCTCCATCAGCTGACCCATGCTCAATATGTTGCTTTTGAGATCGGGTACATAGTACACGTCTCTGATTTCTCCAACTCGACTATTCTTCTGCAGGTACCAGATTGTACCTCTGCCTTTTACTGCTACCTTTGATGCATCTCCAAATGACACGTGTCCGACCTCAACTTTAGTGAGCTCCTTAAAAAGGTTCTCGTCCCTGCACATGTGGTTACTTGCTCCTGTATCAAGATACCAAACCGATTTGTCAGAACAGCTCAGACTTAAAAAGGTTCTCGACATCATCAATACTCCTTCTTCCTCAGCGTTCTCAAAGAGGAGATTTGTTTCCTTCTTACTCTCAAATCGGCAGTCCTTAGCGAAATGCCCAACCTTCCCACAATTATAACATTTGATACTTGAATAGCAGTCCTTAGCAAAATGACCGTACTTCTCACATTTGAATAACTCAACTACGAAATTGCTTGACTGACCATCTCGGCCTTTACCGCCACGACCTCTACCTTGTCCTCGGCCATGCCAGTTTTGTTGACTGACTAGCTCCTTACCTCTTTCATATCCTCCTCTGCCTCTACCACCTCAGCCTTGAGTGTTATGAGCATAAGGAACCTTCTTCTCCTTTAAGGTTGCCTTTGCTTGGAGTGCTTGATCAAGGGACTCCTCTTTCTTCTTCCTTCTCCGCTGCTCATGCGCTTCAAGCAACCCGACAAGCTCTTCCATGGAGAGCAGCGACAAGTCCTTGGACTCTTCTATTGCACAAACGATATTATCAAAGTCGTCAGTTAATGACCTTAAGATTTTCTCCACCACTCGGCAAGTGGGCAACGTCTCTCCATTTCTTCTGAGTTGATTCACCACGGTCTCAACACGGGAGATGTACTCGACAACCCCTTCGACCTCTTTCATCCTCATGCTTTCAAGCTCGCCTCTAAGAGTTTGAAGCCTGACTTGCTTCACGCGATTATCCCCTTTATATGCCTTCTCCAGAATATCCCACGTTTTTTTGAAGATTTAGAATTTGCTATCTTCTCAAAGCTGGACTCATCAATAGCTCGGTGTCGCCGCCTCCCCGAAGACGGGTGCGCGGTCGGAGCGACGCGATGGTTTTTCGACTCTTCTTTGATTTTCGCGTTTTTATTGGTGGTTACAACGCCTTTAGGTTGTCCGATAACCGGGCTAACCTAGGGGCGAGGTTTTCAAAAGTATCCCTGAGTTGTCCTATAACCGGGCTAACTCGGGGATTTGTTTAATTTGGGTTCTATGGAGTCGCCACCGATATTTTTACCATAAACATCGGAAAAGGGTTTTTTTAAAAAAGGCGTTGGTTTTCGAAAACCAACTTGGTCATTAGAACCAGAGTTGGGTAAGGGAGTTAGTTACGTGTAAAGGAAGTATTAGTTCCTTTACGACGCCCCTTTCGGGTTCCCTATGATAGGCTGGCTAGCTTGAATAAATAATTAAACTGTAAAATAGCACTTTTACCCCTTTTTATTGTGCGGAATTTAAATGTATGATTATATGGCCCTAACTTCTATTGCATAATTTAAATGGCAGTAATGAAGATAGAGGGAGAGAATTATGCACCTCCAAGGCAAGCTTTTTATATATAAAGTGGGTGCGTTTTGGCAACCCTTCACTCTACACTCTCAGAAAACTCCGGAAATGCTTCGGAGGGGTCCTAAAGAAGATTTCGAACGCTCAAAACACTCCTAAAGACACTCAGAAACTCCGGAAATGCTTCGGAGGGATTCTTAGAGAAAGAAAAGCTAGAGAGAAGGGAGAGCTCTTGGAAGACTGTCTGTGTTTCTCCCTGGAAATGAGGGGGGGAGGACCCCTATTTATAGTTTTTCGCGCTGTCAGGGTCCAGACCGCCGTTCTCGTCTGACAGGGGTCGAGACCGCCGTCTGGAAAGTCGAGACCGCCGTCTCGACCATGCCAGAAATCGAGACCGCCGTTTGGAAAAACGGGACTGTCGTCTCGTCCTTCGCTCGCTCAAGCGAGTATTCCGGTCGCTTGAGCGAGGCATGACCCGAGAGTCCCCTTTGTTTGAGGCATCCGTCGCTCAAGCGAGTACATCAGTCGCTTGAGCGAGACTCGACCCGGAAGTCCCCTTTATTTGAAGCACCTGTCGCTCAAGCGAGTACACATGTCGCTTGAGCGAGGCATGACCCTTAGTCCCCTTCAATGCGGGAAACTTTATTTTGGGCCAAAAAACCTTCCTATCTTGGTACGGGGGCCTAATAGTCTCTCCTAGTGGCTTGTTAGGCTTTGACCGTCTTCAAGTAGAAAGCTTTCTGACTTTATTCTGAGGCCGGGCAAGATTTGGGGTCTACAGCTGCCCCCCCTTTACCCGACTAGTCAACTGCTTGGCTTTCTGTGCCGAGGTGATCGACTGGAGGGTAAAGGAGTTGACCCTCTTGCCTGGTTGCCCTTCGGATGTACTGACTTCTGGCAGAAGATCCTCTGGGAAAATGTTGTGTCATTCGCTTCTGGGATGCTCCTTCAACGCGGTAGCTGACCCCTTCTGCGGATGAGTACGAACCCCCATCCGGTTTGACGAGTACGAACCCCCGCCCGGTAAGGCTTGGTGAGTTTACACCCCCACCTGGTGTTTGACCTCCGGATGCTCCTTCGACGCGGTAGCTGATCCTTCGGTTAATGGGTATAACCCCCCCATTGGGCTGGTAGTTTACAGTCCGTTGTGCGGGACTGGATGGGTTTGAACCCCCCATCAGGGATGTAGTGTACAGTCCGTTGTGCGGGACTCGGATGGGTTTGAACCCCCATCGAGGGCTGTAGTGTACAGGTCACGTTGTGCGGGACTCGGATGGGTTTGAACCCCCATCAGGGATGTAGTGTACAGTCCGTTGTGCGGGACTGGATGGGTTTGAACCCCCCATCAGGGATGTACGGTCCGTTGTATGGGACCGGATGGGTTTGAACCCCCCATCAGGGCTGTACGGTCCGTTGTGTGGGACCGGATGGGTTTGAACCCCCCATCAGGGATGTACGGTTCGTTGTATGGGACCGGATGGGTTTGAACCCCCCATCAGGGCTGTACGGTCCGTTGTGTGGGACCGGATGGGTTTGAACCCCCCATCAGGGATGTACGGTCCGTTGTGTGGGACCGGATGGGTATGAACCCCCCATCAGGGTGGTAATGGCGGCTTACAGTTCAGGTGGCCCATGCGCCGGCGTGAAACCTTGGGATGCTCCTTCGACGCGGTAGCTGATCCTTTGGTTGACGAGTACGAACCCTCGTCTGGTTTGGTGCCTCTGGATGCCCCTTCTCACGGTAGCTGATCCTTTGGCGATGGTGGCGGCTTACTGATTCTGATCATGCGCCGATGTTGTACTTTCTTTGTTTTTTGTCTTTTCTGGGAATTATCGTCCGGTCTGTGCCGGGGACTTTGTTGGTGTTCATCCAGCTTGTTGGTTGCTGGGGATTCTTTGATTTTGATTTTTTGGTAGTGATCATCCGACTTTGCTGGTTGTCGGGGATTTTTGATGAGTGCCTCTTATGTAGGCAGGAATCCTCTTGATTTTGGTGACACCTCTTGAGTAGGCGGATATCCATTGAGAAATTTGTTGATGGTGCCTCTGAGTAGGTAGATGCTCTATCGAAAGTGAAGACTTTTGGCTGCATTTGTTTTGCCTCTGACTAGGCTGATGTCCCTTTCTGGGGAAATTGGCTCTCGCTTGTCAGATCTTGCCTACGCCTAGGCAAATGACTCTTCTAAGGATGTGAGTCTGGAATTTGCCTTTGTCTTAGGCTCACTAGAGATGATTTTTCTCTTTTTGGTTGATCCACCGGGGAATTGGTTGCCTTCCCGGGGATCAGATTTTGATTTGCCCCTTGAGGGGATGGAGTTTTGACTCCTTGTTGGATGTTGATGGTATGAGATGGCTTTGCCGATACTCTTGTTCTGTTGGGGGAATGGAATTTCTGATTCCTCTTTCTTCGTTGATTTTCCCTTTTTCTGAGGTGACCCACTTTAGGGATTTGATTTCGTGGAAGTTAGGATTTTTATTTGATTTTGCCTTTTTCCACGATTTATCTCTTTTTTATCGCGATTTTGAAATCTGGCTTTTTTTATAATGCGTGCGCCTTTTTACTTTTTAGTTTCTTTTATACACGCGAGCTTTTTCCCTTCTTTTTGGGGAAGGTGCACTAGGGATGACGTTTTATTTCTTTAGTGATCCACAAGGGAATTAGTTGACCTCCTGGGGATCTGATTTTTCTTTTCTAGGAATGGAGTCTTTGGCTCCTTGATTGATGTTGATGCGAGCTATACTTGTGAAGCTCTTATTCCATTGGGGGATGGGAATTTCTGATTCCCCTTTTATTTGTTGAATTTTGTTGGAGATCCACTTGAGGATTTTTATTCGGCCCTCTCTGTCATGGCCTTTTTGGACATCCACTGGGATGCAAGGTTTTCTTTTCTCTTCTTTTCTCTTTTTTCTTTTTGTTGAGCCCTTGATGGTATGGAGATCGGACTCTTTTGACTGTTGATGATGATGATGGGCTCTTGGAGCCTTTATTCTCCATTGGGGAGTGTGGAGGAGACTTTGGGTGAGTGTGCTCGATGACTCATATGATGGCGAGGCTGAGTCGTGAGGAGTGTTTTTGTGTTGCCTCTGGAGTAGGCAAGGATCCTCTTGGGGATAACTAAGCCTTTCCGTTGGCTTTTCTTTTATGATGTCTTGATGATTGTGCCCTCTTTTATTGGGTGATGATTGGAGCTTTGGTTCTGGAAGCTTCTTATTTCTTTTGAGCTTATTTGATGATGACAACTCGCTCTTCTTCTTATATGTGCCTTCTTTTTCTGGGTAGAAGGATGGTAGCTGGAGCTCTTGATTTTTGGAAGCTCTTATTTTGATGAGTTGCTTGATTGACAACTTGCACCATTTTCTTGAAGGCTTTATTTTGGAGACTCGGTTTCAGTAATCCTGTTTTCAATCACAAACATGGAGCTATTCTCCTTATATGCATGAATGCTTTTCGTTTTTGTTTTTTATTTGAAGTGATTTTTTATTATTATTTTTTTTTTCCTTGACAAAGTCGTTTTGTGCGACTACTTGTGTGTGGATGCTTTAAATGCAATCTTTTCTTTTTGATTAATGCATCTGGAAAAGTGACTGGCATTTTCCTGCTGGACTTTCATGGTTATGATGAAAGACCCCTCTCTTTTATTTATTTTTTGGTTTAGCCCTATCTTTTGCCTAGAACGCCCCTTTTGGGGTTTTTGGTCTAGCGGGCTGCCTTAATTTTTGCCTAGGATATCTTAGCGGGCTTTTTCCTTTTTTGCGAATGCCCTAACTTTTGCCTAGACCGCCCTTTGCGGGTTTTCGATCTAGCAGGCTACCCTAACTTTTGCCTAAGAATATCCTAGCAGGCATTATTCTTTTTATTGTATTTTTTCTTCTTTTTTTGAGAGATAGGAGCCTATCATATGCATGCAATGTTCGCGATATGCATCCTATAATACTATTTCAATTAATTTTTCAAAAGGATTAACCAATGTGTTTGAGCTTCTGATGAGCTTCTGACGTTATGTGCTGTCGTCGTCAGGGATAGGTTGTACCCATTTTGCCGTCTTGATTTTGTCGTGACCGAAGAATGATTGGTTTTTTCTTTTTTCCTTTTCTTTTTCTTTTGTAGAGCACTCTTTGTCATGTAGTGTCCCTCTTTCTCTACTCTAGGGATTTCAATCCTCTTGTTGACTATACGCCTCCATATTCCCAAATTAATTATTAGAATATGGTCGTGAGGGTCAAGAGAAAAGAAGTACAGGGGTAAAAATCAATGGTTTGTGTTTTAGAGGGTTATTTTTGTTAGAAAAAGGTTTTTGTAAGAATGGTTGGCTAGGGTTAGGCTTAGGTGTTTAAGCTTTTGTCTAAGCATACGTTTTCCCCTTTTGCGCCTCAGTTTTGTTTCCATTGCTTTTAAATGGCTAGCTGATTTCCCTAGATCGCCCTTTGGGTTTTCGAACTAGGATACTGTGTGTTGGCCCTATCTTTTGTCTAGGTTCTCTCTCTTGTAAAAATTTGGAGGAATCCTAGCAGACCTTTATTTGTAACCCTAACTTTTGCCTAGGCTACCCTTTATTGTTGTTCGGGTATCCTACCGGGTCAACCCTATCTTTTGTGTAGTCCCCTTAGTGGGTTTCCTACCGGGTAATTTGCCCTTTTCTTTGGCCTTTGGCTTCTCTGGGCTTTTTTCTTTTTTTGTGGATTTATTTTTTTTGTTCACAGTATTGGCGAAGCGTGACTTTCTTTATGGCTTTAGGTGAAGTCTTATTTTTATGTGCTTCTAATCAGCTAACTCGATGATGATAGCAATGACGAAGGTTTGATTATTTGGAAGCGCTTCTTATTCTCTTCTTCTTTTTTTTTATGTTTACTTAGACAGGGTTATTCATGTGGTCCAGTCAGAAGTAGCAAGAAAAGAAGCAAATAGAAAGAATCATTCTTATTAATTAATGAGGGAATATGTGCCCTAAGATGCCCGGGGGTCGGGCTCGCCCCGGGGGATAGTCTCTAACAATCATGGGGTTTACATCCCTTGAACAAAGAAAAAGATTTCCTAATGACTAGAGTGGCTCTTGACGCTTGCACCCCTCCACTTCGGAAAATCTGCTTGAGTGTGTGGAGGGGAGACTTCCCTTTTCTGTTTTCGCACGGCCCTTAGTAGGGTCATATCCTAGGCCATACTTGTGAGGATTGTCTTTGAATTCTGGGGGTTCCCTCATTCCTTGGGAATCTGCCCCCAGTCCTTGGCCAAGATGGTAGCCATGCTTCAACATCATGCGGGCTACTTTGGTGTTTCTGGGAAGTCGCTCTATGTTGGCGATTTCGAGCGCTTGAAAAGATGTCTCAAGGGCCTTTTCAGCCGCATCCACATGAGGCTGGGTGGATGGTCCACTGATCAAGATGTCGTTTTCTGCTTGGACCGTGATCAATTTTCCTTCCACTATGAACTTGACTTTCCGGTGGAGCGTTGAAGCTACTGCCTTAGCGTCATGAATCCAAAGCCTACTTAGTTTCCTCTTTGGACTCCTTATTTTCTTTTTTTTCTTCGGTCTTTTTATTTTTTCCTTTATTTGTAGGAGTGTTGTTTTGTAGCTCTTGGGGGTGTAGATTTTTTCACTTCTAATTTTGCCCCCGAATGCCAGCTATATTTGTGATATCCTTTTTTTATTGGTGAAGACTTTCCGTATCTCCACGGTGCAGCTTATTTGATTCGTAGGGGAAAGGACGTGGCATAAATAGTCGCACTGGCATCCGTGTCCCCTCTTCTTTATTCTTGAGGACCAACGGCCGAGGTTTATTTCCCTCTTGCGAAGATTCGACCGTTGGGGTGAGCTTGATGACGAAAGGCTTACTCTCCATCTTACTTTGATTTGTGGAAAGCACATCGACTAATCCTTTCTTTTTATTATCTTTTTATTAAAGTGAGAATGAATGCAATTTATGGATGCAATTCATGAATGTAGTAGACGGTTGAGACAAACAATTTTATTTGTTTCATCCAGACAGTGTACATTCCTCAATGCAATGTTTTGAAGTACATATTTTTTGAATGAAAAGCGGAGAAGCCTAAATGAACCCATAGGCAGGTTAGAATTTTCCTTTATTTTCATTTTGACTTCCCGTGCATGGCTTGCGAATGCCTTATCCTCTTCACATGGTATTGAGGAATGTCCACTTTCTTCAACCGCCTACTTCTAGACGATGCTATGAGGATGAAGTTTTGGTGGATGCATGTATGCAAGTGTTTGTTTTTTCCTAAACATTATCATGTTTTATTTTCTAACATGACGTATGATAGTGTTTGGGATTTTTGTGTTTTTTTTTTATGCGGATGAGGGCATGAAGAATACCAGCCGCTTTCTAGAATGTAAAAAGATTTTATTAAAAATGAATGATTTATGAGATGGATATTCCTTAAGACAATGGCTTAGATATCCTCCTTAAAGCTTATGCTTTGTGGGGTATCCTACCCACCTCGGTGTAATGGTTCCTTCCCCATCACAGATTTGACAAGTATAATGGCAATTACTATCACACCTTAGTACACTTGTCCCTTCCTTGTCGTGAAGGTTACAAATGTGCTCGGGGCCTCTTTCGCCATTGTCTTAGGGAATATCTAGTGCTCCCTAGAATGAATGTATTTATGCATGCACCAGTGCAAAAGGACAGTAGATGTTTAAAGTGGCATAACTTTTGACTGGGTTGTTCGATTTGGACGCACGGCATGTCAAAACGAAGAGAAAAGGGTGAAGAACCAAGCTGCAAATTCCCGTAGGGGATTTGGCCCAGTAATTTTCCCAAAAACGCCTCTAAGACTCATTTTTTGGAGGTTTATTAAAATGATGCGTATGCAGACTCTCCTTATTTCTTTTTCTCTCTTGGTTTTTCCACTTATGATGTAATATGAATGATACGACTTTGTCAAAAATATTTTATTAAATGTTTTATTGTTATTATTTTTTGGATTTATATATTTTTTTATTTTTTATTTTTATAGCCTTTTATCTCTTCTGTCGGATCTGCGTGGCTACTTAGCTTACAAAGAACCCGAAACCAGGCTAGCTAAAAGGCAGGCTGTCCGAGATAAAAATATGGCTTTATGCGAAAGGGTTATTTAGCGTCCCTTATCTCTTCTGTCGGAACTGCGTGGCTACTTAGCTTACAAAGAACCTGAAACCAGGCTAGCTAAAAGGCAGACTGTCCGAGATAAGGGTGTTTATTTGTGAAAATATTTTTTGGAATTTTTTTGTTGTTTTTTCTGTTGTTTGGTTAGGCTATGCAATCAAATGCAACAAACAAATGCACATACAATTCACTCATCCGCGAACAGGCGAGAAGTCATTTTAATCACGAGGTAGGGTTTTCCTGCAGAAAAGTGCATTGGCAAGGGCTGGTTCTAATTGTTCTCACCAGGCTAAGGCCCCCAAGGTGCCCCCATTATAGGGTCCCCACTCTCCAGCCGTCCGACCATGCTCAACACTAAGGCCAGAGTCGGTCTTGTTGCCAAAAGAGGAAGGTTATCACCTTGAGTGGTGGTTTCCGATCACACTGGTGGGCACAAGGCCCTAACTGCAGCGAACCGTACCTGCCACCCACTCCCTATGGTTATCTCACTTGCCCCCGGGTATAGGAGGAACTGTAGTGTGCAAGGGACTTGTGTGCAATTTATATATCAAGCAATTGCGTAAGTATAAACAAACAACAGTTTATTGAAAGCCAAACAATAAAACATGTTATAATACAAGGCAGGGTAAAAGCGCTTATTTTCTTGGTTTAATTATTTTTAAGCCAGCCCATCACTAAATGGGATCAACTCTCTAGGCTTCCCCAGTGGAGTCGCCATCTGTCGCCGCCTCCCCGAAGACGGGTGCACGGTCGGAGCGACGCGATGGTTTTTCGACTCTTCTTTGATTTTCGTGTTTTTATTGGTGGTTACAACGCCTTTAGGTTGTCCGATAACCGGGCTAACCTAGGGGCGAGGTTTTCAAAAGTATCCCTGAGTTGTCCTATAACCGGGCTAACTCGGGGATTTGTTTAATTTGGGTTCTATGGAGTCGCCACCGATATTTTTACCATAAACATCGGAAAAGGGTTTTTTTTAAAAAGGCGTTGGTTTTCGAAAACCAACTTGGTCATTAGAACCAGAGTTGGGTAAGGGAGTTAGTTACGTGTAAAGGAAGTATTAGTTCCTTTACGACGCCCCTTTCGGGTTCCCTATGATAGGCTGGCTAGCTTGAATAAATAATTAAACTGTAAAATAGCGCTTTTACCCCTTTTTATTGTGCGGAATTTAAATGTATGATTATATGGCCCTAACTTCTATTGCATAATTTAAATGGCAGTAATGAAGATAGAGGGAGAGAATTATGCACCTCCAAGGCAAGCTTTTTATATATAAAGTGGGTGCGTTTTGGCAACCCTTCACTTTACACTCTCAGAAAACTCCGGAAATGCTTCGGAGGGGTCCTAAAGAAGATTTCGAACGCTCAAAACACTCCTAAAGACACTCAGAAACTCCGGAAATGCTTCGGAGGGATTCTTAGAGAGAGAAAAGCTAGAGAGAAGGGAGAGCTCTTGGAAGACTGTCTGTGTTTCTCCCTGGAAATGAGGGGGGGAGGACCCCTATTTATAGTTTTTCGCGCTGTCAGGGTCCAGACCGCCGTTCTCGTCTGATAGGGGTCGAGACCGCCGTCTGGAAAGTCGAGACCGCCGTCTCGACCATGCCAGAAATCGAGACCGCCGTCTGGAAAAACGGGACCGCCGTCTCGTCCTTCGCTCGCTCAAGCGAGTATTCCGGTCGCTTGAGCGAGGCATGACCCGAGAGTCCCCTTTGTTTGAGGCATCCGTCGCTCAAGCGAGTACATCAGTCGCTTGAGCGAGACTCGACCCGAAAGTCCCCTTTATTTGAAGCACCTGTTGCTCAAGCGAGTACACCAGTCGCTTGAGCGAGGCATGACCCTTAGTCCCCTTCAACGCGGGAAACTTTATTTTGGGCCAAAAAACCTTCCTATCTTGGTACGGGGGCCTAATAGTCTCTCCTAGTGGCTTGTTAGGCTTTGACCGTCTTCAAGTAGAAAGCTTTCTGACTTTATTCTGAGGCCGGGCAAGATTTGGGGTCTACACTCGGTACAACACGTACAAAGCTGTTTTGTCCTTTACTCGTGTTGCTCTCAATGTAGCAAGCTGGGCAATCGTCTGCTCTTCAATATTCTCTGGTTCTTTGTGCCCATTTTCGACCACATCCCATACTTCTTGGGAACCAAGGAGAGCCTTCATTTGCAGTCTCCAGTTATCATAAATTACGCCTTTCGATAACTTTGGCAGGGGCATGCTGTTAGCTAAGTTGGTCATCTTGAACAAACTCTCTAACTCTCAAACACTCTCTCTAATGCACTTAGACACTCAGGCTCTCAAGTTCTGATGCCAATTTGTTGACAAACAAGTATCTAAATAAATCACTCTGTATATTATCATTTGATGATTTTGCAATGAGTGGTACATGGTCAATTTATAGGCCTTTGGATATGGCCTCTCAACTACATGTATTTAATACAACTACTACCTTTTAACTACATACATTCAATACAAACATTATCTCTCAACTACATACATTCAATACAACTACTACCTCTCAACTACTACCTCTATAACCACTACCTCTCAACTACATGCATTTAATGTTTACCTAACAAATATTACTTTCATGTTTTGTTTTCTTGCTTTCCATTAGTTGAAGTTTCTTTGTTATTGTGTTGGTGAACAAGTTGGAATATGGGAGTCTGTTAGATATTTTGAGTTAGTTTGAATTACCTTTACAATTTGACTTATTACTTTCAATATGACACAATTAGTTGAAAGTTTCTATGTTTAATAGCTCTATCTCTCAGTTTATTGTTTTGGTATTAATGACTTAATAGGATATAAAATAATTCAATAAATTGTAGTACTTTAATTAGGATATGACAGTGAACTTATATAGCCTATGTTAGTTGCGCAGTGCATATTTGGTTCCCATTGGTGCAGTGACTGAACTAAATTTGAATGCAAAATTGGTGCAATAAATTGAATTTGTGATTAGTGTAGCTTGAATTTGGAGTGATACGGTGCAAGGAAGGATATGTTTGTGCAGTAGTATTGGTAACTACTTTCTCTTTTTTTTTTTCTGCTTTTAATCAATTGAAACCTATTGAAACCATAAAAAGAATTAGGTGGGCAGTGCAATGTAGAATCAGGTGTGATGTTCATGCAAAAGTTTAAGGTAGGGTCACAGGAAGTACAAAGATACAATTAGTATCAATAAATAATTCAAACATATAGACCACAAAATATTTTTTTCTTCGAAGACCAAAACACAAATATTAAGGTTTTTGAATATCAAATTATCAGTACCTTAAACCTTAAATATAAATATATAAATACAAATATATTTATATATTTTGATTATATTTATATAATTATATATTTATATGTTGGATGTGAGGGCACACTCGAAGGTGAAAGTGTGTGTCGAGTGGGTTTTCAAAATTTGATGTCAAATTTGTGAGCGGGTCTCTTTATATAGGTTTGTAATTTAATGACAGAATATAATATTTATAATTTATTTATATAATGATATAAAATAAATTTGGGAAACGCATCATTCGCTCAAGTGACACATTCGCTCAAGCGAAAAATACCAATTTTCGCTCAAGCGAGGCTTGAGCGAGTGAATTTCCGTGAGCTTTAACGTATTTTCACTCAAGCGAGAGTCAATCTCACTTTCACCCACTACTAGAAAATATACTTTCAATGTCGTCGTTTAACGTCGGTTACATCTTAGCCGACGTTGAACAAGCTTTCAACGTCAGTTGGTCAAAAACCGACGTCGAAAGTTGAATTTTGACACATTCTACGTCGTTTTAGCATGCACGACGTGGAAAGTAGGCTTTCAACGTCGGTTATACCCTAACCCGACGTTGAAAACCCTTCTGAACTCATTATGACCGATCAGAATACAAATATGACCGATCAGAATCAAATGTGATCGATCAGATTTTAATTATGAGCGATCAGAAGTTTTTCAATCGATTAAAAACACGTTTCAATCGATTAAAATCTCTTAAAGTGTCATGATTCTACGTGAAGTGGGCTTTCAATGTCGGTTATGCCTTAACCCGACGTTGAAAACCCTTCTGAACTCATTATGACCGATCAGATTACAAATATGACCGATCAGAATCAAATGTGATCGATCAGATTTTAATTATGAGCGATCAGATCAGAAGTTTTTCAATCGATTAAAAACACGTTTCAATCGATTAAAATCTCTTACAGGGTCAGGATGATCGATCAGAATCCAGTTATGACCGATCAGAACTATTTTAATCGATTAAATCTCGTTTCAATCGATTGAAATATATGACTGGAGATAAAACGAGTTTCAACGTCGGGTGTGGGTATAACCGACGTCGAAACCCCGTTTTCCCATTAATAGGCTACCATTTTTGTATCTCCCCTTACTCTCCAACATCGCGCCCACTCCCCTTACTCTCCAGCATCGCGACCACCACCTACCACCGTGATTTGGACTCTCCGGACGCCCTCCCTCACGTCGCCACCGCGCACCGCGTGACACCCCCGCCGCAGCACCTCCACCCCACTGCAGCTTCCACCCCACCGCGACGCTAGTCGCCACCCTCCACCGCGACGCTAGTCGCCCACCGCGACGCTAGCAGCCTCCACCCACATTGCATTGCATCCTAACGCCACCACCCCATTGCATTGCATTGCAGCCTCCAACCACATTGCATTGTCCGCTCACCACAGCCTCGACCCTAACGCCGCATTGCATCCTCCACCTCCACCCCAGTGCAGCGCTGCTCTGTTTCTCTGTGGTGCGAACCTTCATCGCTGCCTTAAACCACAGGTACGATGTTGTTGCACTTATATTTGTTGGGCAAAGTCATACAATTTTACTTACTACTTTTCATAGGTAGAGATTGTTAGTCATTTGCCGTTAACTGTTGATTCAATTCTTAGTCATATTATAGTTTTTTTCAATGTATTGATGATGTGTACAATTATACTTGAACTGCTTGAATATGCCCGTGGGGCTTTTTATTGTCAGGTTTCACTGTGTCATTTAAAATTGTTGCCAAAAAACAAAGGAAACTCTGCCGGATTTTTGTTAGAAATTAATCATGAAGTGTGAATTCTGAAAACTACATATAACAATGTAGTTATATAAGTGATGGTAGTAACAATGAAAACTCTATAATTTCAATTTATACAAATTTGGTTTTGACCAAAAAATAGACGAAATTTTGTTGAAATTTCGTTACAAATTAATATACTTTGGTATAGATTTCATTAGAGATAACGATTATTAGTAATAATCGTTTTATGGGTTTCTCATTTGTAGACTCCAATTCCAAAATGGATCGAAGTTGGGTAAATACAAGTCGTATTTCACAAGAGTATGAGAATGGAGTTGAAGAATTTTTGCGATTTGCCGAACACAATGGCACCAAGGTTAATGGAAAATTGTATTGTCCATGCGTTAACTGCATTAATGGGAGAGTGCACACACTAGAGACAATACGGGAACATCTTTTATGTGATGGGATAATGAAGAATTATATCCTATGGACATGGCATGGTGAAGTGATTGATACACCAATAGTAACACAAGCCGAGGAAGAGGAGGATATGACAATGGAAGATCGAATAGAAGACATGATTCGTGATGTAGGTCAAGAGAATTTTCTGCAAGCACATGCCTGCCGTCTATGATAAATTGAAGATAGATTCAGAGATACCTCTGTATGCTGGATGTACAACATTCACGCGATTGTCAGCTGTATTGAGATTGGTCAATTTGAAGGCCAAATTTGGTTGGAGTGATAAAAGTTTCACTGAGTTACTAGAAGTTTTGAAAGATATGCTCCCAAGCGATAACACCTTGCCCGATTGTATGTATGAAGCCAAAAAAATACTTTGTCCAATGGGTTTACGAGTATAAAAAGATACATGCTTGCCCTAATGATTGTGTATTATACAGAAAAGAGTTTGAAAGCCTACATGAGTGTCCAAGATGTGGTGTATCGCGTTACAAATTGAAAGACAAGGATGATAATAGCGAATGTATTGATAGAAAGAGACCTCCTGCAAAAGTTATATGGTATCTTCCAATTATTCCAAGATTGAAGCGATTGTTTGCCAATGGAGAAGATGCCAAGAATATGATATGGCATTCAACTGCACAAAAACGTGATGGATTGCTTCGTCATCCAGCCGATTCTCCACAGTGGAAGAAAATTGACTGCCTATTTCCAAGTTTTGGCAGTGATGCAAGAAATGTTAGACTTGGACTAGCCACAGACGACATGAATCCTTTTGGTAACTTAACCAGTAATCACAGCTCATGGCCAGTTCTTTTAGTGATTTACAACCTTCCACAATGGTTGATTTTCAAGCGCAAGTACGTGATGTTATCCATCATGATTGCAGGTCCAAGACAGCCGGGTAATGACATAGATGTTTATCTAAGTCCGTTAATAGATGACTTAAGGCTATTGTGGGAGGAAGGAGTGGATGTGTTTGATGCATATCAACAACAGAGCTTCAAGTTACATGCAATGTTATTTTGTACTATCAATGACTTCCCAGCATATGGAAACTTGAGTGGGTATAGTGTCAAGGGTCATCATGCTTGTCCTATTTGTGAGGAAGATACAAGTTTTCTACAATTGAAGCATGGAAAAAAGACTGTGTATAATAGGCACAGAAAATTTCTTCCACATAACCACCCATATCGAAGATTGAAGAAAGCTTTTAATGGTCAGCAGGAAGATAAAATTGCCAAACAACCTTTAACTGGTGAACAAGTTTATGAACGGGTTAGAAACATTAATGTTGTCTTTGGAAAGACTAAAAAACAGTCGTTTATGAACGGGTCAGTGTGAATTTTATGTTGATGAGGATGGATCTGAACCACGATTGGTGGCGGTTGGTTCAATTGAAGAGGGGGCCTCTACAATTCATAGTGTGCCTTTAGCACCTAACTTGGCCAAAGTGGTCATTGAAGAGGTTCGAGATGCTTATGCTCTTGTACCTGTGCCCACAGACGAGGTGATGACAGTGGGACAGGCCCTCCAGACCTTCATTGCATGGCCTAGACATCTAATCGGGCCTATTTTGAAAAAGGTTTGCATATACTTTCTGTTAATTATCATATGTAGTCTGGTACTCGTTTTTTATTATTTCTCAAGTCAATGTTATTTTATGTAGGATGTTCAGAAGCCACCCCAGTTGCCTAAATTGGTTCCTACTTCCCATACTAGTAAAGGTAAGGAAGTAGATGTCCCGAAAAATCCAATTTTTCAACTACTATCTGTTGTCCCACAGTTGTATATTCAATCTTTTCAAGTGAAGTGGGATGTTGATAAGTTAGGGGTAGACAATAAGAACTTTCCCCTTTACATTGACCACACCGATGTTGTGGAGATAGCAGTTGGCAATCGGTGTCTAAACATAGCGGTGTTACAATTTTGGACAATGTAAGTATTTATTTTTATTTACTAATTATGTTATTTGAAGTTATCGTCATATTTAATGTACATTGAACTGCCTACTTTAGGATGCTTGAATGAATTGTTGGAGGAACAACGCACCCAAGATGTGTATGGATTTTTTGAGCCCCAATCCATACAAAAATCAGGAAACAAGAGAGAAGAAGTTCAAATATACATCCAAAATTGGATGATGAAGTCAAGGAAGAAAGTTTACTTGGGTGCTTACCACCATCAGTAAGTATTTAAGCGTATGAAATTATTCGTATTAAATTTTATAGTGTATTGTATTATCCTAACTTTTTGTAATGTAAGCGAAATCATTGGCGGTTGTTGGTTGTTTGCCCAAAGCGGAATGTTGTGGCTTGGTTCTGCTCACTTGGGCAAGAAACCTGATGCAGATCTTAAAAACATTGTAAACAGGTACACATTCTTATAATAATTTAAACAATTATTAATTGTTTTGTTACTTAATTGTTTCATTATATCTTGTATTGCATAGTGCATTTAAGGTTTGCAATACAATTGATGGAGTACACACAAGCAAAAGCACGACTCCAGATTGGATTTTTGTTAATGTAAGTCCTTTTATATTTATGTATTATATCATTCATTTTATATGTCAAATTAATATATTATTTTTTGTAGTGTAATAGGCAACCAGGATCTTATGAGTGCGGATATTATGTTATGCAATCGGATGTGGCTGATTGTTGTTAGCAAGATTGAGGATACATGGAATCGGGTTTGCTTAAATTTAGTATTCAATAAAAGACCCGAGTATTGTGTCATTGGATACTCTGTTAAATTATCTTTTTTCTTGTAACACGTATTTTCAGACAGGGAAGCATTGCCCATAGAGACCATTGACGATATTAGAAACACATGGGCCGATAAGTTTGTTAAAGTTAGAAGTAGGCAAGTTTAGTTATTAATTTAGTACTTAGTTTAGTAGTTAGTTTAGTAGTTAGTTTAGTAGTTAGTTTAGTAGTTAGTTTAGTTGTTAGTTTAGTAGTTAGTTTAGTTACTTTACTAGTTAGTTTACTAGTTAGTTTATTAGTTAGATTAGTAGTTAGTGTATTTGGTAGATAAGTAGTTGGATACACAATAATTTTGGATACAATTTTATTTTTGGATGCACATTCAATTGTTTATATCTTGTACATTGTCTGCCTGGGTTGTATTCAAATTTGCAGGTATGTATATATACAAACATTGGGTACCCTGTATAAACAAAGCGTCCATTTAAAAAAAAAATAGACTTTCTACGTCGGTTCATACCATAACCGACGTAGTAAACCCGTACTCGCTTGAGCGACGAGTGTACTCGCTTGAGCGACGACAGCTTCAAACAAAGGGGACTCTCGGGTTCCATCTCGCTTGAGCGAAGAGTGGACTCGCTTAAGCGACGAAAGCTTCAAACAAAGGGGACTCTCGGGTTCCATCTCGCTTGAGCGACGAGTGTAATCGCTTAAGCGACGAAAGCTTCAACCAAAGGGGACTCTCGGGTTCCATCTCGCTTGAGCGACGAGTGTACTCGCTTAAGCGACGAAAGCTTCAAACAATGGGGACTCTCGGGTTCCATCTCGCTTGAGCGACGAGTGTACTCGCTTAAGCGACGAAAGCTTCAAACAAAGGGGTCTCTCGGTTCAATTTTCGCTTGAGCGACGAGTGTACTCGCTTGAGCAACGAGTATACACTTTCAACGTCGGGTATGAATAACCGACGTTGAAAGCCAAAACTTTCAACGTCGGGTATAGAGAACCGACGTTGAAAGTGTATACTTTCAACGTCGCCTTATACAACGTCGGTTGTATAACAGACGTTGAAAGCCTTATATAACCGACGTTGAAAGGCATATTCGTAGCGGTGACCCTCGAATGCACCCTCACATCCAACATTTAAATATATAAATATATAACTATATAAATATATATAAAAATATATCAAAATATATTTGTATTTATATATTCTATATTTATATATTTACACGGATATATATTTATTTGTATATAAATATAATTTATTTGTAAATTATTATAAAAAAATTATAGTAGTTTAGTGGTTGGAGTATCATTTTTCAACTTTAAAATACTAGATTCGAATCCTATCAGCTTTCAACTCTAAAATACTGGGTTCGAATCTTGTCATTGACAATTCTCTCATTTTGAAATCCCCAGTGGAGTCGCCATCTATCGCCGCCATCAAAAGAGACGGTCGGAGCGACGCGATGGTTTTGAAATGACTCGCATTTTTTTGAAAGAAATGGTTCAACGCCTTTAGGCTATCCGATAATCGGGCTGGACCTAAAGGCGAGGTTTTCGAATAGGTTCGAGGAGTCGCCATCAGTGTTTTAACCTTAAACACTAAAAAAGGTAAAAAAAGAAGAAGGCAGTGGTTTTAGAAAAAACCAACTTTGGCCATTACAACCAGAGTCGGGTAAGGGAGTTAGTTACGTGTGGGGAAGGTATTAGCACCCCCACAACGCCCCTTTCGGGTTCCCTATGATAGACTAACTTAGAAAATAAACACTTAAAAAAATTATGCTTTTACCCTATTATTCTATTTACTTGCAGAATTTAAATATCTACATGACTCTATTATTTAATGCACACAAAGAAAGCGATAAAGAAAGCAATAAAAGAGACAGAGAATAGAGAAAGAACCTCCGAAGCAAGCTTTATATTAACTCTTAGAAAACGTGAGGATGCTTTTTGGCAGTCCCCGCACTCTACAAGCACACTCCTTCCGCAAAATAAAGAAAAGTCACTCTACCGAGGGCCGGACGTCTCAAAAAGAGACTTCCTTAACCGATTTCAACCTTAACGGAAATCGGAAAGCTCACTCGAACCCCAGAATAATGCTCGGAGTCACTCTAAAGTGCCAAAAGGCTTCCTAGAGAGTGGTAGGAGTGAAAAGGTGTGAAAAAATGGAGAAATGAGGCTTCTATTTATAGGGATCCGAGCCTGGAAAAGGTGGACTGACGTCTGGACTTAGCGGACGGTCGTCCATGGCAAAAAGTGGCCATGGACTACCATCCATGTAGTGTGGACGGCCGTCCATGACAACTTTTGGACATGGACGGCAGTCCAAGCTAAGTGGACAGTCGTCCAAGGCCTTAAAGTTGCCATGGACGACCATCTGCTTGTCCTGGACGACCATCTGCCTGTTCTGGACGACCATCCGCTTGTCCTGGACGACCATCTGCTGTCTCTGGCAGATTTCCCGATTTTTAATGCCTCTAAAAACACCTTCCTATCCTAAATGGAACCTAGAACAAACTACTAGGGACTTGATAAAGTCTTAACCATCTTCGAAACGGGCGATCTTCGGTTTTATTAGAGAGCCGGGCAAGATTTGGGGTCTACAGTTGCCCCCCCCTTTACCTGACCAATTGACTATGGGTTTACGTACCATGAGGTCAATTGGCGGGTGAAGGAGTTAACCCTCTTGCCCGGTTGTCTTCTGGATGCTCCTCTTGCTGTGGAGGGTGACCCTTCGGACGATATGATGTGAGGCTTCAGGATGCTCCTTCGATGCGGTGGATGACCCTTTGGCTATGGTGGCGGCTTACTGCTTCCGATCATGCGCCGATTTTGCCTGCGTGCAGGTCTTTGTCTTCAGGTATTTCCCTTTCCCAAAGTGGTGGTGGCGGCTTATTGCTTCCGATCATGTGTCGGTTTTGCCTGGGTGCAGGTCTTCATCTTCAGGTCTTTCCCTTTCCCGAAGTGGTGGTGGTGGCTTACTGCTTCCAATCATGCACCGGTTTTGCCTGCGTGCAGGTCTTTGTCTTCAGGTCTTTCCCTTTCCCGAAATGGTGGTGGCGGCTTACTGCTTCCTATCATGCGCCGGTTTTGCCTGTGTGCAGGTCTTCGTCTTCAGGTCTTTCCCTTTCCCGAAGTGGTGGTGGCGACTTATATTTTCTGATCATGCGCTGGTTTTTCCTGCGTGCAGGTCTTTGTCTTCAGGCCTTTCCCTTTCGTAAAGTGGTGGTGGCGGCTTACATCTTCCGATCATGCGCCGGTTTTGCCTGCGTGCAGGTCTTTGTCTCCAGGTCTTTCCCTTTCCTGAAGTGGTGGTGGCGACTTACTACTTCCGATCATGCACCAGTTTTGCCTATGTGCAGGTCTTCGTCTTCAGGTCTTTCCCTTTCCCGAAGTGGTGGTGGCAGCTTACTGCTTCCGATCATGCGCCGGTTTTGCCTGTGTGCAGGTCATTGTCTTCATGTCTTTCCCTTTCCCGAAGTGGTGGTGGCAGCTTAATGCTTCCGATCATGCGCCAGTTTTGCTTGCGTGCAGGTCTTTGTCTTTAGGTCTTTCCCTTTCCCGAAGTGGTGGTGGCAGCTTACTGCTTCCGATCATGCACCGGTTTTGCCTGTGTGCAGGTTTTCATCTTCAGGTCTTTCCCTTTCCCGAAGTGGTGGTGGCGGCTTACTGCTTCCGATCATGCGCCGATTTTGCCTGCGTGCAGGTATTCTTCTTCAGGTCTTTCCCTTTCTGGAAGCGGTGGTGCCAGTTTACTGCTTCTGATCATGCGCCTATTTTTCCTGCATGCAGGTCTTTGTCTTCAGGTCTTTCCCTTTCCCAAAATAAAAAGACTTTTAACATCAGTTCATCTGGAACCGACGTGGAAAGTACTTTCTATGTCGGTTGACTAAAAATCGACGTGGAATGTGTCAATAAAAAGACTTTCAACGTCAGTTCATCTGGAACCGACGTGGAAAGTACTTTCTACATTGGTTGACTAAAAAGCAACGTAGAATGTGTCCAACATTTAACTTTCAACGTCATTTTTTAACCAACCGACGTTGAAAGTGTATTTAATGTCAGCTCAGCTTTAACCGACGTTAAATGGCAACGTTGAAAACATATTTTGTAGTATTGCCTAACTTTATTATCAAAGCAAGCATGCTAGTCAATCTTCGTTTCTTACAAAGGAACCCTAATGCACCCTTTCCAGCTAATTTGAGATATTTCACTGTAATGTAATGGTTTGTCCAAAATCCCATGGTGGCAGGTATATAGCCTATGTTGGTACTAATATAGACATAAAAAGGATAAGAAATGCACTCGGTCTAATTGGGAGAGAAGAATGGATATATATATATATATATATATATATATATATATATATATATATATATATATATATATATAACCTATTTTAGTACTTTATGGTTGACATAGAAGAATATTATTGAAACTTAAGTGTTCCCTTTAGGCCACATCAACATTTTGTATTTTTTTTTTTTGGTCAAAATCAATGAAGTGCACTTTGTACAGGTTAGTTTATAACCCTAGCTTATACAATAAACATAAAAACTATAAGTTTTATGTTTTGTATAACAATCCAAAGTGTTCTCTAATCTGAGGACCTTATCTCTTGTGAGGATAGACCTATAATGCAGGACTTTATTCTTAAAGTCTATTATTGCATATTGTGTAGTGTTATTTAGCTAGATTTTTTATGTATCAAGAATAATATTTATACCTTTTTATGTGTTATGGGTGTTCTTCCTTACTTGAATTTGGATAGACAAAACATAAAAAAGCTATAGTGGAACTACATTTAAGATTTATCCAGTAATTTATTTACTACAAAAAAATAGCCCAGGTAATATGCTCGTAGATAATTACCTACGGATGTAATCCGTAGGTAATGCACTCGTTTGAACAAAATATTTTTATTTAATACAACCCCTATTTACTTTTTATTATTACCTATAGCCCCCTCTCTTTATATTATATTTTTATTATTTATTAAACTTTTAAAAGTTTGAATTATTGTCATATTAAGAGAATTATCACTGATAGGAATCAAACCGAATACCTTAGAGTTGGAAACTGATACTCCAACCACTAAACTATTAGGATATTCTAATAATAACATACAAATAAATTATATTTATATTTATTCGTGTAAATATATAAATATAAAATATATGAATATAAAATATAAAAATATAAAATATATAAATATAAAATATATAAATATAAAATATAAAATATATAAATATAAAATATAAAATATATAAATATATAAATATAAAATATATAAATATATAAATATAAAATATATAAATACAAATATATTTATATTTTGATATATTTATATATTTATATATTTACATATTTACATATTTATATATTTACATATTTATATATTTACATATTTATATATTTATATACATTTATTTGTAAATAAATATAACTTATTTTTAAAAATTATTAACAAATCTTAGTAGTTTAGTAGTTGGAGTATCAGTCTCCAACTCTAAGGTATTGGATTCAAATCCTATCGAGTTGCAATTCTTTTAATTTGATATAATTTACCTACTGGACAATATCCATAGGTAATGGATAATTTACATATGAATTTTTATCCGTAGGTAATATTTTGTAGATAATAGGCTTTTTTTTTAGTGATTCCTTCTTTTAATAAAAAAATTGTTGTGAAATTGCATTTAAGATTTGTATGCTTTAAGTATGTAATGTTTATTTGGCTCCTTCTCTCACTTTATTGTGTTGGTATTAATGACTTCATAATCATATTTTGTGTTCTTTATCTCTTTGTGTAGCGTTTCCTCCATTCTTCAGTTTATTTTTTGTTTGCTATATATTTTTGCTTGCATATTTATAGACGGTTTCACCATACAAAAGAGTATTTTGTCCAAGAAACTGTATTTATCAAGAACCCATAATAATTAGGAACTTTTTACAATCCAAACCTATACGTACTGATAAATGATAACAGTGTTCTATGTTTGTTATGTCTATTTACAATCCAAACCCATAAGAAACTACTTCATATTGCATTTTCTTATAGAAATAGGGATGGTGACACACATTTATTATTCATTTTATTTATAGTTTTTATAGTTTTTCATGTTGCATGTTTGTTATGTCTATATAAATGCTTATTTGTTGACATTCCTTAATGACTAGGTCAATAAAACAGTAGAGTGGTTGATTGTCATAGTTCAAACTCGTTTTCACATAGTAATTTCCTAGTAAGGAACCTTTTTTTGCTTTGTAATGTGTGTATTGTTGCCCACCTAAATTTGTAGCACAACCATGAATTAATGTATCATTTTTTTAATTTAATTACAATGAGTTCAATTACTCAAAGCTCCTCTGTATTTTCTGCTTATTAGTTTTAATATGCATTTGCCTCTATATGATAATGATTGAAGTCTAGTATTAATAAAACTTTGTGTTGATAAATTTCATAACAGAAACAACACTAAACAGTATAAACTAGACATATTTTGTTAGGGTAGACAATTGTGTGGGTGTTGGTATGCCCAACTTATATGGGTGCAAATATACCCCAAAACAACAATTATGTGGGTCTACTACATATGGCCTACATATGTGGATGCAAAGTTACTTGTTTATGCCATTTATGAATAAAGCTATAAATGTGGATATTCCTGTTTGGAATAGTTGGGTGTGGTTGCAAATTTTTCATATGTGCTAGGAAAAATAAGAAAATTAGGAAAAAGTTGAAAAAAAAAAATAGAAACTTAGTTGTCAATGGAGCAATTAGGTGTGGTTGTACCTTGGTATGTCCAGAGTAGCTCTTGATGGAAATTTTTAGGGTTTTGTGTATGTGTATTTCTGATATATTATGTGGGTATATTTTTATTCATGTATTCTATGTATATATAGAGTAAAAATATTATAAAATATAAAATATCAATAATATCTCAAGCATAACTACATAAATCAAAATAATAACCTAATATTTTTTAACCTTCTCTCTTAAAAGATAATAAAATCTCTTAACACCTAATTTAAATAAAAGATAATAAAGTAATAGTCTCAACATTCTTCCTTACTTTAATATCTATTTATTTGAATTTGATATTCTTCCTTTTATTTTGCTTAGAATTTTTCCTCCTTTTTTGTTTATACTTCTTGTCATCTTCCTTTTTGTATGGGATCACATCTTCGTTCAACTTCATTTTCTTCATCAAAGTATTTCTTCCTTTATCAACTTCATCTCCTTTGTTTCTTTCAAACTTTATGGTAGTATTGTTGACTCTTTGATGGACATTGGAAATGATTTCTTCATCTACATCTTTATTTTCCTCCTTAACATCAAGTTCCTTTAAGAAATATTCTTCATGTTTTTTCTTTGACTTTTCATTTGTAATCAATTCTTCTTTCATCAAATCTAAAGTGAAATTTTTTCCTTTTATGTGAACTTTGAAAGTTATTTGTATCTTTTATCACACAAAGTTTGTATTCAAAGGACACCTTATAACTTTTCTCCAATAATTGAGCAACACTTAACAAATTATGATTAATATCAAGAACATATAAAATATCAAAATTTAATTTGATACCCAAATGACTTTTAACTGCAATTGTTCTCGTACCTTTCACATCCATTTGTTCTCCATTACCAATTCTCACTTTAGAAATATATGATTCATTGAACTCTTTGAAAAGTTCTCGATCATGAGTCATGTAGTTTGTACAACCACTGTCTATAAGCCAACATATGGATTTGTTTATTGTAGAGTATGTTGATACAAGGAGAAGTTCTTCTTTTACTCCATCCTCTATAACCATAACAACTTCTTCTGATTGTGATTTGCATATCTTTTCTATATGTCCCAATTGACCACATTTTTTACATTTCACATCAGGCCTCCACCAACATTTTGTACCTTTGTTGTGGTTGCCTTGGAGAAAACCTTCATCATGATATAGTAAAGAACCTTTACCAGCAACATGATCTCCTCTCATCAATCTTCATTGTTCTTGCTCTTATAAAGCATGTAGCATTTCTGCCAAAAGTAATATTAGACAAATCCTTTGTGCTTTCCAATGAAGTAAGAGATGCTTCATATCTCTTTGGCATAGTTACCAGAATTTTCTCAACTATTCTGGAATCAGGAAATTTATTGCCTAACAATTTTATTTTGTTAGCAATACCCAACAATTTGTTTGAGTATTCATTAATTGTCTCATACTCTTGCATATTTTGTATCTCAAATTACCTTATCAAGTTTAGAACTTTCATACCTTGAATTTTCTCGTCTCCTTCATATTGATTTTTCAAATAATCCCAAATTTCTTTGGGTGATTTTAACGTCATGATTCTGGTGAGGATCATTTGTGAAACACCAGCAAACAAACATGATTTAGCTTTTTCCTTCCTTATTTTTTTTCTATGTGAAATTTCATTTGAGCTATGGTGAGATTTTCAGGTAGCGGATCAACAATATAATCTTCTTTCACAGCTTCCCATACATCTAATTCTTCTAGATAGGATTGCATTTTCACAGCCTATAAGTCATAACTTTCACTATCAAAAATTAGAATAATGACTTGTGAAAAATTTCGTTCTCCTTCTATTATATCGAACCAAAGGTTTGATACCACTGATGGGAATTTTAGGGTTTTGTGTATGTGTATTTCTGATATATCATGTGGCTATATTTTTATTTATGTATTCTATGTATATATAGAGTAAAAATATTACAAAATATCAAATATCAATAATATCTCAATCATAACTGTGTAAATCAAAATAATAACCAAATATCTTTTTACCTTCCCTCTTAAAAAGATAATAAAATCTCTTAACACCTAATTTAAATTAAAGATAATAAAGTAATATTCCCAACAACTCTTTCATGCTCAAGAGGGTTCCAATTTTTCTATTTTAATGGCCTTTCTCTAGAGTTGTTCAAACCCCAAAGAAGAAACTCCAAATCAACTTGCTCCACTTCATTTGAAAAGATGAAAACAACCTCCTTCATGTGTGTCAACGCAAAATGGGAAGGCAAACTAGTTATCTTAGGATTTAAGAAAAGACACCCATTCAATTTGGTTTTTTATGAACTTGAGATGAACAAGAAAGTTATAGTATTTTAGTACTTATATGTTTGGCAATCATGTTGTTCCCAAGCATGGAGTTATGCATACTAAATGTGAGCTCACATATTGAAGACTAAATTTAGTTCCATCATATTCACTTTAATAATAGTACTTATTTTATTGACCATTACAAAACATGGATAATGTTCCTTTGAGTCGTGGTTGGATATATGATTTGATGTTATCATGGTAAAAGAGGTTTGGAAGAGTCATTTTATAAAATGGGTGGAAGAGTTTATCATAATAGCTTAATAATACAAATATTATGAATTTGATAGAGGAATTAGGTGTCTGTGTTAAATGCGACTGTACAAGGATTTTGAAGTATGAAATCATTAAAGTTCACCTATACAAACAAGAATTCAAACATAACTACTGGATTTGTACAAATCATGGTGAAGAGATGCCACATGTTGATTTACATATTGATTGTAATTATATGTCTAGTTTAACTAGTGGTGTTCATACGGTTGAAATGGACCAATTTATGTTAATGCAAGAAATGGTGAATAATGCTTTGTGGCAACATGAATCATTTTAAGTACTTAAGTCCAATAACATAGAGGAGTCTCCAAATGAAGCAACTCAAAGGTTTTATAATTTATTGGTCAAGAAAAATAAACCATTATTTGAAGGAGAGTTAGACTTGAAGTTATCAATATGAATCAAGCTTTTAACTTGTAAGTCAAATTGGAAAATTCCTAACCAAGGCTCAGAGCTTATGACACAAATATATAATACCTAAGATTACTTATTTTCCAAAAGGTTATTATGATGCTAAGATGTTAATATCAAGTTGGGATTAAAGTGTAAAAGAATTAGTTGTTGTGTGAATGGATTCATGCTCTTTTATGACAATGATAGTGGAAAAAATTATGTATATTTTGTTGAATGTAAATTTTATCAAATGCCCATATATGTCCAAAAGAATAGTGGAACAAGTCACAACAAACTAGCTCTAGTTAACACCATGATCTATTTGCCTATAATTCCAAGATTACAGAAAAATTTGCATCTATGCAAAGAACTGCACATATGAGTTGGCATCATGATAACAAAAGTATGGGCATGTTACGACATCCATCTAATGGTGAAACCTGGAAGCATTTTGATCGAAAACATCTTACTTTTATTTCAGATCCACACAATGTATGACTTGGACTATGCTTTGATGGATTTACTCATATATTCAATTTTCATCTTCACCATATTCTTGTTGTCGCGTGATTATTACTCCATATAATCTTCCTTTTGAAATATGCATGTCAAAACCTTATATGTTTTTGAGATGTCTAATACCAAGTCCATCAAAACCAAATGCTTCTATTAATATTTACCTAGAGCCTTTAATTGATGATTTGAGAAAGTGTTATGGAATGGTTTTATGACATATGATAATTCAAGGAAACAAAATTTTAATATGAGGGTGGCTTTGATGTGGACTATTAATAACTTCCTTCTCGTTGGACAATTAGGCACGTGTCATCTGTCTTGTGGAAGGGAACAAAATGGACCATTTTTTAAAGTCTATCCACTACCACAAAGATGGAATCCATTCCTCGCTTTTTCCTTGGAAGCTCAAGTACAAAATTTATCGATATGTCTACCCAAGGCAAAGTAGGGATGCGAAGAAGAGTAAAGAGTCCATGGGGTTGGGCTTTAAACGTGGCCTTTTTGCATGCTATGCAGTTTTCACAAAACTTTTCTAAATAATTTCTCATATGAACTTTAGAAAAGTCATCATATCTGGGTAACAGTTCTGGAACATGATCAAAGCTCAAAAATTTTGTTTTAAGATGAGTCAACAAAGTGTATCTCCAAGATAAAGCATCAGCCACTATGTTACTCTTTCCCTGTTTATTTTTTATCACATAGGGAAACTGTTCAATGAATTCTACCCACCTAGCATGTCTCTTGCTAATCTTTCTTTGACCTTTCAAAAATTTAAGGGACTCATGATCACTATGGACCACAAACTCCTTTTGAAGAAGATAGTGTTGCCAATTTTGCTAAGTCCTCACAAGTGCATACAACTCTTTGTCATAGGTGGAGTAGTTAAGATGATTCCCTTTTAGCTTCTCATTGAAGTAGGCTATGGGGTGACATTCCTGAAGCAAGACTACCCCAATGCTCATATTTGAAGCATCACACTCAACCTCAAATGACTTGGTGAAGTTAAGGAGGGATATAAGTGGTGCATTGATCAATTTTTTCTTAATTGTTTCAAAAACATTTCCCTAATCCATGCCCCATTTAAAGCCCACGTTTTTCTTCACATTTCATTCAAGGGGGAAACAATTGTACTAAAGTTCTTCGTAAAACACTTATAGAAACTAACCAACCCATGAAAAATCCTCACTTTACTCACATTTTTAGGAGTTAACCAATCCCAAATTGTTGTTACTTTCTCATCATCCACTTGAACTCCTTTTGAGCTCACCACAAACCCTTGAAAACTACATGATCCATGCCAAAGATGCATTTCTCTTTATTGATATAAAGGGTTTACATCCTAAGGGTTTTAAGTACACTCCTTAAATGATGCACATGTTGTTCCTCAAACAACCTATAGACTAAGATATCATCAAAGTAGACCACCACAAACTTATCTAGAAAGGACCTAAGCATGTGATGCATTAGCCACATGAATGTACTTGGTGCATTGGTGATGTATAATAAATTAATGTGCAAAATTTTATGCAATAAAGTAAGCAAACCCAAGAAAAATTCCACTAGACATTAAGATAGTTGTCTATCTAGATGTGAAGGTTCATTTCCAACGATTAGGAGGTGGAGAGGAGATGGAAAGAGTCTAGAAAAGAATAAAGACAAGGGCTGGAAAAATGGAGTAGCTCCTTGGATACATAAATGGTGTGGAAAAATAAAGAAGAAAAGATGAAGAGAAGACAAGTATGGTGGTGGTAAAGTGTTGGTACGCCACTAGTAGATGAGCCACCCTAGATAAGTGGTGTTTGCTGCCACTTGAACCAATGTTCAAGATAAAACACTAAAAGAGATGAAATACTCTAAGAAACATCACACACTTGTCATAAATGTTCAACTTATTACATGATGGGAAGCCTTCTATTTATAGACTTTTGGAGAAGGGACCTAGATGAAATTACAAAAAGGAGACATAAACTTAACCTAAACCTAAAGGCTAAGAGTCCCCATGGCCCAAAGATGTTAAATTCATTCTAGCCCATCAAAAATACCTCTAAGAGTGTGGAGAACATGAAAAAAAGGTGTGTTTCCTTTTAGGTTGTCCCAAGTCTACCAATCCCGCATCCCAAGTTTCTTCCTCTCCAAAAAGGGTGTAGGACATGAAAAAAGGAGTGTCCTACACCTTTAAGCAGCCCATGCAACTATCCTATATGTCCAAGTCTTCTTTTCTACCAAAAAGAGATGGTGATCTTCAAAAAGGAGGTGCATAAAGTGGTCCTACCAAAAAAGTGCGAAAATGAGTCTCTCTAAATTTAAGAAATAAAAATGCTTAGAAAATTAAAAATGGAGGGTGAGGAGGAAGCCTCCCCCTTCTAGTCATGCTTCTAGGGATCTTCCTAGGGATGACCTCTCCTACCCCTGGGACAACTAGGGGCTCATCATCCTCCCCTCCTTTGAGAGAATTTGTTCACGAATTTGCAAAACCTGCATAAATAATGAGTAAGATCACCAACATTAAAAGAGTTTTTAATGTTATATTCGGTTAATAGATCCAACTCATATCCATTATTACTTATTCTCCTAACTACTTGGAAAGGTTCGTGACCTCGGGACTTGAGATTTGACTTCCTTTGAGTCGGGATCCTTTATTAGAATCGCGCAGCGGAATGTTCGCGTGGTCGGACAAAAACCAAGAGGGGGGGGGGGTGAATTGGTTTCTTAATAAAAATTAGGTTTTCAAAATTTTCCCCAAATTTTACCGATTAAAAACTGTGTAAATGTAAATAGAGAAGAGTAGAGAAGATTACACAGTAGGTTTATACTGGTTCGGATCAAAAGACCCTACGTCCAGTTGCTAATCACTCAAAAGAGGATTAACGCTGTCACTAAGAACAAATTGTTACAAAACAAATTACAAATGAAAGAGATAAAGTAAAGACAACACCTCTCTTGAAATCCACAAGAGATGAAGAACAACTTTCCCCAGAGACGGCACAGCACACAATCCACTAAGAACTCCACTTAGTGATTCTTATCGCTTCTAGCCCACACCAGGTTCCAAAAGCCCCCTTTCCTTGCAACAAACAGTTCTCTGGCACTCACAACACTTAACTTTTGTATGGAAAGAGTTGTTCTTCTTTTCTGAGTGCCAAAGCAGAGTTTAAGTAGGGAAATTAGGGTTTAGGATTAGGGGATTTCGAAACTAGGGTTCTTGGTAATTGGGTTTTCGAAAATAGGGTTAATTTGAAATTTAAAATGAAAAACAGACTGAAATAATCGATTAAATGGAGTTATAATCGATTAAAACAGAGCCAAAAAAACAGAACCCAAAACCTCTCTGTTTTAATCGATTATTTGAAGTTTTAATCGATTATTTGACCTAATAATCGATTATTTTGATGTTTTAATCGATTAAAACAGTGAGTATATACTGAAAATGGTTTTCTCACTGTTTTAATCGATTATTTCCCTATATAATCGATTAAAGCCGAGCCTGGATGATATATTTGGGCTTTTTGAAGCTTCTAAGTTACAGACTATGTACCGGCTATCTTAGATTCTATAATTACAGACTCAATCAAACTAAAACAGAGTTATTACAATACAGAAATCATCAATCTTCAATCTTCAATACTCTAAGTCTTTAAGCTCTTGGATCATCATCAAAATCAACATTCTTCATGATCATTATTTGCAACATCAAGTCTTTGAATGTTCAACAATCTCCCCCTTTTTGATCATGATCAAAATTATCTTTTTAAAGCCCTTGTAATAACCTGTTTTATCTGTCATACTAACACACACATTAAACATACCAGATAAAATTTAAAATTGAATATAGGCTTTAAATTTTTCTCCCCCTATTTTGATTATAATCAAAAAGAACTCTGAAAGAACAAACATTAGATCTCCCCCTCAAAATATGCATAATTTAGAGAAAGCTCCCCCTTAATCATAGCATGAAAGAAGCATCATATTTTATTTCATAATCATTCATCCATTACAACATCAAGACAATAACAAAAGAAAATACATAACAGAATTTAAAATTCTTCACTATCATGATCATTAAAGTGTGCATCAAATCTATTCTCTAAACGACACACTTCAATATCCGTTGGCAACGGCTAGGAGGCAAGACTGGTCGCATTTAATCGATTATATCTCAAAATAATCGATTATCTCTATATCAGACAGCTTTAATCGATTATTTCTAGCAAATAATCGATTATTCCAGAGGAGAATACCCTGTTTTGGACGTTTTGAGGGAAAATAATCGATTATCACTTCCAGTAATCGATTATTCCAGAGGCTATATCAAGTTTTTGAGATTTATATGCATAATAACCTATGAACATGCTACACCACGAATTTTAACATAACAATCATCCAGAAACAGTCAAATTAAGCAGATTTTAAGCTATTTCTAATATCCCTAAGTCTCTTCTAAGATCATAGAATCTATCCTTGGGTAGAGGCTTAGTAAATATATCTGCTAATTGACGTTTAGTGTCTACATACTCTATTTTGCGGTTTCCTTTGTTGATATGATCTCTTAAAAAGTGATGTCTAATCTCAATAAGTTTAGTCCTAGAGTGCATTACTGGATTCTTAGTTAGATTGATTGCACTCGTATTATCACACATTAATGGAATGCCATTTAAATATATGCTATAATCCTCTAATTGTTGTTTCATCCACAGAATTTGAGCACAACAACTACCAGCTGCAATATATTCAGCTTCAGTGGTAGATAAAGCTACACATGCTTGTTTCTTAGAATGCCATGATATTAAGGATGAACCTAACAAATGACATGTCCCACTAGTGCTTTTCCTATCAATTTTACATCCACCATAATCAGAATCAGAATATCCTATTAAACTCATACAAGCATCAGACGGATACCACAAACCAAAACCAGTAGTTCCTTTTAAGTATTTTAAAATATGTTTTACTGCAATTAGGTGAGATTCTTTAGGACAAGCCTGAAATCTAGCACACACACAGACATAATGCATAATATCAGGTCTACTAGCAGTTAAGTATAATAGTGATCCTATCATACCTGTATACATAGTTTGATTAACTTCCAAACCTGATTCATCCTTGTCTAAATAGCATGAAGTTCCCATGGGTGTGTTGGCTTCTTTTGAGGTGTCCATACCAAACTTTTTGAGAATCTCTTTGCAGTATTTAGTTTGAGAGATGAAAATGCCATCTTTAAGTTGCTTGATTTGAAGTCCAAGGAAGAATGTTAATTCTCCCATCATAGACATTTCAAATTCTCCCTGCATAATCTTAGCAAATTCTACACACAAAGAATTATCAGTTGATCCAAAAATAATATCATCAACATATACCTGGACCAATAAGATATGTTCTTTAACTTTCTTAATAAACAGTGTAGAATCAATTCTTCCTCTTGAAAAATCATTTGCAGTTAGAAAACTACTTAGCCTTTCATACCAAGATCTAGGAGCTTGTTTTAATCCATATAATGCTTTCTTCAATTTGAAAATATGATTAGGATTATTAAAATCTTCAAATCCAGGGGGTTGCTCTACATACACTTCTTCTTTGATAAAACCATTTAAAAATGCACTCTTAACATCCATTTGATATAATTTAAATTTCATCATAGATGCATAAGCAAGAAGTAGGCGTATAGCCTCTAACCTGGCCACAGGAGCATAAGTTTCATCATAATCTATACCTTCCTCCTGACAATAGCCTTTTGCAACAAGTCTGGCTTTATTCTTTGTTATATTACCATCTTCATCAAGCTTATTTCTGAATACCCATTTAGTTCCAATAACTTGATGTGACTCTTCTCTTAGGATTAGTTCCCATACTTGATTCCTTTCAAATTGGTTAAGTTCTTCTTGCATGACTATGCACCATTGATCATCTTTAAGTGCTTCCTCAATGTTTTTAGGTTCAATCTGTGACACAAAAGCAACAGACATACAGAAATTATTCATATTTCTAGTTCTTACCCCTTTTGAGATGTCCCCTATAATGTTGTCCATTGAGAGTCCTCTAGGTGATTGCCATTCTTTTTCTAATTGAGGAGTTTGAGAAGGCACATTATCTTCCAAGTATAATTCATCAAGGGCCTCTCTTATATATTCATCATCACCTGCAAGTCTTTTATTTGACTCAAGAGGATTTCCCCAAGGTCTACAATCTCATCAAAGGTAACATGTATAGATTCTTCTATATTCAAAGTTCTCCTATTAAACACTCTATATGCCTTGCTAGTTAAAGAATAACCTAGAAAAATGCCCTCATCGGCTTTTGAGTCAAATTTTCCTAGATTGTCCTTTCCATTATTTAGCACAAAACATTTACATCCAAAAATCTTTAAATGAGCAACATTAGGTTTTCTACCATTAAACAATTCATATGGAGTAGATTTTATAATTGACCTAATGAGCATTCTATTTAAAACATAACATGCAGTGCTAACCGCATCAGCCCAAAAATATTTAGGAACATTAGATTCATTTAACATAGTTCTTGCAAGTTCCTCTAATGACCTATTTTTCCTCTCAACTACACCATTTTGTTGGGGAGTCCTAGGAGCAGAAAAGTTATGTAATATACCATTTTCCTCACAATAATTCTCAAACTTTTCATTTTGAAACTCACCACCATGGTCACTTCTTAAAACTTTAATTCTTAGGTCTTTCTCATTTTGTATTTGTTTAGCAAACTTTCTAAAGACCTTAAAAGCTTCACTTTTCGTAGTTAAGAAAAATGTCCAAGTGTATCTAGAGTAATCATCAACAATTACAAGTCCATAATAATTTCCACCAAAGCTTTTCATCCTAGAAGGTCCAAATAAATCTAAGTGTAATAATTCTAGGGGTTTTGAAGTGGAAATCACATTCTTTGATTTAAATGATGATTTTACTTGTTTACCTTTTTGGCATGCATCACACAATCTATCTTTTTCAAATTTTAACTTAGGCAATCCAATAACTAAGTCTTTTGATATCAATTTATTCAAGTGATGCATATTTATATGAGCCGCTCTTTTATGCCATAACCAAGGGTTCTCTTCCTTAGCAACTAAACATGTTATACTAGACTCATGTAACCAATCCAAATCAATCAAATATATGTTGTTATGCCTAATGCCTTTTAATTCTACTTTTTCGAATTTACTAAATGTATGGTGCAAAATTTGCTTTCAAAAGTTACCTTGAATCCTTTGTCACACAATTGGCTTATGCTAAGAAGGTTATGCTTTAATCCATCAACAAGAAGCACATCCTTAATCTCCAATGTGTTTGCACCACCTATGTTTCCAATTCCGAGAATCTTTCCTTTGTTGTTATCCCCATAAGTCACATATCCTTGTTCTTTGGCTTTGAAACTAACAAATTTCGTTTTATCTCCAGTCATATGTTTTGAGCATCCACTATCAAGATACCACATAGACTTCTTTGATTTGGAAGTTTCCTACAACACAAGAACATATAAACTTAGGTCCCCACAACTTTTGGGTCCTTGGGGTTAGAGACATAACAATCCATTTAAATACTGCAAAACTTCTTTTAATTAATCTGCTGGTTTAATTAATCTGTTAAAAGATTCTTTTAATCTGTTAAAAGTGCAGTTTTAATCTGTTAAAACTTCTTTTAATCGATTAAAACGTAGTGTAGAAAAAAATTTTACGTTGTTTTAATCGATTGAAACGAGATTTAATCGATTAAAAGAGTTTTGATCGGTCATAACTAAATTCTGATCGATCATAACTGATTCTGATCGGTCATAATTGCATTCTGATCGATCATCCTGACCCTTTAAATGATTTTAATCGATTGAAACGTGTTTTAATCGATTGAAAAGAATTCTGATCGCTTATAATTTGATTCTGATCGATCATCCTGACTCTTTAAGTGATTTTAATCGATTGAAACGTGTTTTTAATCGATTTAAAAGATTCTGACCGCTCATAATAAAAATCTGATCGATCATAATGAGTTCTAAATGGTTTTAATCGATTAAAAACAAGTTGTATCGATTAAAATACTGTAAAAACACTTCTTTGAACATTCTAAGTGATTTTATTTGGTTCTTTCAAAAGCTGCATCAGCTTAAAAACATGTTTTAAGAAAGCTTTTGTAAAAATACTTTGTTTTTAGTTGTTTAAAACAATTTTAGAGGCTTTTTGCAAAAATCTTTAAGTGAAGAACCTTCATGCAATAGAAAAGATAAAATGTTTTTACCTAATCATTCTGTTTAAAACATACTAAATGATCCATTTTCTTTGAATAAATACAAGATACAAATAGATTTATTTAACAATTGGAACCCAAATATATTTACCTTTAGGAACACCAAAATGTTTAATTTTACACTTATTTGAAGTGTGACCTTGTTTCATACAATAGAAGCATGCATTTGGAGTAGCTTTAGAACAAGATACATTATTAACATGACATGCTCTAGTTCCTTTTTCTACCCATATTCTTTTCTTTTTAGATTTACTCTTTTTCAAAGGAACTCTTTGATTTACATTATTTTGAGCAATTACCATTTCATGCTTCCTAAGATCATCAATTTCTTTTTCGGCTTTGTCAAGCAAATGGTTAAGAATATCTATGTCATATTCATGCTCTTTACAATTTGCACAAGCTAAGTCCTTATTCTCTTCTAAGCATACAATTTTCGTATTAGCTACCTCCTTTTCTTCTAAACATGCAATTTTCAATTTTAAGGACTCATTTTCCTTTTCGGATCTTCTTAGATTTTTCTTTACAACTTTAAATTCGTTTTTCATATCCATAAATGCAGTAAATAACTCATTATAAGCATTTTGCAATTCATCATGGTCATTTTCTTCACTAGAGGATGAATCGGAATCACTAACCTCAAAATCCGAAGAAATTTTGTCATTTGCCATTAAGCAATTGTTTGCTTCTATTTCTGAGTCGCTTGATTCTGAATTTGAATCACTGTCATCCCAAGCAATATATGCTTTCTTCTTGAATTGCTTTTTGCCCTTGTGTTCATCATTTTTCTTGTTTGGGCATTCGGTCTTTATATGCCCTGCTTCACCACAACCAAAGCATTTTATATTAACGGAAGAATTTTCTTTTACCTTTCCCTTACCTTTGAAAGGATGTCTTCCTTTTGCTTTCATCATCTTGGTGAACTTCTTTATAAAAAGACTCATCTCTTCTTCATCAATTTCGGAGTCTTCTTCTTCTTCTTTCTTATTTTTGCTTTTTGAAATCTCAGTCTTGAAAGCTAGGTTCTTCTTTTGATATTGACCCTCTTCCTCATTTAGTCTTCCAAGGTCAAGTTCATGCTCCCTAAGCTTTCCAAATAACGCCGCCATAGACATAGTGGCAAGATTTTGTGACTCCGAGATGGCCGTCACCTTTGGTTGCCATTTCCTATCCAGAGATTTCAAAATTTTAACATTTAATTCATCAACGTCAAAAATTTTACCTAGTCCGGTAAGATGGTTCACGATATGAGTGAAACGTTTCTGAACGTCGAAAATCGTTTCGCCGGGTTGCATCCGGAACATCTCGTATTCTTGGATTAAAGAATTTTTATGTGCTCTTTTGACGTCGTCAGTTCCTTCGTGGGTTACTCTAAGCATTTCCCACATTTCCTGTGCACTTTTACAAACTGAAATTCTATAAAACTCATCAAGGGTTAGAGCAGATGAAATAATGTTTCTAGCCCTAACATCAAATTGTGCTTTTCGACTTTCTTCTGCAGTCCATCTAGAAATAGGTTTAAGAACGTCAACACCGTTCTCAGTAGTTTTAGGAACAAATGGACCATTTAAAATTGCGTCCCAAACGCCTCTATCAACAGACTCTAAAAATATTTGCATACGTACTTTCTAAAAAGGATAATTTTGACCCGCAAAAAGTGGGGGTATGTTGATAGACGCACCTTCGGCAAAAGTTTGATTTTGTCCGGCCATTTTCGAAAAGTTTGAATGACTATCAAACCAGGCTCTGATACCACTTATTAGAATCGCGCAGCGGAATGTTCGCGTGGTCGGACAAAAACCAAGAGGGGAGGGGGTGAATTGGTTTCTTAATAAAAATTAGGTTTTCAAAATTTTCCCCAAATTTTACCGATTAAAAACTGTGTAAATGTAAATAGAGAAGAGTAGAGAAGATTACACAGTAGGTTTATACTGGTTCGGATCAAAAGACCCTACGTCCAAGTTGCTAATCACTCAAAAGAGGATTAACGTTGTCACTAAGAACAAATTGTTACAAAACAAATTACAAATGAAAGAGATAAAGTAAAGACAACACCTCTCTTGAAATCCACAAGAGATGAAGAACAACTTTCCCCGAGAGACGGCACAGACACACAATCCACTAAGAACTCCACTTAGTGATTCTTATCGCTTCTAGCCCACACCAGGTTCCAAAAGCCCCCTTTCCTTGCAACAAACAGTTCTCTAGCACTCACAGCACTTAACTTTTGTATGGAAAGAGTTGTTCTTCTTTTCTGAGTGCCAAAGCAGAGTTTAAGTAGGGAAATTAGGGTTTAGGATTAGGGGATTTCGAATCTAGGGTTCTTGGTAATTGGGTTTTCGAAAATAGGGTTAATTTGAAATTTAAAATGAAAAACAGACTGAAATAATCGATTAAATGGAGTTATAATCGATTAAAACAGAGCCAAAAAAACAGAACCCAAAACCTCTCTGTTTTAATCGATTATTTGAAGTTTTAATCCATTATTTGACCTAATAATCGATTATTTTGATGTTTTAATCGATTAAAACAGTGAGTATATACTGAAAATGGTTTTCTCACTGTTTTAATCAATTATTTCCCTATATAATCGATTAAAGCCGAGCCTGGATGATATATTTGGGCTTTTTGAAGCTTCTAAGTTACAGACTATGTACCGGCTATCTTAGATTCTATAATTACAGACTCAATCAAACTAAAACAGAGTTATTACAATACAGAAATCATCAATCTTCAATCTTCAATACTCTAAGTCTTTAAGCTCTTGGATCATCATCAAAATCAACATTCTTCATGATCATTATTTGCAACATCAAGTCCTTGAATGTTCAACATCCTTTCCTTTCTCAAGTGAAGCCATACCCAATCTCTAGGTTGGAAAATGACTTCCTTCCTTCCCTTATTGGAAAATTTGGTTTCAAAGGCGGTTTTCTATTCATCTCTTTCTTTGATTCTAATTTGGTTATACTCACTCTTCAAATCAATTTTGGAAAACACGGATGCTCTATGTAATTCATCTAGCAAGTCATCCAATCTCGGGATTGGGTGCCTATGTTATTGATTGTCTTATAGCCCATGCACATCCACCAACTCCTATCCTCTTTTAGGACAAGAATTACCAATATTGTATAAGGACTCATGTTATCCTGGACCCAACCCTTATCTTTTAACTCTTCTACTTGCTTTGTATCTCCCTAGATTCCTCTGAGTTTTCCCTATAAGTCGACCAGTTAGGGATGGATGAACCAGTTACAAAATTACTTTGATGTTCGATCCCCTTAGGAGTGGAAGTCCTTTAGGAGGTTCTTGAAAAACATCCTAGAATTCTTCCAATACTAACTCTAGACTTTTGGACAAGTTTGGAGATTGCTAATGAAATACATAAGAAGAACCTAGAGGATTATAGGCTAAGAGGAGCGGTTTTTGAACTAAAATTGTCTTCTTAACCCCCTTGTGGGAGATCATGGCACCCTTTGCCTTTGAAGTTGACCTCTTCTCTTTCTTTTCTTTTTCCCTATTTTTTCCTTCTTTTTCTTCTTTCGTTTTCTTTCTTCTTCTTTTTTTGCATTTTTCTTGGTCCTTACTGTAGACCCCAAATTTTGTTCGGCTTCAAAATAAAGAGTAGAAGACTTCCGTTCGAAGATGGGCAAGGCCTAAAAGGTCCCTAATATTGATCAATAGGTCTCATATTATAATAGGAAATATTTTTGTACACAAAAAGTAAGAAATTCAACCCAAAGCTTCTAGACCGTCGTCTCACCGTTAGCTAAGGGTGAGACCGCCATCTCGCCACTCGCCAAAGGCGAGACTGCCATCGTCTCGCCACTTGCCAAAGGCGACACGACGGTCCGACCTAATAAGTGCGAATTCCTATAAAAGGGGGGACCTTCTCCTTGTTTTCACACAATTCTACAACTTCTCTTACTGTACAATTCTCAAAATATGTTCCTAAAACCCCTTTAAAGCATTTCTAGAGTTCTAGAGTTCTTAGGAAACGTTCTAAAGTTCTGCGAGAAAAGACTGAACATCATTGTAGAGCGTGGGGTTTGCCAAAAAGTGCCTTTTCAAGAACATATTATATAAAAGCTTGCTTTGAAGGTTCTTCTATACCTCTTGTAGACCCCTAATTTTGCCCGACCTCTCAATAAAGATCAGAAGATTTCCTCTCTGAAGGCAGGTAAAAGCTTCAGTGAACATCCGTCGGCATCAACCGGCTTCCGTCTGAAGAAAGGAAAGCTTCCCTGAAGTCCCAGAACACAAAATTTGGCCAGAACACTCGAGACAACCGTCCCAGAAAGCAAGACAGCCGTCCAGACAGGCCAGACGCCCGTCCCAGATGTGAGACACGCGTCTCACTCAAAAAAAACACTTGGGACGGCCGTCCCAGATCCCAGACGGCCATCCCAACCTCTGTAGACCGTGGTCCCTGTTTTCTGCACCCCAGATGGTCGTCCCAAGCTGCCAGGCTGAAAAAACTATAAATAGGGGCCTCATTTGCGTTTTTTAGACACACCTCACTCCTCTCTTCTCTCCCTCTTCCGAATGAACTCTCTGATTGCCTATAAGGTAACAATCGATTAAGGAAGTTTCTTCCAGCATTCGATTATTCTTAGAATTTTTGTAGAGTCGGTCCTGTATTCGGGGAGGAGAGTCCTTGTAGTGCGGGGGATTGCTAAAACGCATCCTCACAGTTGAAGAGTTATAATAACAAGCTTGCTACGGAGGTTCTTTTCACTTCTCTTCTCTTTTATTGCTTTATTTACTGCTTTATGTATGCAATAGAAAATAGAATCATGTAGATACCCATTTTTTAATATTGTATAATAAAATAGGGTAATAGCGTAATTTCTCTTAATCTTTACTTTATGAATTAATTCGTCATAGGGAACCCGGAAGGGGCGTCGTGGGGGTGCTAACACCTTCCCCACGCGTAACTAACTCCCTTACCTAACTCTGGTTATAATGGCCAAGTTTGGTTTTTCTTAAAATCAACACCTTTTTATCCTTTTCCAATGTTTATGGTCAAAACATTGGTGGCGACTCCATAAGAACCCTTTTACAAAACCCTTGCTTTTATTAGAGGATAGTTCAGTTGTTGAGCACCTCGGGAGCAATGAACACAACCATCTTTTCGCAACCGCTCACATAAACGTTCGAGATGTCCCTAGACGTCAGAACGGACGGCGGCGACAGATGGAAACTCCACTAGGAAAGCTAGAGAGTTGATCCCATTTAGTGACGGATAAATTCAAACTAAGTAAAGATTTGAAATTACGCCTTTACCCTCTTCTGTATGTTTTATTGTATGGCTTTAATAATTGCTGTATGACTATTTTCTACAAATTATCTGAAATACAAACTGTACAAAAAAACCCTTGCACACTACAGTCCCTCTATACCCGGGGGCAAGAGTGAATACCTATAGGGAGTGGGTGGCAGATATGACCGGCTTGTTGGCACACGAGGCTACAACCGTTGTCGAAAAACCACCAACTCAAGGTGATAACTCTCTTCTTTTGGTCCAAGGATGTCGACACGGAGTTCCGTGCATGATCCGAAGATTGAGAGATTGAGAGGTCCCTATAAAGGGGGCACCTTGGTGACCTTTGGCCTTAGTGAGAACAGTTTAGAACTGCCTTAACCAAGTACGTTTCTGCAGGAAAACCCTACCTCGTGATTAAATGAGTGTGGCTCTGCTCGTGGATGAGTGAATTGTGTGTGCATTCGTTTGCTGCATTTGTATTGATGCATTAGCATAGGGTAATCATACAATAATGACAAAAAATAACAAAACTTCTAAAAAACCATAAAAATGATAAGAATAAACCAACTTTATCTCGGACAGTCTTCATTTAAGCTAGCCTGGTTCCAGGTTCTTTGTAAGCTAAGTAGCCACGTTGACCAACAGAAGAGATAAAGGGTTATAAAGAATAAAAAAATAATTTAAAGCCATAAAAAATACCTCTTACAATAAAAAGATCCTTGATAAAGTCTTATTATTCATACAACATCTGTTCATAAAAATAATAAGAGGAGAAAATAGGACTCTCTTCATCAAAATCCATAAACATCTATATAGATAGTTTCCTTTTCAAGAAAGAAAAAACCAAGCACTATCATGTATCATACTAAGAATAAAACATGATAATACTTAGAAAAACAAATACCTACATGCATGCATTTACAAAGACTCATCCTCATATCATGCATTTTCATTTGTTTTAAATAATGGAGGGATCCAGTAATAGACAGTTAAAGAAAGTGGAAATCCTTCTATGCCGTGTAGAGAAGCTAAGACAGTTGTGCTCATCGTTCATCAAGAAGAAAAGATAAAAGAGGCTCGTCGATATAGTGAAAATATGAGTCAAGCGGTACATGAGCAAGTTAAAGCACTCAGAAATCATGTGAGAGTAGGTGAAGATGAATTACGAAGAAAGCCTAATTTACCTATAGGGTTCTTCAAGCTTCTCCGTTTTTGTCAACACTTACTTCAAAGCATTGTATAGAAGGATGAACACTTTCTAGATGAAATGAAAAAGATTATCCTTAAACTGTCTGTTGCATTCATAAGTTGCATACATTCATACATCCCTCCTCATTTTAATAATAAAGATAATAAAAAGAAAGGATTAATTGATGTGCTTTCCACAAATCAGAATAAATGGAAAAGAAGCCTTTCGTCATCAAAGTTTCTCCAACGGTCAATAGACCCAAAGATGATAACAAACAAGCACCGTTGGTCATTCAAATCGATAAAAGGGAAGGGGCAATAACGCCTTTAAGTTTATTCATGCCTCGTCCTTTCCCTTATTCATCAAATAAAGTTGTACCTTGGAGATATGCAGAAGAATCACCAGTCAATCAAGATATCTCCAACATAGCCGGTATTGGGGGCATGATTAGAAGTGGAAGAATATATTCCCCCAAGGAATTACAAGATAAAATTCCTAAAGATAAAGTAAAAAATAAAACCGAAGAGGAAAAAGAATCCAAGGAGGAGACAGATGAGTTACTCCAGTACATAAGACAAAGTGAGTACTCCATCATCGATCAACTCAATCGCACACCTGCAAAGATAACTTTGTTATCACTTATAATGAGTTCAGAGCCGCATCGAAACGCACTGTTAAAGATTTTGAATGAATCATTCGTTCCACATGCAATATCTCAAGACAAGTTTGAGGGAATCATTGGTAACATTACAACCAATGATCATCTTACCTTTACAAATGAAGAGCTCCCTTTGGAAGGGTCAAATCATAACAAGCCCTTGCATATTTCTGTTAAATGCAAGGAATATCTCATTTCCAAAGTTCTTGTAGATAATGGGTCATCCTTAAACGTTATGCCTAAATGCACACTTGATAAGATAACAGTGCAAGGAACCCATATGCGCCCGAGTAACACAATTGTTCAAGCCTTTGATGGATCAAGACGTGAAGTAGTAGGGGAGATTAGTCTACCAATCCAAATTGGCCATACTATTTTTAACATAGACTTCCATGTGATGGGTATCACTCCGGCATATAGTTGTCTCCTTGGTAGACCTTGGATTCATAGCGCTAAGGCAATACCCTCAACGCTCCACCAGAAAGTCAAGTTTGTGACAAATGATAAACTCATCACGGTTCAAGCTAAAGAAGATATTTTGATTAGCAAACCGTCTGTCCAACCATATGTGGATGCAGTTGAAGAGGCTCTTGAAACATCTTTTCAAGCGCTCGAAATTACCAACATAGAAAGACTTCACAATACTACAAAAGTGGCCCATATGATGAAAAGATATGGATATCGCCCAGGACAGGGGCTTGGAAAAAATGCTCAAGGAATAAAAGAGACACCAAATTTCAAAGATAATCCTTTAAAATATGGCTTAGGGTACGATCCTACAAAAGATCAAGCTATACGGAAAAAAGGGAAGTCTTACCCCTCAAAGACGATATTCCGAAAAGGAGGGGTATTAGCGCAAAGAGTAGTGTTAGTCATTAAGTGTCCTTCTTCCAATTCTAAGGGATGTAAACCTAATGACTATTAGAGATCACTCCTCGGGGTATGCCCGGCCCCTGAGCATCTCTAGGGCACACATTTCCCCTAAAATTACAAAAGAATGTTATTCTTACTATCTGCTTCTCTTCTTGCTAAATATGTCTATTCCCCATTTTAAATAAACAATGTTTAGATAGACGTTTTGTTCCAAATGCGTCAAAACAATCAAAGCGTCACAAAACAAAGTCAAATACGATTGATTAACTAGAAACACGAATAAGATCTATCTCGATAGAACCAAGTTTCGACAATGTTGTGCAAAAAAATATATATATGATAAACAAATGTTAAACAACGCCCGTCAAGGCCAAAGGCCAAGACAAAAAAAAAAATAAAAGGGCAAAATACCTGGCAGGAAACCCACAAAGGGGGTTGCGCAAAAGTTAGGCTAAACCTGGCAGGAGACCCAAACAATAATAAAGGGTAGCCTGGGCAAAAATCAGGGTTATGGAAAAGTCCGCTAGGTATTCCTAAAAATAATACAAAAGGGAACCTAGACAAAAGTTAGGACATAGCACAACATCCTAGACTGAAAACCCGAAGGGGCGGCCTAGGAAAGTTAATCAATCACAAAAAGGCGTCGTAAAGAAATGAATAAAGACGCCACATCATAAGAAAAAAAACGTTTGTCTAAACTAGCCTAAACACCGACTAACCCTGGCTAGCCATTCTTACAGAAACTTCTATAAAAAAAATATCCCGCTAAAACACAAGCCCTTGTTATAAATCCTTTTTCTTTCTCTTCTCTTGACCATTTCATTACAAAGTATTCAAGTAATAAAGGGGGAATGTGGAAACATAGTTATCAATAGGAGGGTTGAAATCCCTAAGGAAAGGAAGAGGGGCATTGACATGGCAGTTGCTCTACATTCAAAATGATTACTCTTCGGTTATAGCAAAAATCTGATACGACAAATAAAGTACAGCTAAGCTTGTTGATCGATGTCGCCACCGTCCGTTCCGACGTCCTGGGGACGTCTCGAACGTTCTGCGAGCGGTCGCGAAAAGATGGTTGAGACTCGCGTTCTTTGTTAAAATTGTGTTCATTGCTTCCGAGGTGCTCAACACTGAACTATCCTCTAGTAGAAGCAAGGTTTTCGAAAAGGGTTCTTTTGGAGTCGCCACCAATGTTTTGACCATAAACATTGGAAAAGGAGAAAAAGGCATTGATTTTAATAAAAACCAACTTGGTCATTATAACCAGAGTCGGGTAAGGGAGTTAGTTACGTGTGGGGAAGGTATTAGCACCCCACAACGCCCCTTTCGGGTTCCCTATGACGGATCAATTCATTTAAGTCCAGATTATGAGAAATTACGCATTTACCCTTATTTTATTTATTCAATAAATATGGCTATCTACATGATTTATCTACATTGCATACGAAGTAAATAAAGCAGGTAAAGAAGAAGAGAATTGAGAAAAAAACCTCCGTAGCAAGCTTTATATTATAAGTCTTTTACAAAGAGGACGCGTTTCGGCGAGTCCTTCGCTCTACGACAACTCTCCTCTCGATTACGAGACTCGACTCGACTAAAATTTCTAGAAGAATCGAATGTCGGAATACAAATTCCTTAACTGATTGTTACCTATTAAAGGCAATCGGAAAGATCATTCGAGAGAGGGAGAGAAGAAGACAAGTCCAGGAAATGCTCTGGTGTCTCGAGGTGTGTGGAATGAGACAAATGAGGCTCCTATTTATAGCCATTTTCGCCCCTGGACATTTGGGACGGCCGTCCGGACTCGGGACGGCCGTCCCAAATGCATTTTTTGCACTGGGACAGTTTGGGACGGCCTGGCATGTTTGGGATGGTCGTCCCAAACGCATTTTTCTTCATACTGGGACCCCCGGACATTTGGGACGGCCGTCCCACATTCGGGACGCGCGTCCCAACTGCTAAATTGCAGTTGGGACGGCCGTCCCACTTTTGGGATGGTGGTCTCGACCTGTTTTGTCCAGCCTTTGTATTTTGGGACCCCGGGAAGCTTTCCTTGCCGTTTTCGAACATGGATTGGTGCCGATATATGTCCGTTGAAGCTCTATCTTCGTGTAGGAAGTCTTCTTGGCCTTTATTAAGATGCCAGGCGAGCTTTATCTTTGTGTAGGACGTCTCTTTTGTCTTTACTGCGTGAATGAGTGAACCCCGTTTTTGTTGCAGGAGGTCTTTCTCTATTTTTGATATGAAGCCGGGCGATCTCCGTGTTTGTTGTGGGAGGTTTCCTCGGTTTTGGGAAGCCGGACGAACTCCATCTTCGGGCGAAGTTCCTCTAGCTTTTATTTTGAGAGGCCGGGCAAAATTAGGGGTCTACAGCTGCCCCCCCTTCACCTGCCTAACTAATTTGTTGGTTTTAATATGCCGACATAATTAGTTGGTAGGGGAAGGAGTTAACCCTTTTGCCCGGCTATCCTTCGGATACTGCTCCTTGCTGATCCTCCGGATGATAAATATTTTGATAGGTACTAACCCCTATCTGGTTTGAGCCTTCTTTTTCTAAGACTCTGGTGAGTACTTACCCTCACCTGGTATAAGTCTGTATTTTACTAGACTTTTGTGGGTACTTACCCCTACTAGGTATGAACCTTGTTCTGCAAGGTTTTGGTGAGTACCTACCCTCACCCGGTATGAGTTCGCATTTTGCTAAACTCTTGTGGGTACCTACTTCTGAGGTGCTCAACATTGAACTATCCTCTAATAGAAGTAAGGTCTTTGCAACCCATTTTTGAAATGCTTAGGTGAGTATTTTTACTCCACCTAATGCATTTTGCTAAGTTTTGATGAGTACCTACCCTCATCTGGTACAAACCTTATTTTTAAGGTTTTGGTGGGTATTTACCCCCACCTGGTGTGAATGATAAGCCTTTTTTCATAAGGCTTAGGTGAGTACACACCCCCACCCAGTATGAATGATAAACCTTTTTTCTCAAGGCTTAGGTGAGTACACACCCCCACCCGGTATGAATGATAAACCTTTTTTCTCAAGGCTTAGGTGAGTATACACCCCCACCCGGTGTGAATGATAAACCTTTTTCCCAAGGCTTAGGTGAGTATACACCCCCACCCGGTGTGAATGATAAGCCTTTTTCATAAGGCTTAGGTGAGTACACACCCCCACCCGGTGTGAATGATAAACTTTTTTTCTCAAGGCTTAGGTGAGTATACACCCCCACCCCGTATGAGTTCGCATTTTCCTAAACTCTTGTGGGTATTTACTTCCGAGGTGCTCAACACTGAACTATCCTCTAATAGAAGTAAGGTCTTTGCAACCCATTTTTGAAATGTTTAGGTGAGTATTTTTACTCCACCTAATGCATTTTGCTAAGTTTTGATGAGTACCTACCCTCATCTGGTACAAACCTTATTTTTAAGGTTTTGGTGGGTATTTACCCCTACCTGGTGTGAATGATAAGCCTTTTTTCATAAGGCTTAGGTGAGTACACACCCCCACCCGGTATGAATGATAAACCTTTTTTCTTAAGGCTTAGGTGAGTATACACCCCCACCCGGTGTGAATGATAAACCTTTTTTCATAAGGCTTAGGTGAGTACACACCCCCACCCGGTATGAATGATAAACCTTTTTTCTTAAGGCTTAGGTGAGTATACACCCCCACCCGGTGTGAATGATAAACCTTTTTTCTCAAGGCTTAGGTGAGTATACACCCCCACCCGGTGTGAATGATAAACCTTTTTTCTTAAGGCTTAGGTGAGTACACACCCCCACCCGGTGTGAATGATAAACCTTTTTCTCAAGGCTTAGGTGAGTATACACCCCCACCGGTGTGAATGATAAACCTTTTTTCTCAAGGCTTAGGTGAGTACACACCCCACCCGGTGTGAATGATAAACATTTTTTCTTAAGGCTTAGGTGAGTATACACCCCCACCCGGTGTGAATGATAAACCTTTTTCTCAAGGCTTAAGTGAGTATACACCCCCACCCGGTGTGAATGATAAACCTTTTTTCTTAAGGCTTAGGTGAGTACACACCCCCACCGGTGTGAATGATAAACCTTTTTTCTCAAGGCTTAGGTGAGTATACACCCCCACCGGTGTGAATGATAAACCTTTTTTCTCAAGGCTTAGGTGAGTACACACCCCCACCCGGTGTGAATGATAAACCTTTTTTTTCAAGGCTTAGGTGAGTATACACCCCCACCCGGTGTGAATGATAAACCTTTTTTCTCAAGGCTTAGGTGAGTACACACCCCCACCCGGTGTGAATGATAAACCTTTTTTCTTAAGGCTTAGGTGAGTATACACCCCCACCGGTGTGAATGATAAACCTTTTTTCTCAAGGCTTAGGTGAGTATACACCCCCACCCGCTGTGAATGATAAACCTTTTTTCTTAAGGCTTAGGTGAGTACACACCCCCACCCGGTGTGAATGATAAACCTTTTTTCTCAAGGCTTAGGTGAGTATACACCCCCACCCGGTGTGAATGATAAACCTTTTTTCTCAAGGCTTAGGTGAGTACACACCCCCACCCGGTGTGAATGATAAACCTTTTTTCTCAAGGCTTAGGTGAGTACACACCCCCACCCGGTGTGAATGATAAACCTTTTTCTCAAGGCTTAGGTGAGTACACACCCCCACCCGGTGTGAATGATAAACCTTTTTTCTCAAGGCTTAGGTGAGTATACACCCCCACCCGGTGTGAATGATAAACCTTTTTTCTCAAGGCTTAGGTGAGTACATACCCCCACCCGGTGTGAATGATAAACCTTTTTTTCTCAAGGCTTAGGTGAGTATACACCTCCACCCGGTGTGAATGATAAACCTTTTTTCTCAAGGCTTAGGTGAGTACACACCCCCACCCGGTGTGAATGATAAACCTTTTTTCTCAAGGCTTAGGTGAGTATGCACCCCCACCCGGTGTGAATGATAAGCCTTTTTTCATAAGGCTTAGGTGAGTACACACCCCCACCCGGTATGAATGATAAACCTTTTTTCTCAAGGCTTAGGTGAGTATACACCCCCACCCGGTGTGAATGATAAACCTTTTTTCTCAAGGCTTAGGTGAGTACACACCCCCACCCGGTGTGAATGATGAGCCTCGTTCTGCAAGGCTTTCAGGATGAATTTTTTGTAGTCAATCCTATGATCATCGGTTTTTTGAAGATGAGTTGACGGCTTACTGTTTTTGATCATGCGTCTCTGGGGAGTAATTTGATTTTTCTTTTTGACTTTTCTATTAGTCATCTGGCGTTACCAGGGATTTCTGTAATTTGGCTTTTCCGTTTAGCCATCCGGCTTTGGCCGGGGATTCTTTGTTTTTTTGGCTTTTCTGTTTAGCCATCCGGTTTTACCGGGGATTTTTATTTTTGGCTTTTCTGTTTAGCCATCCGGCTTTGCCGGGGATTCTTGATTTTTGGCTTTTCTGTTTAGCCATCCGACTTCTGCCGGGGATTTTGTTGTTTTGGCTTTTTTCTTTTAGCCATCCGGCTTTTGCCGGGGATTCTTGATTTTTGACTTTTTCTTTTAGTCATCCGGTCTTGCCCGGGGATTCTTGATTTCTGGCTTTTTCTTTTAGCCATCCGGTCTTGGCCGGGGATTCTTGATAGTTGCCTTTTTTCAGGCGGGAATCCTCTGGGGATTTTTGAATTCTCTTTTTGATTGTGCCTTTTGTTTAGGCAAGAACCCACTTGGGGATATTGGCTTTCTGCTTGCCTGTTGGAAGTGAAGACTTTGCTTTTCACTGGGGATATCTGTATTTGGAATTTATACGCGATTCCCTGGGGATATAATCTTGTAGTTTTGCCTTCATTTGGTAGGCTTGCTGGGGTAGTTTTCTTTGTTGATGATCCACTGGGGATTTGTTGATTTTTTATTGTGCCTCTTGATTAGGCGGATGTTCCACTGGAGGATATTTGCTCTTGATAATACCTCTGAGTAGGCAGATGCTTTATTGGAAGCTTTGTGCTTTAGACTTGTATTGCCTCTTGCATAGGTTGATTTCCCGTTTCTTGGGGATATCGGCTCTTTGTTTGCCTCTTGAGTAGGCATAGGCATTCTTGGGAGTGAAGGTTTTGCACTTCGCTGGGGATATTCATATTGGGTGTTCCAGAATATTAACTCCCTGAGGATATGAATTTGTAATTTGCCCTTGCTGATAGGCTTACTGGGGAAAAATTTTCTTGTTTTGTGATCTACTGGGGGAATTAATTTCATCCCTGAAATCTATCTTGAATTGTCCTTCTATGGAGAAAATGGAGTTTTTTCGACTCCTTATTTGGCTGCTGTTGTTTGAGCTGGTTTTTGCTTAAGCTCTTATTCCGTTGGGAATGGGTTTTTGCTTTTTTCTCGCGATTATGTTTTTTTTTCGCGATTTTTGGATTTTTGATTTTAAATGCGTGTGCCTTTTTCCTTTTGTACACGCAGACCCTTTTATTATCTACTGGGGATGAAGAGGTTTTCTTTCTTCTCTTTCCTTTTTAGTGGCCCTGGGGAATTTGTTGGTTCCCTGGGGATCCGACTTTGATGATGGAGTCTTGGCTCCTGGCTTTGAGAAGCTTTTATTTGAACGGGAAGATGGAAAAATTTTATTTTCCCCTTTTTGTTTTTTCTTGACGCGTTCTTTTTGGGGATTTTCATGTGGCCTTTCTGTAGTGGCCTCCGTCGTGGAAAGATTTTTTTCTTTTTGTTGCCCCCCAGTGATGTGGGGGATTTCTACTCCATTTTTCTTTGATGGAATTTTATGTAGTCCTTGTTCTCCATTGGGGGATGAAGCGGAGACTCTTGCATGAGTGTGCTTGATGACTCATGTGGCGACGAAGCTGAGTCGTGAGGTAATCTTTTTGTCTTGCCTTTGGAGTAAGCAAGTATCCTCTTTGGGGATGATCAAGCCTTTCCATTGGCTTTTCTGCTTTCTTGATGTTTTTTCTGGGTGGAAGGATGCTGATTGTAGCTCCAAGTGATTTATGCTTGACGACTCATTTGGTGGTGTTGAGTCATGAAATAATTTTCTGCCTTTGAATAGGCAAGGATCCTCTTGAGGATGATCAAACCTTTTCCATTGGCCTTTCTTTTGATGGTTTCCTTCTTTCTTGGATGGAAGGATGTTGATTGAAGTTGACGGTTGGAGCTAATTTCCTTGAAGCTCCTTATTCTGCTGAAGATAATTTTGAATTTCGCCTTTTGCGATTGCGATTTAATTTTATCGCGAATGTTTGAAATCCGGCTTTTTAGTATATCATGTGTGCCTTTTATTTTATAGTTTTTGTACACCTGGGCTTTTGAAATGTGAAACAGAAACAACTACTTTTATTTATTACTGTTTTTTTTTGTTTGATACATTCAAGCATTTTTTTTAAAATACTTTTTAAAAAAACTACTGAAAGACTCCTCCTAATCATCCGCCTCTGGACTGGAGTGGGCGGATGGTACTGGCGATGGAAAGCGGCAAAGTAGGCGGCGCTGCAACCTTGTCTGATTCTGGACCATGCTCTCTATCTGACGGTCCGTCCTATCTTGCCTGACAGTCAACTGGCTAAATTGCTGGCGTATAGACTGGAACTCTCCTTGCATGTATGCATGCTCCTCGTCTAAGCGTCGGTACAAGCCGGAGAGATCATAGTCTCGTGACTGCTGCTGGGATTCTGAGGTAGTAGGAATGTCCTGCGGCGTATTGAAGTCGCGCATATCCCATGAAATCGAGATGATAGGGTTTAAGATGAACCCTGTCCCTTCTCTGCTGAGGATATTCATGTTCGTCAGCACACCTCCGTTGATTTGCTCCGGTTGGAGTTCAGCTGGGAGATCTTCTCCGTCTGTGCATCCCCAATATTCAGCTAGAGGGGTAAGGAAGGGAGCCACCATGATCGTTCCCGCTGGTCCCCGAGTACCGCATTCCTTTACAGCTTTTAGGAATGCGTATCCCGGGTTGCACCGGTGTCCCTGATGCATGCAGTAGACTATAAAAAGATCAGCTAGTGTGACCTTTCCCTGGCTTTCTTTCCGGCTGTGAATGGTCCCAGCAAGCAATTTGTGGCAAATGCGAAGAGGGGGGTTGAAGGCCGCACCCTTCAGGTTAGAGGGGAGATTAATAGCTCCAGTAATCTCCTTCCACATACTGGTGGTGGTAAGAACTGCAGGTTTTTCCAGATATGCGGACCGATATTCCGGGGTTCTTGTGTCGGCCCGCTGGCAGAAACCCATGATGACGTTGAAGTCATCCAAAGCAGTGGTCCGGTAGGCTCCATCCATCCAGTAGGAGATAGCTTGCGTTGGCGGCACTCCAGGAATTATGGATGGCATTTCCATCATGTTGACGGAGGCGAGAAACTCCATTGTAGCGGTGCGATGAATCCGAGTAGGCGGCTCGCGGAGCAGAAAGTCCCATCCTATGTTGTGGATGAACCTTCTGACATCTTGCTCCCAACCAAATGTAGCAAGGATCTCGAAATCTAGTCGCAGCATAGGATACCAGGCAAATTGTTGGATATTTGCCAGTCGTTGTTGATGTGCCTCTGCCATCATCATGTTGGTGACAGGAGTTCTCCTAGCAGTAGTCCTGGTGCGTTTTCTTCTGGATGATGCTTCTCCACGTTCCATTGTGAGCTTTGCTCTCTTGGGAATGCTAAAAATGTATGGAGGAGGAGAAAAAGCAAGATAGGAAGCTTGGAATGAGGTGCCAGAGCCAAGATCCGCGCCCAACATATATAGGCCGCGTAGGGGGATTTGGGACGGCCGTCTGGGTTGGGACGGCCGTCTCAAATGGTAAAATTGCACATGGCTCGGCCCCCTCCTGAGATGCACGTCCCAACTGAAAAAATGCACTTGGGACGGCCGTCTGGCCTTTGGGACGGCCGTCCCAAGCTTCTTAAGTTGGTTTTTTGAGTTTTTTGATAGGAAAGAAGATGGGACTCTATTCATTGATGCTTTAATGCATGTAATGCTTCATGATATGCATCCTATGATCTATTTTAGTTGATATTTCGAAAGTTTTAACTGATGTGCTTTAACTTCGAGTGCGTTCTTGGTATTGTACCTTAACGTCATCTTGTTTTTTGGATAACAAGCTTAGCTGTATTGATTTGCCGTCTTGGAATTTTATTTGATATGGCCGAAGAGCAATCTTTTGTTCGTAAGGCAACTGCCATATCAATGCCTTCCTTCCTTTCCTTAGGGATTTCAACCTTCCTATTGATCACTATATTACCACATTCCCCTTTATTACTTGAATGCTTTATAGTGAAATGGTCAAGAGAAGAGAAAGAATAGGATTTACAACAAAGGCTTGTGTTTTAGAGGGATATTTTTTATAATAGAGGTTTTTGTAAGAATGGCTAGCCGAGGTTGGTCTGTGTTTAGGCTAGTTTAGACAAAACGTTTTATTCTTATGATGTGGCGTCGTTGTTTACTCGATTTGTGGCGCCTTTTGGTTGATTGACTAACTTCCCTAGTCCGCCCTTTCGGGTTTTCAGCCTAGGATGCTATGCTTTTTGTCCTAACTTTTGTCTAGGTTTCCTTTTTGTATTTATTTTTTAGGAATACCTAGCGGACTTTTCATAACCCTAACTTTTGCCCAGGCTACCCTTTATTATTGTTCGGTCTCTGCTGGGTTTACCCTAACTTTTGTGCGGCCCCCTTTTGTGGGTTTCCGCAGGGTATTTTGCCCTTTTATCTTCTTGTCTCGGCCTTTGACCTTGACGGGCTCTTTCTTTTTATATGCATATATTTTTTTGCACAACATTGTCGAAACTGGATTTTATTGAGATAGATTTTATCCAGTGTCTCTAGTTAGTCAATCATTTTTTACTTTACTTTGTAGCGCTTTAATTATTCGGACGCATTTGGAACAAAACGCTTTATCTAAACCTTGTTTATTAAAATGGGGTATAGATACATTTAGTAAGAAAAGAAGCGAGATAGTAAGAATAGCATTCTTTTGTAATTTCGGGAAATGTGTGCCCTAAAGATGCTCGGGGGCCGGGCATACCCCGAGGAGTGATCTCTAATAGTCACTAGGTCTACATCCCTTAGAATTGGAAGAAGGACACCTAATGACTAACGCTACCTTTTGCGCTAATACCCCTCCTTTTCGGAATATCGTCTTCGAGGGGTAAGACTTCCCTGTCTTCCGTATGGTTTGATCTTTCGTGGGGTCATACCCCAAACCATACTTTAACGGATTGTCCTTGAAATCTGGTGGCTCTCTTATTCCTTGAGCGTTCTTTCCGAGCCCCTGTCCTGGGTGATATCCATATTTTTTCATCATATGTGCCACCTTCATGTTATTAGGGAGTCTTTCTATATTGGCAATTTCGAGTGCTTGAAAAGATGTTTCAAGAGCCTCTTCAGCCGCATCCACATATGGTTGGACAGTCGGTTTGCTAATCAGAAAGTCTTCTTCAGCTTGAACTGTGACGAGTTTATCATTTGTCACAAACTTGATTTTCTGGTGGAGCGTTGAAGGTATTGCCTTAGCGCTGTGAATCCAAGGTCTACCAAGGAGACAACTGTATGCTGGCGTGATATCCATCACGTGGAAGTCTATGTTGAAAATAGTAGGTCCGATTTGGATTGGTAGACTAATCTCTCCTACTACTTCACGCCTTGATCCGTCAAAGGCTCGAACAACTGTATTACTCGGTCGCATGTGGGTTCCTTGTATCGTTATCTTGTCGAGTGTACTTTTAGGCATAACATTTAGGGATGACCCATTATCCACAAGTACATTGGAAATGAGATACTCTTTGCATTTGACAGAGATATGCAAAGGCTTATTATGATTTGACCCTTCCAAAGGGAATTCTTCGTTGGTGAAGGTAAGATGATTATTAGCTGTAATATTACTAATAATTCCTTCGAACTTGTCTTGGGATATTGCATGCGGAACGAATGATTCATTCAAAACCTTTAATAGTGCGTTTCGATGTGGTTCCGAACTCATGATGAGGGATAACAAAGTTATTTTTGCTGGAGTACGATTGAGTTGATCTATGATGGAGTACTCGCTTTGTCTTATGTACTGGAGTAACTCATCTATCTCCTCCTTGGATTCGTTTTCTTCTTCGGCTTTATTTTTCATTTTATCTTTAGGAATATTATCTTGTAATTCCTTGGGGGAATATATTCTTCCGCTTCTTGTCATGCCCCCAATACCGGCTATGTTGGAGATATCTTGATTGACTGACGATTCTTCTGAGTATCTCCAAGGTACAGCTTTATTTGATTCATAAGGGAAAGGACGCGGTACGAATAAGCGTAAAGGCGTTATTGCTTCTTCCCTTTTAGTGTTTGGAATGATTAACGGTGCTTGTTTGTTATCATCTTCAGATTTATTGACCGTCGTAGAGATTTTGATGACGAAAGGCTTCTTTTCCATTTTTCTGATTTGTGAAAAGCACATCAGTTAATCCTTTCTTTTTATTATCTTTATTATTAAATGAGGAGGGATATGTGAATGTATGCAATTTATGAATGCAATAGACAATTTAAGGAGAGAAAAATAAATCCTTTTTATTAGAAAGTGTAAATCCTTCTATACAATGCTTTGAAGCAAGTGTTGACAAAAGCGAAAAAGCTTGAAGAATCCTATAGGTAAATTAGGCTTTCTTCGTAATTCGTCTTCAGCTGTTATCACGTGATTTCTGAGCGTCTTGATTTGCTCAGATACCGCCTGGCTCATATCTTCATTGTATCGATGAGCCTCTTTTATCTTTTCTTCTTGATGAACGATCAAGGCATGCTGCTGATCAGACCTCTCTATTAGTCGGTCCTTTTCACGAAGTAATTGACCGTATTGAGCTAATCCATCTTTTTCTTTTTCACGTAGCTCTTCTAGGTCTTCTCTGTATTTTTCAGCGGTTTCCCACCATTTTTGTGCTTCTGACCGAGTATTTGCTAGGTCATCTTGTATTAACTTGATCGTTCTTGCCTGTTCTGCAAGCGTGTTTTCGAGATGTGCTATTTCGTCATTCAAGTCCCGGAACAGACTATCTTGCTCAAGTCTTGGAATCTTTAATGCTTGCTTAGTCTCTTCCTGATAATCAGCACAATCGTTCTTAAGACGCTCTATTTCGTGGTCCTTCTTTTTACATTGCCTTTTTAGGCCATCTATTATAAGGGTTGACTCTTGATCTTTTTCTTCGAAGGCTCTTAGCCGAGCTTCCATGACTTCAACCCTTTTGTTTAAGGCATTGACTCGCAATTGTAGCTCTTCACCGACTAAAGTTGTAGTGAATGCAGCGGATGGTTGGGGTATCCCTCTATTTTTTCTCCATTCTTCATATTCATGGGACGTAGAAACCCGAACCTTTCGAAGTTCTTTATCTCCCATGTAGACTGGTCTTTCCCATGCTTTCTCGGACAGCGGATACTTCTTTAAAGTTATGGGAATAATGACATAGACTCGAGCCTCTCCGAGCTCTTCTTGAGTTGGTGTGGTCTGGGTTCTCATAAGTTGTCTCATAGCCATCTTAGGAGAGTAGGCTATACAACCCCGAGGCCTAGTAATGGTATGCTCAAGTAATCTCCACATCGTACAAGAATATAACTGGGTCGAACCAAGGGCATACCCAGGATATGTGTTCTATGTTCCAGACTTTCCAACTCGATTTTCCATTCTAGCACTTGACGATGCTCGAAGAGGGATTTTTGAAAAACTCCTTAAAGGATCAGAAATACGCCCATATGGCTTGAGGCGTAGAAATGAGTAATACCCACACGTATAGTAGTGAAGTGCAGCATCTAAGTGTTTTCCCCTGTTTCTCGTCGGCAAAAATCTACGGAAGCAGGTGTCGGCAAGGATTGCAGGTATAGGACTCTTTGAATATACATCCCAGGCAAAGAATGCGTCCATTGCAGAGCATGATCCACGATGTTCACATGGAATGGGAATAATATGATTCCGAACATTGCTAATGCTAGAGTCTTGTTGAATGTAGACCAATCCTTCTTTTCAGCTAAAGAGACTAAGTGGTCTTCTATTATAGCCATTTTCCAACCTCCGATATTCCCTTTTCCCTCTAGGGTGGATTGATGAGGAGGCGATCGTATAATAGTAGCAACCTTACTCACGGTCGTATATACTCCGAGCAAACGTAGACCCCAATCGAGCTGAGGCCATCTGACCATGAGTTCATACTCTTCTAAGGTTGGTACCAAGTCAAGCTGCGGGAACTCGAAGCGGTGTAAATCGGGACTCCAGAAGTGGACTAATGCTCTAACAAATATTGGATCAATGCTGATCTTTAGGAGGTCAAGAATTCTTCCGTAGGACTTCTCAAAGCTAGTATAGACCTCCGGCGGCATATATGTACACAAATGCCTTAACTTCTCTACACGGCACAGAAGGATTTCCACTTTCTTTAATTGTCTATTACCGGATCCCTCCATTATCTAGCAAAATTGAAAATGCATGATATGAGGATGAATTTTTGTAAATGCATGTATGCAAGTGTTTATTTTTCTAAGTATTATCATGTTTTATTCCTAATATGATGCATGATAATACCAGGTTTTCCTTGAAAGAAAAGCTTATCTATATGAATGTTTATGGATTTCAATGAAGAGAATCCTATTTTCTTCCCCTTTTTTTATTTTTATGAAGAAAAGGTAATATGAATTATAAGACTTTTGCTAATAATTTTGATTTTGTAACAGAGGTATTTTTATGACTTTAATTTGTTTTTATATTTTTTATGACCCCTTTATCTCTTCTGTCGGTCAACGTGGCTACTTAGCTTACAAAGAACCTGAAACCAGGCTAGCTTAACTGAAGACTGTCCGAGATAAAGGCTTTTTATCTTTTCACTTTTTGTGATTTTTAGGGTTTTTCATTTTTTTTTGTTTGTTGTATGATTACCCTATGCTAATGCATCAATACAAATGCAACAAACAAATGCACACACAATTCGTACATCCCCGAGTAGAGCCACGCTTATTTAATCACGAGGTAGGGTTTTCCTGCAGAAACGTGCTTGGTTTAGGTGGTTCTAACTGTTCTCACCAGGCCAAAGGTCCCCAAGGTGCCCCCATTATAGGGACCTCTCAACTTTCAATCCTCGGGTCATGCACGGAACTCCGTGTCGACATCCTTAGACCAAAAGAAGAGAGTTATCACCTTGAGTTGGTGGTTTTCCGACAACGGTAGTAGCCCCGTGTGCCAACTAACCGATCGTATCTGCCACCCACTCCCTATAGGTATTCACTCTTGCCCCGGGTATAGAGGGACTCGTTGTGTGCAAGGGTTTTTGTGTGCAATTTATATTTCAAACAATTGCAAAAAATAATCATACAGCGGTTATTTAAAGCCATACAATAAACATACGAAGGGTAAAGGTGTAATTTCAAATCTTTGCTTAGTTTGAATTTATCCAGTCACTAAATGGGATCAACTCTCGGACTTCCCGAGTGGAGTCGCCATTCGTCGCCGCCGTCCGTTCCGACGTCCCGGGGACGTCTCGAACGTTCTGCGAGCGGTCGCGAAAAGATGGTTGAGACTCGCGTTCTTTGTTAAAATTGTGTTCATTGCTTCGAGGTGCTCAACACCGAACTATCCTCTAGTAGAAGCAAGGTTTTCGAAAAGGGTTCTTTTGGAGTCGCCACCAATGTTTTGACCATAAACATTGGAAAAGGAGAAAAAGGCATTGATTTTAATAAAAACCAACTTGGTCATTATAACCAGAGTCGGGTAAGGGAGTTAGTTACGTGTGGGGAAGGTATTAGCACCCCACAACGCCCTTTCGGGTTCCCTATGACGGATCAATTCATTTAAGTCCAGATTATGAGAAATTACGCATTTACCCTTATTTTATTTATTCAATAAATATGGCTATCTACATGATTTATCTACATTGCATACAGAAGTAAATAAAGCAGTAAAGAAGAAGAGAATTGAGAAAAAAACCTCCATAGCAAGCTTTATATTATAAGTCTTTTACAAAGAGGACGCGTTTGGCGAGTCCTTCGCTCTACGAGCAACTCTCCTCTCGATTACGGACTCGACTCGACTAAAATTTCTAGAAGAATCGAATGCTTGAATACAAATTCCTTAACCGATTGTTACCTATTAAAGGCAATCGGAAAGATCATTCGAGAGAGGGAGAGAAGAAGACAAGTCCGAGAAATGCTACGGTGTCCGAGGTGTGTGGAATGAGACAAATGAGGCTCCTATTTATAGCCATTTTCGCCCCCTGGACATTTGGGACGGCCGTGCGGATCTGGGACGGCCGTCCCAAATGCATTTTTGCACTGGGATAGTTTGGGACGGCTCGGCATGTTTGGGATGGCCGTCCCAAACGCATTTTCTTCATACTGGGACCCCGGACATTTGGGACCAGCCGTCCACATTCGAGACGCGCGTCCCAAGCTGCTAAATTGCAGTTGGGACGGCCGTCCCACTTTTGGGATGGTGGTCTCGACTGTTTTGTCCAGCCTTTGTATTTTGGGACCCCGGGAAGCTTTCCTTGCCATTTTTGAACATGGATTGGTGCCGATATATGTCCGTTGAAGCTCTATCTTCGTGTAGGAAGTCTTCTTGGCCTTTATTAAGATGCCAGGCGAGCTTTATCTTTGTGTAGGACGTCTCTTTTGTCTTTACTGCGTGAATGAGTGAACCCCGTTTTTGTTGCAGGAGGTCTTTCTCTATTTTTGATATGAAGCGGGGCGATCTCCGTGTTTGTTGTGGGAGGTTTCCTCGGTTTTGGGAAGCCGGACGAACTCCATCTTCGGGCGAAGTTCCTCTATCTTTTATTTTGAGAGGCCGGGCAAAATTAGGGGTCTACAATCGAAAAACATGATGACAAAAAGGTACTACACCAAGAGTGCGCCCGAAGTCAAAGCACATCAATTAAAACTTTCAAAATATTAACTGAAATAGATCATAGGACGCATATCATAAAACATTACATGCATTAAAACATTAATGAATGGAGTCCTATCTTCCTTCTTATAAAAAAAACATAAAAGCAAACTTAAAAAGCTCGAGACAGCCATCCCAAAGGTCGAGACGGCCGCCCCAAATGGAAAAATTCAAGTGGGACGCCCGTCCCACATCTGAGACGCACGTCTCAAGTCAATTTTTTGAATGGGACAGCCGTCCCAATTCTCAGACGGCCGTCCCAAGGTGTCCGTTGGGCTGAGATGGTCGTCCCAACCTCCAGACGCCCGTCTCGACCTTCCAAACCTCTCCTATAAATAAGGGGCGTGGATCCTTGCATTTGCATCCCATTCCAAGCATTCCATCTTGCTTCTCTTCCCTTTTTACGCATTTCTAGCATTCTTGAGTGAGTTAGGCACAAAATGGAGCATGGAGAGTCTTCATCTAGAAGGAAATGCACCCGGGCCTCCACTAGAGGAGCTCCCATCATCAACAATCAGCTGGTAGAGTCACATCAACAGAGGCTGGCAAACATCTAACAGTATTCCTGGCATCCTATGCTATGTCTGGATTTTGAAATCCTAACTGCATTCGGTTGGGATCAAGATGTCAGAAAGTATATCCAGAACATAGGTTGGGATTTTCTACTCCGTGAGCCACCCTCTCGAATCCATCGTACCGCCACTCTAGAATTCCTTGCCTCTGTCACTCTAGTGTAGATGCCGTATATGACCCCCGGAGTACCCCCTACTCAAGTTGTCTCTTATTGGATGGATGGGGCATACCAGACTACCATGCTGGATGACTTCAACGTCATAATGGGCTTCTGCCAGCAAGCGGGTACGAGAATGCCAGAGTATAGGTCTGCATATTATGAGAAACCCACTGCTCTCACTACCATCAACATGTGGAAAGACATCACTGGGGCACAAAGCTTACCAACACATCTGAAGGGTGCAACTTTTCCACCTCTGCTTCGCATATGCTACAAATTGCTAGCTGGGACCATACATAGCCGGAAGGAAAGCCAAGGAAAGGTGACGTTGGCTGATCTCTTTATTGTCTATTGCATGCATCAAGGGCATCGATGTAACCGAGGTTACACTTTCCTGAAAGCCTTAAAGGATTATGGAACTCGTGGCTCAGCAGGAGCTATCATGATGGCTCCTTTTCTCACCCCTTTAGCCGAATATTGGGGATGTACCGACGGAGAAGACATCCCGGCCAACCTCCAGCCAGAACCGATTAATGGGGCAATGCTGGTCCACATGAACATCCTTAGTCGACAAGGATCCGGGTTTGTCTTACACCCCATGATCTCAATTTCACTAGATATGCATGATTTCAACATGCCACAAGATATCCCCGCGACTTTGGAGTCCCAGTAGCAATCATATGATCCAGATTGCGCCAACAATTCAGCCAACTAAGTATGAGGCAAGAAAGGATGGACCGCCAAATAGAAAATTTGGTCCAGACCCAGGCAAGGTTCCAGCGCCGTATGCTCCGCTGCATTCCTTCGCTAGAACCATCCTCCCACTCTAGCCCAAAAGCTAATGACTAGGACGTTTCTAGATATTTTCTGTTAGGCTAAGAATGTTTGAATTACTACCCGAAAAAAAAAGGGAAGTAATAAATAAAAATTTGTTATTTCTGTTTACCTTCCAAAAGCCCACGTGTACAAAAAAATAATTATAAAATAAAAAGGCACACATGATATATTAAAAAGCCAGATTTCAAATAACTCACAAGAAAAATTAAAATCGCGAATGATAAGGCGAAATCAAACCACTCCAGCAAAATAAAAAGCTTCAAGAAAACCATAGCTCCAACCATTCTCCTTCTACCCTAATAAAAGAAGGTACATCGAAAAAAGTGGCCGACGGAAAGGCTCGATCATCCCTAAGCGGATCCTTGCCTACTCCAAAGGCAAAACAAAAATTACCCCACGGCTCAGCATCACCACCAAATGAGCCATCAACATAGGAAAGCTAACAGGAAAAGGCTTGATCAACCCAAGTGGATCTTTGCCTACTCCAGAGGCAATACAAAAAGATTACCTCATGACTCAACTTCATCACCACATGATTCATCGAGCACATTCATCCAGAATCTCCGCTACTTCCCCAAAGGAGAATAAGAACTACACAAAGATCAACCAAAGAAGATATGAAGTCAAAATCTCCATATCCCCAGGGGTTCAAAAAAAAAAATAAAAATCTTTCATTCCCCAGTAGAGGCCACAACAAACAAAGGCCGAATAAAATCCCCAAGTAGAGCATCTTAGAAAAATCTACAAAAAGAGGAAAATAAGAAAATTCCCATCCTCCAGCTCAACAAGAGCTTCACAAAGTTAGGAGCCAAGACTCCATCATCATGAAAATCAAATCAAAATTGGATCCCCAGGAAGCCAACGAGCTCCGTGGAGGATCGCCAAAAAAGAAAAAGAAGAAGATCTTTCATCTCTAGCGAATACTCAAAAAAGGCAGAAAAAGTTTGCGTGCATAAAAGAAATTAAAAAGTAAAAAGACGCACGCATTATCCGAAAGAAAGAAGCCAAATTTCAAAATCGCGAAAAAAGAGAGATAAAATCGCGAGAAAAAGGCGAAAATTAAATAATTAGAAAACTCATTCCCCAGCAGAATAAGAGCATCAGCAAAGTCAGCTCAAACTAACAACATCCAATAAGGAGTCAAAAACTCCATTTCCCCTACAGGCAAATCAAAATAGATCTCCAGAATGAAATCAATTCCTTAGTGGATCATCAAAAAGAAAAAAACTATCACCAGTGAGCCTATCAGCAAAGGCAAAAATTACAAATCCATATCCTCAAGAAGTAAATTGCCTATAAATATATAGGCAAGACCTGTCAAGCAAAGAGCCAATATCCCCAAGAAAAATTAACCTATAAGGAGGCAATACAAGCCCAAACATAAAGTCTTCATCATTATTGAAGCATCCGCCTACTTAAGAGGCACAATAGACAAAAATAAAAAATCCCTAGTGGATTCCTGCCTAAATAAGAGGCAACCAACAAAAATCTCCGGCAAGACCAGATGGCTAAACAGAAAAGCCAAAAACAAAGAATCCCCGGCAAGACCGGATGGCTAAACAGAAAAGCCAAAAATAAAGAATTCCTGACAAAACCGGATGGCTAAACAGAAAAACCAAAAACAAAAATCCCTGGCAAGACCGGATGGCTAAACAGAAAAGCCAAAAATAAAGAAATCCCCGGCAAAACCGGATGACTTAAACAGAAAAGTCAAAAACAAAATCGATCACTCCCTGTGGAATGGGGCGCATGATTAGAAACAGTAAGTCACCAACACATCTCTAAAACCGGATGAGGGTTTGTACTCATCAACCATAGGATTGACTACCAAAAAGAACATCCTAAAGAGCCTTGCAGAACGGGGCTCATCAAGAGTTTAGCAAAAGTGAACTCATACCTGGTGGGGATAGGTACCCACAAGAGCTTAGCAAAAGCGGGCTCATACCATGTGAGGGTAAGTACTCACAAGAATCTAGCAAATGCAGATTCATACCTGGTGGGGGTAGGTACCCACAAGAGCCTTGCAGAACGGGGCTCGTCAAGATTTTAGCAAAAGCGAACTCATATCTGGTGGGGGTAGGTACCCACAAGAGCTTAGCAAAAGCGGGCTCGTACCATGTGAGGGTAAGTACTCACAAGAATCTAGCAAATGTGGATTCATACCTGGTGGGGGTAGGTACCCACAAGAGCCTTACAGAACGGGGCTCGTCAAGAGTTTACCAAAAGCAAACTCATACCTGGTGGGGGTAGGTACCCACAAGAGCTTAGCAAAAGCGGGCACATACCATGTGAGGGTAAGTACTCACAAGAATCTAGCAAATGCGGATTCATACCTGGTGGGGGTAGGTACCCACAAGAGCCTTGCAGAACGGGGCTCATCAAGAGTTTAGCAAAAGCGAACTCATACCTGGTGGGGCTAGGTACCCACAAGAGCTTAGCAAAAGTGGGTCGTACGATGTGAGGGTAAGTACTCATAAGAATCTAGCAAATGCGGATTCATACCTGGTGGGGGTAGGTACCCACAAGAGCCTTGCAGAACGGGGCTCATCAAGAGTTTAGCAAAAGCGAACTCATACCTGATGGGGGTAGGTACCCACAAGAGCTTAGCAAAAGCGGGCACGTACCATGTGAGGGTAAGTACTCACAAGAATCTAGCAAATGCAGATTCATACCTGGTGGGGGTAGGTACCCACAAGAGTTAGCAAAAGCGGGCTCGTACCATGTGAGGGTAAGTACTCACAAGAATCTAGCAAATGCGGATTCATACCTGGTGGGGGAAGGTACCCACAAAAGCCTTGCAGAATAGGGCTCGTCAAGAGCTTAGCGAATGCAGGCTCGTATCTGGTGAGGGTAAGTACTCACAATAGCCTTATAGAAGAAGGTTCAGACCAGATGAGGGTCATTCTCATCAAACCAGATAGGGGTTGGTACCTATCAAAAAATATTTATCATCTAGAGGATCAGTAACTTCAGCAAAGGAGCATCCGAAGGATGACCGGGCAAAAAGGGTTAACTCCTTCACCTACCAACTAACACCAATAGTTAGTCTGACAGGTGAAGGGGGGGCAGCTGTAGACCCCTAATTTTGCCCGGCCTCTCAACAAAGATCAGAAGATTTCCTCTCTTAAGGCAGGTAAAAGCTTCATTGAACATCCGTCGGCATCAACCGGCTTCCGTCTGAAGAAAGGAAAGCTTCCTGGAAGTCCCAGAACACAAAATTTGGCCAGAACACTCGAGACAGCCGTCCCAGAAAGCAGGACAGTCGTCCAGACAGGCCAGACGCCCATCCTAGATGTGAGAAGCGTGTCTCACTAAAAAAAACACTTGGGACGGCCGTCCCAGATCCCAGACGGTCGTCCCAACCTCTGCAGACCGTGGTCCCTGTTTTCTGCACCCCAGACGGTCATCCCAAGCTTCCAGGCTGAAAAAACTATAAATAGGGGTCTCATTTGCGTTTTTTAGACACACCTCATTCCTCTCTTCTCTCCCTCTTGCGAATGAACTCTCCGATTGCCTATAAGGTAACAATCGGTTAAGGAAGTTTCTTCCGGCATTCGATTCTTCTTAGAATTTTTGTGGAGTCGGTCCTGTATTCGGGGAGGAGAGTCCTTGTAGTGCGGGGGATTGCCAAAATGCATCCTCACAGTTGAAGAGTTATAATAAAATGCTTGCTACGGAGGTGCTTTTCACTTCTCTTCTCTTTTATTGCTTTATTTACTGTTTTATGTATGCAATAGAAAATAGAATCATATAGATAGCCATTTTTTAATATTGTATAATAAAATAGGGTAATAGCATAATTTCTCTTAATATTTACTCTATGAATTAATCCGTCATAGGGAACCCGGAAGGGGCGTCGTGGGGGTGCTAACACCTTCCCCACGCGTAACTAACTTCCTTACCTAACTCTGGTTATAATGGCCAAGTTTGGTTTTTCTTAAAATCAACGCCTTTTTATCCTTTTCCAATGTTTATGGTCAAAACATTGGTGGAGACTCCATAAGAACCATTTTACGAAAACTTTGCTTTTATTAGAGGATAGTTCAGTTGTTGAGAACCTCGGGAGCAATGAACACATTTTTAAATAAACGCGAATCTAAACCATCTTTTCGCGACCGCTCGCATAAACGTTTGAGATGTCCCTAGACGTCGGAACGGATGGCGGCGACACCTCTTTCTCTATTTTATTGCTTTTTAGATAATATCTATGTGCATTAGTTATGAAGGGCCATGTAGTCAATAACTTAATTTTTGCAGTGAATAAATAAGGGTAAAGGCGTAGTTTTAAAGTTCTTATTTCTTTATAAAAATGGTCCTTCATAAGGAACTCGAAAGGGGCGTCGTGGGGAAGCTAATACCTTCCCCACACGTAACTAACTCCCTTACCTAACTCTGGTTGTAATGACCACAGTTGGTTTTTCTTAAAAACCACCACCTTCTTTTCCTTTTCCAATGTTTTTTTGGTAAAAATATTGGTGGCGACTCCTCAAATCCTTTTGAAAACCTTGCTTTTAGGTCTAGCCCGATTATCGGACAACCTAAAGGCGTTGAACCACATTTAAAAAAAACGCGAGTCAAACAAAACCATCGCGTCGCTCCGGTCGCCTCTTTTGACGGCACCGATAGATGGCAACTCCACTGGGGAAGCTAGAGAGTTGATCCCATTTAGTGATGGACTAGTTTTTCGAAATAAAAACTAGAAATTATGCTTTACCCTTCCTTGCTTTATAACATGTTATATTGTTTGGCTTTAATAACTGTTGTATGTTTATTTTATGCAATTGTTTGAAATAACAATTGTACACAAACCCTTGCACATAACAGTTCCCCCTATACCTGGGGGCAAGTGGGATAACCTTAGGGAGTGGGTGACATTGTACGATTTGTCGTAGTGAGGGCCATGAGCCCATCGGTATGGTCGAAAACCACCACTCAAGATGATAACCTTCCTCTTTTGGCCCAAAGACTGACAAGGCCTTAGTGCCATGCATGGTCTGAAGGCTGGGAGAGTGGGGACCCTATAATGGGGGCACCTTGGGAGCCTGGCCTTGGTGATGAAAATTAGAACTACCCTGAATACACACTCTTCTACAGGATACCCCTACCTCGTGATTAAAAATGTCATCCTACTGTTCACGGATGAGTGAATTGTGTGTGCATTTGTTTGTTGCATAACATAATCATACAAAAAAAATCTAAAAAAAAAATCTTTTCATAATAAACACCCTTATCTCGGACAGTCTGCCTTTTAGCTAGCCTGGTTTCATGTTCTTTGTAAGATAAGTAGCCACGTCGTCCGATAGAAGAGATAAGCGACACTAAAACCATTCTTTTGCAATAAACCACTTTTATCTCGGACAGTCTGCCTTTTAGCTAGCCTGGTTTCAGGTTCTTTGTAAGCTAAGTAGCCATGCAGTCCGACAGAAGAGATAAAAGGTTATAAAAATCAAATAAAACAAATAAAAAACAAAATGAAATTTAATAAAACGGTTTTGACAAAGTCAAATCATTCATATCGCATCATCATAAGTGTAAAAACCAAGAGAGAAAATAAATACATAAGGAAAGTGTGCATACACATCATACATAAACGCATTCATGCTAGGGAGCATTAGATATCTCTAAAACAAAGACGAAAGAGGCCCTGAGCACATTTGTAACCATCCACAAGGAAGGGACAAGTGTGCTAAGGTATATTGTGACCTTCGTTATACTCGTCAAATCCATGATGGGGAAGGAACCATTACACCAAAGTGGGTATGGCACTCCGCAAAGTGTAAGCTTTAAGGATGATACCTAAGTCATTGTCTTAGAAGATACTAATCCTACACCTATCATTCATCTCCATTAATAAAATTCATTTCGGCATCTTAGAAAGTGGCTAGTCTTCCCATAATCCGAACCCGTGTGTAGAAAGCTAAGGCAATGGAGCATCTGGAGGAGCAAAACCGCAAACTCACTGCTGAGGTTAGTGCCCTGAGAGAGCAAATGGCCCAAATGATGGAGGTCATGCACCAGCAAAACCTCAGTAAAGGGGAAACTCAGGGTGATTACGCCTCTCGTCATGAGGAAGAAGAGGAAGAAGAGCTCTTCTATGAACAAAAATCCCTTGTGCAGTCTGACGCCAGGGCAATGCACATCCACACCCCTGAGGTGTCCAAACAACAAATATCTGCCTTGGAGGAAAGGCTGAAGGCAGTCGAGGGGCACAACTTTGACGTCAAGGAGGTAGCTGACATGTGTCTGGTCAAGAATATCCAGTTTCCTCCGAAATTCAAGGTCCCAGACTTCCCCAAGTATGTCGGGCTAACCTGCCCCAAAAATCATCTTACGATGTACTGTTGCAAGATGGTTGCACATGCTGAGAATGAGAAACTCCTGATTCACTGCTTCCAAGAGAGCCTGACTGACTCAAACCTTAACTGGTACATGCAGCTGGAGAAGGGGAAAGTCCAAAATTGGAAGTAGCTGGAAGATGCCTTTCTCCGTCGTTATCGATACAATATTGATCTGACCCCAGATAGGTCAGATCTTAGAACTTTTACAAGAGGAACGACAAGCCCTTCAAGGCATATGCCCAACAGTCGAGGGAGATGGTTGCCCAGGTAGAGCCCCCATTAACAGACAAGGAAATGATGGTCATGTTCATCGATTCGCTAACAGGGCCTTATTATGACAAGGCGATAGCAAGCACGTCCAACCTCTTCTCAGACATGGTCACCATCGGGGAAAGGGTGGAGCAAGGGCTAAGAAGTGAGAAGATAGTGTGACCTTCCTCCTCCAGCGTCTCATTCAAAAAGACCTTCAGCAAAAGAAGGAGGAGGTCGTGCATGCAATCAATTTCGCTACTCCTTCCTCCGCTCCGCAGACGGCACGGAAGCCACGAAAAAAGGAAAGAAAATTTACTCCTCTTTCAACCTCTTACGGGAAATTGCTACCCCAAATGCTGGAGCCCAAGCTCTTAGCTCGCGTTCCTCCCAAGAAAATGGAGCCTCCTTACCCCGAGTGGTATAAGCCTTGTAGACCCCTAATTTTGCCTGGTCTCTCAATAAAGGCTAAGGAGACTTCCTACAATAAGATAAAGCTCGCCTAGCATCTCAATAAAGGCCAAGAAGACGTCCTATATGAAGATAAAGCTTCAACGGGCGTCTATCGGCATCAACCGACGTCCGAATAAAGAAAGGAAAGCTTCCCAGGGGTCCCAGAACACAAAAACAGGCCAAAACAGGTTGAGACCACCGTCCCAAATGTGAGACGGCCGTCCCAAGTTACCCTGGCCAAGTGGGACGGCCGTCCCAAGTGAGACTGCCAGCCCCACCTTTCAGGGCGTCCATCATGTGTAAAAAATTCAGTTGGGACGGCCGTCCCAACCCAGAGGGGCGTCTCAAAGTGTCAGGCTGCGAAAAACTATAAATAGGAAGCTCATTTGCCACTGTTTCACACACCAGACAACTCCCAGTACTTGTCTTTTCTCTCCCTACTTCGAATGAACTCTCTGATTGCCTTAATAAGGTAACAATCAGTTAAGGAATCATATTCCAGCATTCGATTCTTCTGTAAAATTTAGTAGAGTCAGTGTTGTATTCGGAGAGGAGGGTCTTTGTAGAGCGAAGGATTGCCAAAACACATCCTTATGATTAAAGATTCGCAATACAAAGCTTGCTACGGAGGTTCTGTTCAATTCTCTTCTCTTTTACTGCTTTATTTATTGTTGTCTGTATGCAATGTAAACTAAAATCATGTAGATAGCCATTTTTAATATTATGCAATAAAATAGGGTAATCGCGTAATTTCTCATAATCTTTACTTAAATGAATTAATCCGTCATAGGGAACCCGAAAGGGGCGTTGTGGGGTGCTAACACCTTCCCCACACGTAACTAACTTCCTTACCTAACTCTGATTATAATGGCCAAGGTTGGTTTTTATTAAAATCAACACCTTTTTATCCTTTTCCAATGTTTATGGTCAAAACATTGGTGGCGACTCCAAAAAAACCCTTTTTCGAAAACCTTGCTTTTTTTAGAGCATAGTTCAGTTGTTGAGCACCTCGGAAGCAATGAACATAATTTTAACATAAAACGCGAGTCTAAACCATCTTTTCGCGACCGATCGCATAAACGTTCGAGATGTCCCTGGAAGTCGGAACGGACGGCGGCGACAGATGACGACTCCACTGGGGAAGCTAGAGAGTTGATCCCATTTAGTGACGGATAAAATTCAAACTAAGTGATGATTTGAAATTATGCCTTTACCCTTTTTTGTATGTTTTATTGTATGGCTTTAATAATTGCTGTATGATTATTTTCTGCAAATTGTTTGAAATATAAATTGCACACAAAAACCCTTGTACACAACAGTCCCTCTATACCCGGGGGCAAGAGTGAATACCTATAGGGAGTGGGTGGCAGATACGACCGACTTGGTGGCACACGGGGCTACAACCGTTGTCGGAAACCACCAACTCAAGGTGATAACTCTCTTCTTTTGGTCTAAGGATGTCGACATGGAGTTCCGTGCATGACCCGAGGACTGAGAGATTGAGAGGTCCCTATAATGGGGGCACCTTGGGGACCTTTGGCCTTGGTGAGAACAGTTTAGAACCACCTAAACCAAGCACGTTTCTGCAGGAAAACCCTACCTTGTGATTAAATAAGCGTGGCTCTGCTTGTGGATGTATGAATTATGTGTGCATTCGTTTGCTACATTTGTATTGATGCATTAGCATAGGGTATTCATACAACAAAAATAGTGAAAAAACCCTAAAAATCATAAAAGTGATAAGATAAACCAACTTTATCTCGGACAATCTTCAGTTAAGCTAGTTTGGTTTCAGGTTCTTTGTAAGCTAAGTAGCCACGTTGACCGACAGAAGAGATAAAGGGTCATAAAAAATTTAAAAACAAATTAAAGCCATAAAAATTCCTTTTTACAACAAAAAGATTCTTGGAAAAGTCGTATCATTCATACAACATCATCCAATAAGCGGTAAAACTAAGAGAGAAAATAAATGCACTAAGAAAAGTATGCATAAACATCATCATAATAAATCTATCATACATAAACACATTCATTCTAGGATTTATTAGATATCCTTAGACAATAGCAAAAGAGACCCAAGTGCGTTTATCACCTTCCTAGAAGAGATAAGTGCGCTAAGGTATGTTGGCAACCTTTGAAAAAAGGAAGTTAACACATTAAGGTGGGTATGGTATCCTTAAAACATAGGCTTTTTAGAAGGTACCAAAGCTATTGTCTAGGGCATATCTATTTCACACTAATCATTTAGAAAGTGGCTGGTCTTCCGCCCGTCCTCACTCGTGCTAAGAAAGCTAAAAAGATGGAACAACTAGAGGAGCAAAACCGAAAGCTCACCACTGAGCTCAATACGCTGAAAGAGAAAATGGCTCAGATGTTAGAAATGATGCGCCAACAGAACCTCCATAAAGAGGGTCCTCAAAGTGGACAAGCCTCTCACCAAGAAGAAGAAGAGGAACCTCAGGATGAGCATGACCAATCTGATACAAGAGCAGTACATATTCATGCTCCGGAAGAATAAAAGCAACAAATTACTGCTCTTGAAGAGAGGCTGAGAGCCATGGAGGGGCATAACTTTGATGTAAAAGAGGCAGCTGATATGTGCCTCGTTAAAAACATCCAATTCCCTAACAAATTTAAAACTCTGGACTTCCCAAAATACATGGGATTAACTTGCCCCAAAATCCATCTTACAATGTACTGCCGTAAGATGGCTGCGTATGCTGACAACGAAAAGCTCCTGATCCATTGCTTTCAGGAGAGCTTAGCTGAATCAGCCCTAAACTGGTATATGCAACTGCAAGGAGGGCAAGTCCAAACATGGAGACATTTAGCAGATGCTTTCCTTCGTCGCTATAAATACAATATTGATCTGACCCCTGAAAGAGCAGATCTACAATTACTAAGCAAGAAAAATGATGAATCCTTTAAGGCATATGCCCAAAGATGGAGGGAATTGGCAGCACAAGTAGAACCTCCTCTGTCCAACAAGGAAACCACATCCATGTTCATCAATTCTCTAACTGGTCCCTATTATGACAAAATGATAGGGAGCACGTCAACACTCTTCGTGGATGTGGTAATTATAGGAGAAAGAGTAGAGCAAGGTCTGAAAAGCGGAAGAATTACACAACATACTTCCTCTAATTCCTCTACTCCAAATGTTAAAAAGAGCTTCGAAAAGAAGAAGGAAGGAACTGTGAATGCAATCAACATTACCACTCCTTCTTCCTCCTCGTAGCAGACCAAGCCACGCAGACAAGAGAGGAAATTCACTCCAATCCCAACATCCTACGGAAGTCTGCTTTTGAAATTGTTGGATGCCAAACTCCTCGTGCGCATCCCTCCCAAGAAAATGGAGCCACCTTACTCGGAATGGTATAAATCTAATGAAAGCTATGATTACCATTCAGGCTCTCCGGGACACTCCGTTGAAAACTGTGTGGCCTTAAAGCACAAGGTCCAAAATCTGATAGAGGCAGGATGGATTACCTTTGACGCATCTACTCCAAAAGTAGATGATCAGCCTCTTTCCAAACCCGAATGAAGGATGGGCTAAGGAAGATCAGCAATCTAGGGCTCATCATTTTTGTCATTTAATAAAAATAAATACAAAAAATATATAATAAAAAATATATCGAAAAGCTTCCGATGTATCTCTCGTGATCCCCGCCCATGATCACGAGATTTTTTATTAAAGTGGGCTTTGTAAATATTTTCATCAATACAATGAGGCATTTTCATAACATTCATATGCTTCTCATTCTTTTCTCTCTCATTCCAAAATAATTGAATAAAATCTAAAAAAAAGCATAACCATACAGTCATGTCTGTGATTGAAAACTCTCTGGAAGATCCGAAAGCCGAAAGCGAATGGATTGAGTCAGACAGTGAGGAGGGGACCATTTCCCCGGACATGCAAAGACTGTTAGAAAAAGAAGCTCAATCAATACAGCCCCATCAAGAGAAAACTGGGGCCATCAATTTGGGACAAGAAAATAATAAGAAAGAAGTAAATGTCAATACCCAAATTGATAATGTCAGGGAAGGGGCAATAACACCTTTGCGCTTATACATCGGAAAAGGTTGTACCGTGGATATGCATACAAGAATCGTCCATTAATGAAGATATCTCCAATATAGCCATCATTGGGGGCAGGAAGATAAGCAAAAAAAATTAGTCACCCAAGAAGCTACAAGATAATGCTCCTAAAAACAAAGGAAAAATAAAGAAACCGAAGAGGAAAAAGAAAAAGAATCCAAGGGGAAGATTAAGTAGACCTTGGATTCACGGTGCTAGGGCAGTTTCTTCAACGCTCCACCGAAAAATCAAATTCGTGGTAGGCTACAAGTTGATCATGGTTCAAGCTAAAGACTACACTCGAATCAGTGAGCCGTCCACACACCTTAAATGGATGCGGCTGAAGAAGACATTTGAAAATATGGAAAGACTTCCTAGCAGTTTAAAAGTGGCCCATATAATGAAGAGATATGGATACAGCCTAGACAAGGGCTTGGAAAGGATGCTCAAGGAATAAGAGAGCCACCAGATTTTAAGGATAACCCTTTAAAGAACAACCCTACAAAAGGACAAGTCGTACGATGAAAAGGGAAGTCTACCCTCTGTACCTTAAAAAGACGATCTACCAAAAAGGAGGGATATTAGCATCAAGGGTAGCATTAGTCATTAGAGGTCCTTCTTCTGATTCTAAGGGATGTAAACCCAATGACTATTAGAGATCACTACTCGGGGTGTGCCCGGCCCCCGAGCATCTCTAGGGCACACATTTTCCCTGAAATTACAAAAGAATGCTATTCTTACTATCTGCTTCTCTTCTTGCTAAACATGTATATACCCCATTAAATAACCATGTTTACGCAAACGTTTTGTTCCAAAATGCGTCAAAACAACTAAAGCGTCATAGACAAAATAAAGTCCGCTAGGTATCCCAAAAAATTAAAAAGGGGAACCTAGACAAAAGTTAGGACATACCACAGCATCGTAGGCCGAAAACCCAAAAGGGCGGACTAGGAAAATTAATCAGTCATAAATAGGCGCCATAAAGTAATCAGTTGAAGACGCCACCTCATGAAAACAAAATGTTTGTTTGAACTAGCCTAAACACTGACCAACCTTGGCTAGCCATTCTTACAGAAACCTTTATTACAAAAATATCCCTCTAAAACACAAGCCTTTGTTATAAATCCTTTTCTTTCTCTTCTCTTGACCATTTCACTACAAAGCATTCAAGTAATTGACTGGGAAATGTGGAAACATAGTGATCAATAGAAGGATTGAAATCCCTAAGGAAAGGAAGAGGGGCATTAATTTGACAATTGCTCTTTATTCAAAATGATTACTCTTCGGTTATAACAAAGATCTGAGACGGCAAATCGGTACAGCTAATCATGTTGACAAAAGCACATGATGATGGAAGTAAAATTAATAGAAGCTGAACAGGATCAAAGCCGATATGACCAGCTAAACCTTATTGAAGAAAAATGGTTGAATATTATATATCAAAGGAAAATAAAAAAGGCTTACGAAAAAGGTCAACCCTCATATTTACCATAAGAGGAATTTAATGGTAAATAAACTGCTGCCAGCCCAGAAGGATAAAATTGGAAAATGGGCGGCAAATTATGAAGGACCCTTTGTGGTCAAACGAGCTTTCTCAGGAGGGGCACTTATCCTCATTAATATGGATGGAGAGGAGCTTCGACACCCAATCAATTCTGACGTGGTGAAGAAGTATTATGCTTGAAGACATTGCTCAAGACCCGTCAGGAATGAAAACCCGCAAAGGGCATCCCTGGGCAAAAGATAGGGTCTATATCCCTCGCTAGGATACGTCCTAGGCAAAAAGTAGACGTAATAAAAAAAAAAAAAAAAAGAGAAACTAAGAGCAATGGTTACTTTAGTCGAAAACCGAAAAGGCGGCTAAAGTGGCATTCTTCCAGAAGCAAGCAGTCTGCATAGTCTTCACTCTGAGCTCAGACATCTCAAATGAAGCAATTAGGAGAACCAGGGGGCATATATCATAGACATGACTGTATAAGCCTAAACAGTACAGCCAACCCTGACCACCCATTCTTCTAAATAACCTTGAAATCCTTCTATAAAAGAAATAAACTTTTGCTCATTTATCAATAAAATTCCCTTTCATTTCCTTTCTCTTGACCAAATATTATGGAAATGCCTCTTTATTGATAAATCATAAATATACGCAAAGACCTTTAATCAAAGATCAAGCATGCATCTAAAAAAGGGAAGCATAATAAAAAAATATAATAAAAGAATGAATGCCTGCTAGGATATTCTTAGGTAAAAACCAGGGTAGCCTGCTAGATCGGAAACCCCAAAAGAACAATCTAGGCAAAAGATAAGGCAAAAGCCCCTAAGATATTCTAGGCAAAAATTAAGGCAGCCCGCTAGATCGAAAACCCGCGAAGGGCGGACTAGGCAAAAGATAGGGCTAAGACCAAAAGATGAACAAAAGAAGAGCCCATCATCATGAAAGAGGAGCCCATCATCATGGTCATAAAGGAGGAGCCCATCGGCACATTCATGAGAAGCCAACGGGAAAAGGCAAGTTACTTTCTAAATGCATCAAAAATAAATAAACAATAAATTGCATTTAGGACATCCACACACAAAGTAGTTGCATAATACGACTTTGTCAAAATCAAGAAAAATAATTTTCTTCAAACAAGAATAATAAACATGCATATAAGGAGGATAGTCTCCATACTTGTGATTGAAAACAGGAGGCGCCAGAATCCAGTCTCCATTTGAAAATCAAAATCGCGAAAGAAAAAGGCGAAATCAAAACTATTCCAGCAGAATGAAGAGCTTCAAGGAAAATAGCTCTAACCTTCTATACCAATAAAAGAAGGTACATCGAAAAAAGCCAACGGAAAGGCTCGACCATCCCCAAGCGGATCCTTGCCTACTCCAAAGGCAAAACAAAAATTACTTCATGACTCAGCACCACCACATGAGTCGTCTACCACGGTCATTTGAAGCCTCAATCAACATCCTTCCATCCAAGAAAGAAGGAAGCCATCAAAATAGAAAAGCCAATGGAAAGGCTTGATCATCCCCAAACGGATCCTCGCCTACTCCGGAGGCAAAACAAAAAGATTACCTCACGACTCAGCTTCATCGCCACATGAGTCATCAGGCATACTCATGCAAGAATCTCCGCTTCATTCCCCAAAAGAGAATAAGGACTACACAAGAGTCCATCAAAGAAAATACGGAGTCAAGTCATCCATATCAACAGGGGGCAACAAAAAGAAAGAAAAGAAAAACTTTCATTCCCCAATAAGAGGCCACAAAAAAGGCCGAATAAAAGCATATCAAGAAAAGTCTACAAAAAGACAAAAAAAAAGAAAGATCTCTTCACCCGACTCAAAAGGAGTTTCACAAGACCAAGAGCCAAGACTCCATCATCAAAATTGGATCCCCAGGAAGCTGACAAACTCCTTGGTAAAATCTCAAGAAAAAGAGAAAAAGAAAATCTCTTCATTCCGCTCAATAAAGAGCTTCACAAAAGTCGGAGCCAAGGTTCCATCATAAAAAATCAAATCAAGGATTCGATCCCCAAGAAAATTCCCCAAGGATCACCAAAAAGAAAAGAGAAAGAAGATATCTTTTCATCCATAGAAAAAGCCAATGTGCATAAAAGGCGCACATATAAACCCATTCTCCAGTAGGAATAAGAGCATAGGCAAAGCCAGCTCAAACAAAAGCATCCAACAAGGAGTCAAAAACTCCATTTCCCCCTAGGGGGCAAGTCAAAATAGATCTCCGGAAAAACAATCAAATCCCCGATAGATCACCAAAAAGAAAAATTATCCCCCAGTGAGCCTACCGACAGAGGCAAACTACAAATTCATATCCTCAAGGAGTAAATCGCCTATAACACCTAATATGAATATCCCCAGTGAAAGGCAAAACCTTCACTCCCAAGAATGACTATGCCTACTCAGAGGCAAGCAAAGAGTCGATATCCCCAAGAAACGAGAAATCAACCTATGCAAGAGGCAATGCAAGCACAAAGCTTTCAAAAAAGCATCCGCCGACTCAGAGGTATTATCAAGAACAAATATCCTCAAGTAGAACATCAACCTACCCAGAGGCGAAAACAACAAGTAAAAAGCCTTCACCACTATTGAAGCATCTGCCTAATCAAGAGGCACAATAAAAAAAATCAACAAAATCCCCAGGAGATCCCTGCCTAAAATAAGAGGCAACCAACAAGAATCTCCGCCAAAGCCGGATGGCTAAAAGAAAAGCCAAAAACAAAGAATCCCCGGTAAAACCGGATGGCTAAAAGAAAAGCCAAAACAAAGAATCCCCGGTAAAACCGGATGGCTAAAAGGAAAAGCCAAAAAGCAAGGAATCTCCGGCAAAGACCGGATGGCTAAAAAGAAAAGCCAAAAACAAAAATCCCCAGTAAAACAGGATGACTAGAAAGGAAAAGTCGAAAAGAAAATCAATCATTCCCCATGGAATAGGCGCATGATCAAAGACAATAAGCTGCCAACACATCTCCAAAAACCGGATGAGGGTTTGTACTCATCAATCAAAAGACTGAATACTAAAAAAGTGCATCCTAAGAGCCTTGCAGAACGGGGCTCGTTCAGAACCTTGCAGAACGGGGTTCATACCGGGTGGGGGTAGGTACCCATCAGATCCTTATAGAATAGGGTTCATACTGGGTGGGGGTAGGTACCCACAAGAGCCTTGTAGAATAGGGTTCGTACCAGGTGGGGGTAGGTACCCACAAGAGCCTTATAGAATAGGGTTCGTACCAGGTGGGGGTAGGTACCCACAGGAGCCTTATAGAATAGGGTTCGTACCAGGTGGGGGTAGGTACCCACAAGAGCCTTATAGAATAGGGTTCGTACCGGGTGAGGGTAGGTACTCACCAGAGCCTTATAAAATAGGGTCGTACCGGGTGGGGGTAGGTACCCACAAGAGCCTTATAGAATAGGGTTCGTACCGGGTGGGGGTAGGTACCCACAAGAGCCTTATAGAATAGGGTTCGTACGGGTGAGGGTAGGTACGCACAGAGCCTTATAGAATAGGGTTCGTACCAGGTGGGGGTAGGTACCCACAAGAGCCTTATAGAATAGGGTTCGTACCGGGTGAGGGTAGGTACTCACCAGAGCCTTATAGAATAGGGTTCGTACCAGGTGGGGGTAGGTACCCACAAGAGCCTTATAGAATAGGGTTCGTACCGGGTGAGGGTAGGTACTCACCAGAGCCTTATAGAATAGGGTTCGTACCAAGTGGGGGTAGGTACCCACAAGAGCCTTATAGAATAGGGTTCGTACCGGGTGAGGGTAGGTATTCACCAGAGCCTTATAAAATAGGGTTTGTACCAGGTGGGGGTAGGTACCCACAAGAGCCTTATAGAATAGGGTTCGTACTGGGTGAGTGTAGGTACTCACCAGAGCCTTATAGAATAGGGTTCGTACCAGGTGGGGGTAGGTACCCACAAGAGCCTTATAGAATAGGGTTCGTACCAGGTGGGGGTAAGTACCCACAAGAGCCTTATAGAATAGCGTTTGTACCGGGTGAGGGTAGGTACTCACCAGAGCCTTATAGAATAGGGTTCGTACCAGGTGGGGGTAGGTACCCACAAGAGCCTTATAGAATAGGGTTCGTACCAGGTGGGGGTAGGTACCTGTAACAGTGCAAAATTAATGATGAAGAACATAAGCTTTTCTAATTACGTAATATTGTTTTCTGAATATTACAACGAGAATTTCAGAATCACAAACTAAATTGCCACTGCAATAGCTACAGTAAATTGAGGGGTTTAACAAATCATGCAGCAATTAGCCATTCCTGAAATGGAAGAGGTAGGGAATGAGATAGGTCCAGAAAAAGGGAGAATTAAAATGTCAGAGAGAAGTATTCAGAGAGAGAATATTCCATACCATGCATAATTCTCATTCCATGAAGTCACGCAATATAACGCTCTTCTTTCTCTCACGCTTTCCTCTGCGCACATCCATGCTCCTCTCCTTGCTTGCCACGTGGCCACCATGCCCAACAACCCTACCCGCCTTTTCTGCACCCTCATTCTTGCTTGTTACATTACTCCCTCCTTTAAACACAACCTTGTCCTCAAGGTTGAATTCAGGATAAAACTTCTTCATTTCTGCAACATCTTCCCAAGAATTATCGCCTTGAACCAAGGAATCCCATTGAACCTGAACCTGAGATATATCCTTCCCATTGCGCTGTATTAACCGAGAAGCCAAGACCTTAACTGGTAACATAATTGGACCAAACTCCTTTGTCGTGAGAGGTAAAGGAAAATACTGTTGCTTCTCTACCCCATGAAATTTCTTGAGCAACGATATGTGAAATACTGGATGAATCTTGGCCGTATCGGGTAAGGATAATCGATAAGCCACGGAGCCAATCTTTTCAAGGATCTTGAATGGGCCAAAATACCTGAGACTTAACTTTTGATTCTTTCTTAAAACCACGGAATGTTGTCTATAGGGCTGTAACTTCACCAAAGCTAGATCCCCTACTGCCAAGTGGACCTCCTGACGCTTTTTGTCTGCTTGAACTTTCATATAATTTTGGGAATGATGCAATGTACTTTTTAACTTAGTGATGACTGTATCACGCTCGAGCAAGCTTTCTTGCAACAATTGTGGATCCTTTTCATTGAACTCATACCTGATGATAGTAGGAGGAGGTTTTCCGAAAACAGCCTGATAAGGGGACATGCCTATGCTGTGATGGAAGGAAGAGTTGTACCAAAATTGTGCCCAAGGAAGTAATGGCATCCAACCTTTTGGATGATCAAAAACGAAACACCGGAGATACATTTCCGGAGTTTTATTAAGATTCTCTGTTTGACCATCCGATTGGGGATGATAAGCGAGAACTCATGGCTAAGTTAGTTCCTTGTGATTTGAACAGAAGCTTCCAAAAAGTGCTGATGAAAACTCTATCTCGTCGGAGACGATTGATTTTGGAAACCCATGCAACTTTACTATGTTTTGAATAAAAGCATCAGCTACTATCTGACTAGTAAATCCTTGCTTTAATGGAATGAAGTGGGCAAACTTTGATAATCTATCAACCACTACCATAATAATAACATACCCATGTGATTGTGGAAGATTGGTTATGAAATCCATTGCAATCTCCTCCCAAATGTGATTCGGAATGGGTAGTGGTTGTAGCAGCCCTGCTGGTAGAGATTGGGATACTTTGGCTTGTTGACATATAACACATTCCTGAACGTATTGTCGTATATCTTCTCTCATTCTTGGCCAATAAAACTGCGCCGAAATTCTGGCAAGTGTTCTGGTTGTACCAGAATGACCTCCTACCTTAGAATCATGAAATTCTTGAATAATGTTTCTAATCAACTCAATGTCTTTAGGAATGACAATTCTACCTTTCCAAGTGAGGACATTCCTATGTAACTCATATTCACCATGCTTGCCAGCCTTGCTTAAACAACCTTCATAGATTGACTTCAATTTCTCATCCTTTTGTATGGCATTTGTTACTGCTTGCAACCAATGATGTTCAGGCTCAGACCAAGCCAATGCAAAACTCCTGGAAAGAGCATCAGCAGGAATGTTCTCCTTTCCTGGGGTGTACTGAATAGTAAAATCATACCCTAAGAATTTAGGCAGCCATTGTTGTTGTTCAGGTGTTTGAAGAGTTTGATCCAATAACTCCTTTAGACTTTTCTGATCTGTTTTTATGATAAATTTGTGGCCCAAGAGGTAATGTCAGAATTTGGCTAATGACTCCGTGATTGCATAGAATTCTCTGGTATATGTAGATTGTTTCTGCATCCGAGGTGATAATTTCTTAGAGAAATAAGCAATGGGGTGCTTGTTTTGACTTAGTACAGCTCCTATTCCCGACCCAGAAGCATCAGTCTCCAACATGAAGGGTTCCTCAAAATTAGGAATGGCCAAAACCGGAGCAGTGGTGAGAGCTCTCTTTAATGCATCAAATGCCGCATCTGCTATTGCACTCCATATAAAGGAATCCTTCTTCAATAAATCAGTTAATGGTGCAGCAATATGAGCATATCCTTTAACAAACCTTCGGTAATATCCGGTCAAACCTAAAAAACCTCTCAATTGTTTCAAATTCACCGGTTTGACCCAATTCTGCACGGCTTCTAATTTGTCTTTGTCCATAGCAACTCCAGCTCCGGATAACGTGTGACCTAAATATCCAATCTCCTGTACTCCAAATGAGCATTTGGAGAATTTAGCATAAAGTTGATTCTTTTTCAGGATGTTCAGAACTACTTCCAAGTGATTTAAATGGTCCTTCCAAGTGCTACTGTACACAAGAATGTCGTCAAAAAAAACTAGCACATATCTCCTTAATAGTCCATTAAAAATCTGATTCATTAAACTTTGAAAAGTGGCCGGAGCATTGGATAAACCAAATGGCATGACGAGCCATTCATACAGTCCTTGATGAGTTCTAAAGGCTGTCTTGTATCTATCTGCTGGATTAAGGAGAATCTGATGATAGCCAGATCTGAGATCCAGTTTAGAGAAATAACAAGCTCCATATAATTCATCAATGAGTTCATCAACAGTCGGAATAGGAAAACTATCGTTGATAGTTATGGCATTTAAAGCTCTGTAATCATTACAAGCTCTCCAAGATCCATCTTTCTTCTTTACTAAAATGATTGGAGAAGAAAATGGACTCGTGCTATTCACGTATTATCCCTTCCTTTAACATGCCGGCTATTAACTTCTCAATTTCTTCTTTCTGATCTGTGAGGGTACCTATAAGGCCTCACTTTGACTCGGATTGGAACCATTTATCGGAGGGATGGAATGGACATGAGATCGAGAAGGAGGTAAGCCACTTGGGGTACTAAACACAATACTATAGTTGTGTATCAACCGAGCCAATTCGGGCTCCATGTCATCGAGGAATTTCCTGCAGGTGGAAAAGAATCAATTTCCTCCTTGATCATTTGCATGCTATAAACTTCAGCTATTGCATCCGTATGGACCATCCTTTTGATGTGATGGAATTGAGTCGTAAGCTGGTACAGTTTCGTTCTCTCCTTGTAGGGTAACGTACTTCCCTTCATGTATAAATTTAATATTGAGGGCTGCATAATCGGCTAAATGAGGTCCGATGGTTTTGAGCCGACTTGCTCCCAAAATCAAATCGGCACCAGAAATAGGCAGTAGAAACACCGGTAAAGTAAAGACATTGCCCCGAGCTTGAAGAGGCAATTGATGAATTACACCTTCGATTCCATATAATTGCCATTGCCCACCATCACTTTAAACATTGGAGCCTTTTCAATGGGAAGTTTAAGGAATTTAGCCACTCTCGGTTGAAGGAAATTGTCGAACCGCCCCCATCAATTAGCACTTTCACCGGCATATTTCCGACATAAGCTAAAAACCGGATAGTTCCAACACCGAGTCCCCCTTTCAAAGCATTCAAAGAGAGATGATGATCATCACTCGCTGAAGTTTCATTATCGATAATGTTCTCGAGTTCGGTGACAATTTGCTCTCGTTTCCTCCTCTCCCAATTGCAACACAAAGCACCGTCTATTGGGACATTTATGGTTGAAAGAAAATTTCTCATCACAAAAATAGCATAGGCCTTTTTCTCTTCTAAACTGCATTTCCGCTGGGCTAATTCTTTTGATATTTGGATTTCTAATCCGAGAGACTGGTGGAGTGGGTAATAAAGGTGGAAGGGCGGATTTAGGTAGGTTTAAGGTTGGCTTAATCATGTTTCTAGCTTGTATATTGGTTGAGGTACCGAGGGAGGAAGTAGGATTATATCTAGTGGAGTAATTTACATTGGTCTTTATGGCTGGAAAATATTTCTCTTCATAGAGTTTAGCTAAAGCCACAGCTCGTAACAAGTTTGGAGGAGACAATGCCACCACATCACGTTTGATATCACTATGTAAGCCACTAATAAAGCAATTTAAAATAGCCTCCTCGTTTAAACCTTCGGATCTCGTTAGCGAGGGATACAAATTTCATATAATAATCCGAAACGGTACTCGCATTGTTGCAGCTTAAAGAGCTCCGCCATTGGACAGATCAAACGGTGATGGTCCAAAATGAGATTCTAACGCACGGGTTAAAGCTGACCATGAACTAACTGCTTCCATCTTGTGTAACATTTGGAACCAAGGAACCACATCTTTTTCAAAATGCATTGATGCAATTTCAACTCGATCAACATCTCGGAGTGTGGTGATAAGCAAAAAATTTGTCTCGCCTTGAAAATCCATTCCATAACGAGGGTCGCTCCATCATAATGAGGAAAACCCAGGGAAATATCTTTTATCGGATAATTCATCGAGAGCGAAGATGCTCCTACACCTAATTTTGTGTGTGAGTTCGAAGAGCTTCCATGAGTCCGAGTGGAATTGATCAACAATTGTTGCAGAGTGCATTTAATCTCATCCATCGTAGTTTCGTGAGCTTTGTTTTTGGTTTCCATGGTGGTTTGAAGTTTTTCCACTGTCGCCGCTAACCTCGTTGAGATTGTCCACCGTTGTGCGTACTTCGCTTGCAAATCCTTCAAACGCGTGTTCTCTGCCATGGAAGTCAATGAAAGCACCAATGTAACAGTGCAAAATTAATGATGAAGAACAGAAGCTTTTCTAATTACGTAATATTATTTTCTGAATATTACAACGAGAATTTCAGAATCACAAACTAAATTGCCACTGCAATAGCTACAGTAAATTGAGGGGTTTAACAAATCATGCAGCAATTAGCCATTCCTGAAATGGAAGAGGTAGGGAATGAGATAGGTCCAGAAAAAGGGAGAATTAAAATGTCAGAGAGAAGTATTCAGAGAGAGAATATTCCATACCATGCATAATTCTCATTCCATGAAGTCACGCAATATAACGCTCTTCTTTCTCTCACGCTTTCCTCTGCGCACATCCATGCTCCTCTCCTTGCTTGCCACGTGGCCACCATGCCCAACAACCCTACCCGCCTTTTCTGCACCCTCATTCTTGCTCGTTACAATACCCACCAGAGCCTTATAAAATAAGGTTTATACCGGATGAGGGTAGGTACTCATCAAAATCTAGCAAGACGCAGATTCGTACCAGGTGGGAGTAGGTACCCACCAGAGCCTTATAAAATAAGGTTCGTACCCGATGAGGGTAGGCACTCATCAAAACTTAGCAGAATGCATCAGGTGGAGTAAAATACTCACTTGAGCATTACAAAAATGGGTTGCAAATACCTTGCTTCTATTAGAGGATAGTTCAAGTGTTGAACACCTCGGAAGTAAGTACGTACAATAGTTTAGCAAAATGCGAACTCATACCGGGTGAGGGTAGGTACTCACCAAAACCTTGCAAAAACAAGGTTCATATCTAGTGGGGGTAGGTACCCACAAGAGTCTAGTGAAATACAGACTCGTACCGGGTGAGGGTAAGTACTCACCAGAGCCTTATAAAGTAAGGCTCAAACCAGATAGGGGTTGGTACCTATCAAAAATATTTATCATCCGGAGGATCAGCAAGGAAGCATTTGAAAGATAACCGGGCAAAAGGGTTAACTCCTTCCCCTACCACCTAATCTTGTCGGCATATTAGGCCAACAAATTAGCTAGGCAGGTGAAGGGGGGGCAGTTGTAGATCCCTAATGTTGCCCGGTCTCTCAATAAAGGCTAAGGAGACTTCCTACAACAAGATAAAGCTCGCCTGGCATCTCAATAGAGGCCAAGAAGACTTCCTATATGAAGATAAAGCTTCAACAGGCGTCTATTGGCATCAACCGACGTCCGAATAAAGAAAGGAAAGCTTCCCAGGGGTCCCAGAACACAAAAACAGGCCAAACACAGGTTGAGACCACCGTCCCAAATGTGAGACTGCCAGTCCCACCTTTCAGGGCATCCCAGCATGTGTAAAAAATTCAGTTGGGAAGGCCGCCCCAACCCAGACGGTCGTCCCAACCCAGAGGGGCGTCTCAATGTGTCAGGCTGCGAAAAAATATAAATAGGAAGCTCATTTGTCGCTGTTTCACACTCCAAACAACTCCGAGTACTTGTCTTTTCTCTCCCTACTTCGAATGAACTCTCTGATTGCCTTAATAAGGTAACAATTAGTTAAGGAATCATATTCCAGCATTCGATTCTTCTGTAAAATTTAGTAGAGTCAGTGTTGTATTCGGAGAGGAGGGTCTTTGTAGAGCGAATGATTGCCAAAACGCATCCTTACGATTAAAGATTCGCAATACAAAGCTTGCTACGGAGGTTCTGTTCAATTCTCTTCTCTTTTACTGCTTTATTTATTGTTGTATGTATGCAATGTAAACTAAAATCATGTAGATAGCCATTTTTAATATTATGCAATAAAATAGGGTAATCGCGTAATTTCTCGTAATCTTTACTTAAATGAATTAATCTGTCATAGGGAACCCGAAAGGGGCGTTGTGGGGTGCTAACACCTTCCCCACACGTAACTAACTCCCTTACCTAACTCTGGTTATAATGGCCAAGTTTGGTTTTTATTAAAATCAACGCCTTTTTATCCTTTTCCAATGTTTATGGTCAAAACATTGGTGGCGACTCCAAAAGAACCCTTTTTCGAAAACCTTGCTTTTATTAGAGGATAGTTCAGTTGTTGAGCACCTCGGAAGCAATGAACATAATTTTAACATAAAAACGCGAGTCTAAACCATCTTTTCGCGACCGATTGCATAAACGTTCGAGATGTCCCTAGACGTCGGAACGGACGGCGGCGACAAGCCTAATGAAAAATGTGATTACCACTCGGATGCGCCTGGGCACTCAACGAATAACTGCTTGACCTTGAAATATAAGGTCCAAGAGCTAATAGACGCTAGGTGGATAACTTTCAACGCTCCCGCCTCCGATGTGGATACCAAGCCCCTGTTGAAAACAGAGTGAAGGAAGGGTTGGATTAGGAGGATCAGTTGTTAGGGCTATTTTTCTATTTTAAAAGCTTTTCTTGTATTTCCTATGATCCTTGCCCATGGCCGTAGGATCGCTGATTAAAAGGGCATATATATACATCTTTTTTTAATACATGAGGCATTTTCGTCATATGATATTCATTATCATTCTTTTCCCTCTTCTATTTAATATTCTTCCAAAAATAATTGAATAATAAAATCTATGCCTAAAACAGAACCTAAAAGAAAACAATCATGTCTGTAACCGATGAGTCTCTATGGGATCTGGAAGCCGAAGGCGAATGGGTCGAATACGACAGTGAGCAAGGGACCGTTTCCCCGGACATGCAAAGAATGCTAGAGAAAGAAGCTCGCTCCATACAACCCCATCAAGAGAAAACACAAACCATCAATTTGGGACAAGGAGACAATAGGAAAGAAATAAACATTGCCACCTAGATTAACAGTGACATCAGGGAGAGGCTAATACACCTTTTGAAAGAGTATGTGGACGTATTTGCTTGGTCTTATCATGACATGCTTGGACTCGACATGAATATAGTAGAGCATCGGTTACCATTGAAAGACGGATTCCGGCCCATAAAACAGAAGCTCAGAAGAATAAAACCGGATTGGTCCTTAATGATCAAGGAAGAGGTGCAAAGACAGTTAGACGCTAACTTCCTAATCGTATCCAAGTACCCCGAATGGTTGGCAAATATAGTACCCGTCATCAAAAAGAGTGAAAAAATCAGAGTATGTGTGGATTATAGGGACTTAAATCGGGAAAGTCCAAAAGACGATTTCCCTTTACCACACATTGACACGTTAGTGGATCACACTGCTACGAACACGCTCTATTCTTTCATGGACAGATATGCGGGGTACGATCAAATTAAGTTGCCCATCAAAGATAGAGAAAAGACCTCCTTTATCACACCATGGGGGACATTTTGCTACAGGGTGATGCCTTTTGGACTAAAAAATGCAAGGGCTACTTATCAGAGGGTTATGGTAACATTATTCCACGACATGATCCATAAAGAAATAGAAGTATACGTCGATGATATGATTGCCAAATCCAGGAACGAGATGGACCATATTCAATATCTCAAAAATTTGTTTGATCGACGTTGGAAGTATCAACTTAAACTAAATCCAACAAAGTGTACTTTCAGAGTACAGTCAGGCAAACTTCTAGGGTTCATCGTTAGTCAAAGGGGAATCGAGGTAGATCCCGATAAAACAAAGGCAATCCTAGAAATGCCCCCACCAAGGACAAAAAAAGTGGTCAGAGGATTTTTGGGCCGGATAAACTATATTGTCAGATTCATTGCACAACTGACAGACAAATGTATACCCATCTTCAAGTTGTTGCGTAATAATCAACCAATGGTGTGGAATGAGGAATGTCAACAAGTATTCAACAAGATCAAGATTTGCTTGACTAACCCATCGATATTGGTGCCACCTGTCGCCGCCGTCCGTTCTGACGTCTAGGGACATCTCGAACGTTTATGTGAGCGGTCGCGAAAAGATGGTTTAGACTCGCGTTTTTATTTTAAAATGTGTTCATTGCTTCCGAGGTGCTCAACAACTGAACTATCCTCTAATAAAAGCAAGGTTTTCGAAAAGGGGTTCTGATGGAGTCGCCACCAATGTTTTGACCATAAACATTGGAAAAGGATAAAAAGGCGTTGATTTTAATAAAAACCAAACTTGGCCATTATAACCAGAGTTGGGTAAGGGAGTTAGTTACGTGTGGGGAAGGTGTTAGCACCCCACAACGCCCCTTTCGGGTTCCCTATGACGGATTTATTCATTAAGTAAAGATTACGAGAAATTACGCTATTACCCTATTTTATTTATACAATATTTAAAAATGGCTATCTACATGATCTTATTTTCTATTGCATACATAAAGTAATAAATAAAGCAATAAAAGAGAATAAAAGTGAAAAGAACCTCCGTAGCAAGCTTTGCATTGCAAATCTTTTAACTGTGAGGATGCGTTTTGGCAATCCCCCGCTCTACAAAGACTCTCCTCCCCGAATACAAGATCGACTCTACTAAATTTTAAAGAAGAATCGAATGCTGGAATACAATTCCTTAACCGATTGTTACCTTTTTAAGGCAATCGGAGAGTTCATTCGAAGTAGGGAGAGAAGACAAGTGTCTGGAGTGTGAAAAAGTGGCAAATGAGCCTCCTATTTATAGTTTTCGCAGCCTGGCGCTTTGGGACGGTCGTCTGGAGGTTGGAAAACCAAGTTGGGCGTCTAGGGAAGCTGGGACGGTCGTCTGGCATTTGCGACGACCGTCCCAACCATCAAAACAGGCTGAGACGACCATCTGGCACTTGGGACGGTTGTCTGGGCCTGCTGGGACGGCCATCCCGACTTCTGGGATGACCATCTCGACTGTTCTAGCCATATTTTGTGTTCTGGGACTTCCGGGAAGCTTTCCTTTCTTTATTCGAAAGTCGATTGATGTTGTTAGTCATCCACCAAAGCTTTATCTTCAAATAGGAAGCCTTCTTAGCCTTTATTGAGAGACCGGACAGAATTAGGGGTCTACAGCTGCCCCCCCTTCACCTGCCTGACTAATTGTTGGCCTAATGTGCCGACAAAATTAGTTGGTAGGGGAAGGAGTTAACCCTTTTTTCCCGGTTGTCCTTCAGATGCTCCTTCGCTTGAAGTTGCTGATCCTCCAGATGATAAATATTTTTGATAGGTACCAACCCCTATCTGGTTTGAGCCTTCTTTTATAAGGCTCTGGTGAGTACTTACCCTCACCAGGTATGAGTCTGCATTTCACTAGACTCTTGTGGGTACCTACCCCCACTAGGTATTAATCTACTCTTCGCTAGATTCTGATGAGTACATATCCTCATCTGGTACGAACCCCGATTTTGCAAGGCTCTGGTGAGTACCTACCCTCACCTGGTACGAGTTCGCATTTTACTAAACTCCTGTGGGTACTTACTTCAGAGGTGCTCAACACTGAACTATCCTCTAATAGAAGCAAGGTCTTTGCAACCCGTTTTGTAATGCTCTGGTGAGTATCTTACCCTACCTGATGCGAATCTGCATTTTGCTAGATTCTGCTGAGTACCTACCCTCATCCGGTACAAACCTTATTTTATAAGGCTCTGGTGGGTACCTACCCCCACCTAGTACGAATCTGCATTTTTGCTAGATTCTGATGAGTATCTACCCTCATCCGATACAAACATTATTTTATAAGGCTCTGGTGGGTACCTACCCCCACCTGGTACGAATCTGCATTTTTGCTAGATTCTGATGAGTACCTACCCTCATCCGGTACAAACCTTATTTTATAAGGCTCTGGTGGGTAACTTCCCCCACCTGGTATGAATTTGCATTTTGCTAGATTCTGATGAGTACCTACACTCATCCGGTACAAACCTTATTTTATAAGGCTTTTGTGGGTAAGAACCCTATTCTATAAGGCTCTTGTCGGTACCTACCCCCACCTGGTATGAACCCTATTCTATAAGGCTCTGGTGAGTACCTACCCTCACCCAGTACGAACCCTATTCTATAAGGCTCTGGTGGGTACCTACCCCCACCTGGTACGAACCCTATTCTATAAGGCTCTTGTGGGTAACTACCCCCACCTGGTATGAACCCTATTCTATAAGGCTCTGGTGGGTACCTACCTCCACCTGTTACAAACCCTATTCTATAAGGCTCTTGTGGGTACCTACCCCCACCTGGTACGAACCCTATTCTATAAGGCTCTTGTGGGTACCTACCCCCACCCGGTACGAACCCTATTCTATAAGGCTCTGGTGGGTACCTACCTCCACCTGGTATGAACCCTATTCTATAAGGCTCTGGTGAGTACCTACCCTCACCCGGTACGAACCCTATTCTATAAGGCTCTGGTGGGTACCTACCCCCACCTGGTACGAACCCTATTCTATAAGGCTCTGGTGAGTACCTACCCTCACCCGGTACGAACCCTATTCTATAAGGCTCTTGGGATGCTCTTTTTCGGCATTCAGTCTTTTGATTGATGAGTACAAACCCTCATCCGATTTTTGGAGATGTGTTGGCGACTTATTGTCTCTGATCATGCGCCTATTCCATGGGGAGTGATTGATTTTCTTTCGTTTTGACTTTTTTGTTTTAGTCATCCGGTTTTACCGGGGATTTTATTTTTGGCTTTTCTTTTTAGCCATCCGGTCTTGTCGGGGATTCTTTGTTTTTGGCTTTTCTTTTTGGCCATCCGGTCTTGCCGGGGATTCTTTGTTTTTGGCTTTTCTTTTTAGCCATCCGATCTTGCCGGGGATTCTTTGTTTATGGCTTTTCTTTTTAGCCATCCGGTCTTGCCGGGGATTCTTTCTTTATGGCTTTTCTTTTTAGCCATCCGGTCCTGCCGGGGATTCTTGTTTTTGGCTATTTTGTTTAGCCATCCGGTTTTACCGGTGATTTCTTATTGGTTTCCTCTTATTTTAGGCAGGAATCTCTTGGGGATTTATGGTTTCAGGCTTTTCTATTTAGCTATCCGGTCTTTGCCGGGATTTATTGATGATTGCCTCTTGATTTAGGCAGGAATCCATTGAGGCTTTGTTGATTTCTGTTGATTGTGCCTCTTGATTTAGGCAAATGCTTCAGTAGTGGTGAAGACTTTTATGCTTTGGGCTTATATTGCCTCTTGCATAGGTTGATTTACCGTTTCTTGGGGATATTAGCTCTTTGCTCGTGTCTGAGTAGGCAGAGGCTTTATTGGAAGTGAAGGCTTTGCATTTCACTGGGGATATTCATATTGGGCGTTTATAGGCGATTAATTCCCTGAGGATATGAATTTGTAGTTTGCCTTTGTCGTAGGCTCACTGGGGTAGTTTTTGATAATCCATCGGGGATTTGATTGCTCTTTCGGAAATCTATTTTGACTTGCCCCCTAGGGAGGAATGGAGTTTTTGACTCCTTGTTGGATGTTGTTGTTTGAGCTGGCTTTGTCTATGCTCTTATTCCACTGGGGAATGGGTTTTTACCTTTTTCTCACGATTTTATCTCTTTTTCACGATTTTGAAAATTTGGCTTTTAAATGTGTGCGCCTTTTTAATTTCTTTTATGCACACTGGTTTTTTTTTGTTATCTGCTGGATGAAGAGAATTATATTTCTCTTTTCTTTTTAGCGATCTCGGGGAGTTTATTGGCTTCCTGGGGATCCAATCTTTGATTTGATTTTTTATGATGGAGTCTTGACTCCTGACTTTCATGAAGCTCTTATTTGAGCGGGCAAATGAGGATTTTCTTGTTTTCCTCTTTTTGTAGATTTTTCTGAAATGTTTTTGTGGCCTCTATTGGGGATTTTATTTGGCATTTTTCGTGGCCTCTATTGGGGAATGAAAGGTTTTTCTTTTCTTTATTTTTTTGTTGAACCCCTGGGGATATGGAGATCTTGACTCTATATCTTCTTTGATTGATCTTTGTGTAGTCCTTATTCTCCTTTGGGGAATGAGGCGGATATTTTGGATGAGTGTACTCGATGACTCATGTGGTGATGTAGCTGAGTCGTGAGGTAATATTTTTGTCTTGCCTTTGGAATAGGCAAGGATCCGCTTGGGGATGATCAAGCCTTTCCGCTGGCTTTTCTATGTTGATGACTTCCTTTTTTCTTGGATGGAAGGATGTTGATTGAAGCTTCAAATGACTCTTTTTTGACGACTCATGTGGTGATGTCGAGTCATGAAGTAATTTTTGGTTTTCCTTTGGAGTAGGCAAGGATCCATTTGGGGATCATCGAGCCTTTCCGTTGGCCTTTTTCTGGTGTACCTTCGTTTATTGGTGTAGAAGGCTGGAGTTATTTTCCTCAAAGCTCTTTATTTTGCTGAAATGGTTTTGATTTCACCTTTTCTTTTGCGATTTTGATTTTTATTTGGAGACTAGACTCTGGCACCTCCTATTTTCAATCACAAGCATGGAGACTATCCTCCTTATATGCATGTTTATTATTATTTTTTCTTGATTTTGACAAAGTCGTATTGTGCATCTACTTTGTGTGTGGATGTTCTAGATGCAATCTATTTGTTTATTTATTTTTGGTGCATTTAGAAAGTAACTGGCCTTCTCCCATTGGCTTCTTATGGATATGCCGATGGGCTCCTCCTTTATGACCATGACGATGGGCTCCTCTTTTATTCATCTTTTGGTTTTGACCCTATCTTTTGCCTAGACCGCCCTTTATGGGTTTTCGATCTAGCGGGCTGCCTTAATTTTTGCCTAGAATATCTTAGGGGGTTTTTTCCTTATCTTTTTCCTAGACCGTTCTTTTAGGCTTTTCGATCTAGCAGGTTACCCTAGTTTTTTCCTAAGAATATCCTAGCAGGCTTTTATTCTTTTATTATTCTTTTATGCTTCCCTTTTTTAGATGCATGCTTGATTTTTGATTAAAGGTCTTTGCGCATATTTATGATTTATCAATAAAGAGGCATTTCCATAATATTTGGTCAAGAGAAAGGAAATGAAAGGGAATTTTATTGATAAATGAGCAAAAGTTTATTTCTTTTATAGAAGGATTTCAAGGATATTTAGAAGAATGGCTGGTTAGGGTTCGCCATACTGTTTAGGCTTATACAGTCATGTCTATGATATCTGCCCCCTAGTTCTCCTAATTGCTTCAGTTGAGATGCCTGAGCTCAGAGTGAAGACTATGCAGACTGCTTGCTTCTGGAAGAATGTTACTTTAGCCGCCTTTTCAATTTTCGACTGAAGTAACCATTGCTCTTAGTTTTTTTTTTATTACCTTTACTTTTTGCTGTAGACCCCTAATTTTTCCCGACCTCTCAATAAAGGCTAAGGAGACTTCCTACAACAAGATAAAGCTCGCCTGGCGTCTCAATAAAGGCCAAGAAGACTTCCTATATGAAGATAAAGCTTCAACGGGCGTCTATCGGCATCAACCGACGTCCGAATAAAGAAAGGAAAGCTTCCCACGGGTCCCAGAACACAAAAGCTGGCCAAAACAGGTTGAGACAACCATCCCAAATTTGAGACGGTCGTCCCAAGCTACCCTGGCCATGTGGGACGGCCGTCCCACTCTTCAAGGGGTTGCCCCAAGTGTAAAAAATTCAATTAGGACGGCCGTCCCAACCCAGACGGCCGTCCCAACCCAGATGGCCGTCCCAAATTGCCAGGCTGCGAAAAACTATAAATAAGAGGCTCATTTGCCACTTTTTCACTGTCGCCGCCGTAAAAAAGAGAGGCGATCGGAGCGACGCGATGGTTTTGACCCTCTTGTTTTTGCGTTTTTTATGGGCGGTTACAACGCCTTTAGGTTGTCCGATAACCGGGCTAACCTAGGGGCGAGGTTTTCGAAAAGTCGTCCTTGGGTTGTCCGATAACCGGGCTAACCCAAGGACTAATTTTGAGGGGTTCTGTGGAGTCGCCACCGATGTTTTTACCAGAAACATCGGAAAAGGGGTTTTAAAAGGCGTTGGTTTTCGAAAACCAACTTTGGTCATTAGAACCAGAGTTGGGTAAGGGAGTTAGTTACGTGTAAAGGAAGTATTAGTTCCTTTACTACGCCCCTTTTGGGTTCCCTATGATAGGCCAGCTATTTTGTTAATAAATAAACCGGAAAAAAATGCTTTTGCCCTTTTTATTTTGCAGAATTTTAAAATTATGACTACATGGCCCTAATCTATTGCATAATTTAAAATTAAAGCAGTAAAAGTAGAGAGGGAGAATTTAAACCTCCGAAGCAAGCTTTCTTTTTATTTCTTTAAAAAATGGGTGTTTTTTGGCAACCCTTCACTCTACACAATGCTGGAAACTTTTCTAGACGCCAAAAAAACGCTCACAAAAGCACTCAGAAGCTCCGGAAATGCGTCGGAGGGATTCTAGAGAGAAGTTTTAGAGAGAAGGGAGAGCAAAAGTTGTGTGGTGTGTGGAAATGAGGGGGGGAGAGCCCCTATTTATAGGTTTTTGCGCCTGACAGTGGCGAGACCGCCGTTCTCGTCTGACAGGGTCGAGACTGCCGTCTCGTCAAACGAGACCGCTGTCTCGTCATGCCAATGTGGTGAGACCGCCGTCTCGCCAAACGAGACGGCGGTCTCGCCATTTGCGTGAGGCGAGACGACAGTCTCGATTTCGAGACGACAGTCTCATCCCAAAAAGGCGAGAAAACTTATTTTTGTCCAGAAAATCCCTCCTATCCTAGTATAAGGGCCTAATAGTCTCTCCTAGTGGCTTGTTAGGCTTCGTCCATCTTCAAATAGGAGGTCTTCTTCTCTTTATTTGGAGGCCGGGCAAGATTTGGGGTCTACAGCTGCCCCCCCTTTACCTGACTAGTCAGCTGTTGGCCTGTTGTGCCAGACAGATTGACAGGAAGGTAAAGGAGTTGACCCTCTTGCATGGCTACCCTTCGGATGTTCCGTCTTGTAGCGGTTGATCTTTTGGGGAAAACTTGGTGTTCGTGCACTTCCAGGATACTACTTCTGACGTAGCCGATCCCTTTGGTTAACACGTGGTAAAACCTCAGGATACTCCTTCTGACGGTAGCTGATCCTTCGGTTGATGGGTATAAACCCCCCATCAGGCTGGTAGTTGCAGTCCGTTGTGTGGGACTGGATGGGTATGAACCCCCCATCGGGGTGGTAATGCGACTTACTGATCCGGCTCTAGCGCAGATCAGGCGCAACGCGTGCGCAGGTTGATAGGTATAAACCCCCTATCAGGCTGGTACAGTCCGCTGCGTAGGACTTGTGGTAGTGGTGGCTTACTGTTCAGGTGGCCCATGCGCCGGTCAGACACTCCTTGTGTGCTGGTTGATAGGTATGAACCCCCTATCAGGTTGGTATAGTCCACTGCGTAGGACTGGTGGTGGTGGCGACTTACTGCTCGGGTAGCTCATGCGCCGGCTCCTTAGGGAGTGATTTCTGTGCTGGTAGATGCATTTGGACCTCTTTCAATGGTCATCCGGACTGTGCCGGGGATTTTGTGGGTGCTTATCCAGCTTTGCTTGTTTGCTGGGGATTCTTTGTTTTTGATCTTTGGTGGTGACTATCCGATTCTTGCGGGTTGGTCGGATGATTCTTGTTTGTTTGTTCGACTTTGATTTGGTAGTCAAAGTTTTGTTGGTTGAGGTGATGGCTTGTCTTAATCCTGCCTTTTTCTCGCGGTTTTATCTCTTTTTTCTCGCGATTTAGGATTTTGGCTTTTCTTATTGAGCGTATGCCTTTTTTCCTTTGTAAGCTTTTTTATTACGCTAGCTTTTGCAAAGGGTGGCAAAGAGATGCATGAAATAAAATTTTATTTGTAGGGAAGTTTTATTACAACCACTTTTTATTTAGGCAAGTACCATCCCTAAGGGCTATCATCTGGAGATGATCCACGGGCAAATTGCTGGTAGAGGTGATATCGGAAGTCCGCTTGCTCTCAGACTTCGTCGCGGTAATCTTGTTGGAATGTTGTCCATTCCTGCCGCATCACCTGCTGATGCTGGTGTCGCCGCCGTCCGTTCCGATGTCCTGGGACATCTCGAACGTTCTGCGAGCGGTCGTGAAAAGATGGTTGAGACTCGCGTTTTTTGTAAAAAATATGTTCATTGCTTCCGAGGTGCTCAACGCTGAACTATCCTCTAATAAAAGCAAGGTTTTCGAAAAGGGTTCTTCTGGAGTCGCCACCAATGTTTTGACCATAAACATTAGAAAAGGAGAAAAAGGCATTGATTTTTGATAAAAAGCAAACTTGGCCATTATAACCAGAGTCGGGTAAGGGAGTTAGTTACGTGTGGGGAAGGTATTAGCACCCCACAACGCCCCTTTCGGGTTCCCTATGACGGATTAATTCATTTAAGTAGAGATTACAAGAAATTACGCTTTTACCCTATTTTATTCGTACAATAAATATGGCTATCTACATGATTTATCTACATTGCATACAGAAAGCAGTAAATAAAGCAATAAAAGGGAAGAGAATTGAGAAGAACCTCTGAAGCAAGCTTTATATTAGAAGTCTTTTACAAAGAGGATGCTTTACGGCAATCCTTCACTCTACAATGACTCTCCTCACGAATATAGACTCGACTCGACTAAAGTTTTATAGAAGAATCGAATGCTGGAATCTAGTTCCTTAACTGATTGTTACCTATTTAAGGCAATCAGAGAGTTCATTCGAGGTAGGGAGAGAAGAAGACAAGTCTTGGAGTTGTCTGGTGTGTGGAATAGTGCCAAATGAGCTTCCAATTTATAGTTTTCGCTGCCTGCACCCTTGGGACGCGCGTCTGGAGTGGGACGGCCGTCTGGGTTGGGATGGTCGTCCCAAATGCCACTTTTGCACTCGACTGGGACCACCTGGGGATCCGGGACTGGCAGTCCCATTTGGGACGGCTGTCCCACTTGGCCAGGAAAGGTTGGGACGCCCGTCTCGACCTTGGGACGACCGTCTCGACCTGTTTTGGCCAGCTTTCGTGTTCTGGGACCCCCGGGAAGCTTTCCTTTGTGTATTCGGACGTCGTTTGATGCCGATAAACGTCCGTTGAAGCTTTATCTTCATATAGGAAGTCTTCTTGGCCTTTTATAAAGATGGTAGGCGAGCTTTGTCTTTGTAAGAAGTCTCTTTAGCCTTTTAAATGAGAGACCGTCTGAACTCCGAGTTTGTTGTAGGAGGTCTCCTTGGTTTTTTTATTAAGAAGTCGGGCAAACTTTATCTCCGTGTGAAGTTTCCCTAGCTTTTATTGAGAGGCCGGGCAAAATTAGGGGTCTACAGCTGCCCCCCCTTCACCTGCCTAGCTAATTCGTTGGCTTGATATGTCAACAAAATTAGTTGGTAGGGGAAGGAGTTAACCCTTTTGCCCGGTCATCCTTCGGATGCTGCTCCTTGCTGATCCTCCGGGTGATAAATATTTTGATAGGTACCAACCCCTATCTGGTTTGAGTCTTATTTTGTAAGGCTCTGGTGAGTACTTACCCTCACCCGGTATGAGTCTGTATTTTGTTGGACTCTCGTGGGTACCTACCCCCACTAGGTATAAACCTTGTTTTACAAGGCTTTGGTGAGTACCTACCCTCACCTGGTATGAGTTTGCATTTTGCTAAACTCTTGTGGGTACTTACTTCCGAGGTGCTCAACACTGAACTATCCTCTACTAGAAGTAAGGTCTTAGCAACCCATTTTGAAATGCTTAGGTGAGTATTTTACTCCACCTAATGCATTTTGCTAAGTTTTGATGAGTACCTACCCTCATCCGGTACAAACCTTATTTTTAAGGTTTTGGTGGGTACCTACCCCAACCCGGTGTGAATCTGCATTTTTGCTAGATTCTGATGAGTATTTACCCTCATCTGGTCTGAACCCCGTTCTGCAAGGTTCTGGTGGGTACCTACCCCCACCCGATCCGAATCTCATTCTGCAAGATTCTGATGGGTACCTACCCCCACCTGGTCCGAATCTCGTTCGTAAGATTCCGATGGGTACCTACCCCCACCCGGTCCGAACCCCGTTCCGCAAGGCTCGATGGGTACCTACCCCCACCCGGTCCGAATCCCGTTCCGCAAGATTCGATGGGTACCTACCCCCACCCGGTCCGAACCCCGTTCCGCAAGGCTCGATGGGTACCTACCCCCACCTGGTCCCAATCCCGTTCCGCAAGATTCGATGGGTACCTACCCCCACCCGGTCCGAACCCCATTCCGCAAGGCTCGATGGGTACCTACCCCACCTGGTCCGAATCCCGTTCTACAAGATTCTGATGGGTACCTACCCCCACCTTGTCCGAACCCCGTTCGCAAGGCTCGATGGGTACCTACCCCCACCCGGTCCGAATCCCGTTCTGCAAGATTCGATGGGTACCTACCCCCACCCGGTCCGAACCCCGTTCCGCAAGGCTCGATGGGTACCTACCCCCACCCGGTCCGATCCTTGTTCTGCAAGGATCTCAGGATGCACTTTTTTGGTAGTTCATCCTATAGTTATCTGGTTTTGGAAATGTGTTGGCGGCTTATTGTTTTCTTATCATGCGCCTATTCTGTGAGGAATATTTGATTTTGACTTTTTCATTTTTCTGTTAGTCATCCGGTTTTACCGGGGATTCTTTGTTTTTTGGCTTTTCTGCTTAGCCATCCGGTTTTTGCCGGGGATTTCTGATTTTTGGCTTTTTTGTTTAGCCATCCGGCTTTGGCCGGGGATTCTTGATTTTTGGCTTTTCTGCTTAGCCATCCGGCTTTTGCCGGGGATTTCTGATTTTTGGCTTTTTTGTTTAGCCATCCGGCTTTTGCCGGGGATTCTTCATTTTTGGCTTTTCTGCTTAGCCATCCGGCTTTTGCGGGGCATTTCTGATTTTTGGATTTTTTGTATAGCCATCCGGCTTTTGTCGGGGATTCTTGATTTTTGGCTTTTCTGCTTAGCCATCCGGCTTTTGCCGGGGATTTCTGATTTTTGGCTTTTCTGTTTAGCCATCCGGCTTTGGCGGGGATTTCTGATTTTTGGTTTTTTTTGTTTAGCCATCCGGCTTTTGCCGGGGATTCTTTGTTGATTGCCTCTTTTTAGGCAGGAATCCACTGGGGATTTGTTGATTTTTCATTGTGCCTCTTGATTAGGCAGATCCTTCGATAGTGGTGAAGGCTTTTTACTTGTTGTTTTTCGCCTCTGAATAGGCTGATGTTCTACTTGAGGATATTTGCTCTTGATAATACCTCTGAGTAGGTGGATGCTTTTGAAAGCTTTGTGCTTGTATTACCTCTTATAGGTTGATTTCCCATTTCTTGGGGATATTAGCTTTTTGCTTGCCTCTGAGTAAGCATAGGCGTTCTTGGGAGTGAAGGTTTTGCCTTTCACTGGGGATATCCATATTGGACGATTAACTCCCTGTGGATTTGTAATTTGTAATTTGCCTTTGCTGATAGGCTTACTGGGGAAAAAATTTTTTCTCTTTGGTGATCCACTAGGGGATTGATTTGCCCCCTAGGGAGGAATGGAGTTTTTGACTCCTTGTTGGATATTTGTTGTTTTGAGCTTGCTTTGCCTATGCTCTTATTCCATTGCGGAATGGGTTTCTGCTTTTTTCTTGCCATTGTGCTTTTCGCAATTTTGGATTCTTGATTATGTGTGCCCTTCTTCTTTTGTGCACGCAGGCTTTTTATTATCTGCTGGGGATGAAGAGGTTTTCTTTTCTTCTCTTTTTTCCTTTTTAGTGGCCCTGGGGAATTTTGTCGGCCTAGGGGTATGATGGAATCTTGGCTTTTGGCTTTGCAAAGCTCTTATTTGAGCTGGAAGATGGAAAAAAAATTTGTTTTCCTCTTTTTGTCTTTTTGCAGACTTTTCTTGATATGTTCTTTTTGGGGATTTTCGTGTGGCCTTTCTGTAGTGGCCTCCGTGAGGGAAAAAATTTCTTTCTTTTCTTTCTGTTGCCCCCTGGTGATGTGGAGGTTTTTGACTCCGTATTTTCTTTGATGGACTCTTGAGTAGTCCTTATTCTCCTTTGGTGAATGAAGTGGAGACTCCTGCATTAGTGTGCTTGATGACTCATGTGGTGACGAAGCTGAGTCGTGAGATAATCTTTTTGTCTTGCCTCTGGAGTAGGCAAGGATCCTCTTGGGGATAATTGAGCCTTTCCATTGGCTTTTTCCATTTTGATGGTTTTCCTTCTTTCTTGGATGAAAGGTGTTGATTAGAGCTATTTTCTTTGAAGCTCCTTATTTGGAATGGTTGACGACTCATGTGGTGATGTTGAGTCGTGACGTAATTTTTGTTTTGCCTCTAGAGTAGGCAAGGATTCTCTTGTGGATAACCAATCTCTTTTTATTGGCTTTTTTATTTTTGATGTACCTTCTTTTATTGGTGTAGAAGGTTGATGGTTGGAGCTAGTTTCCTTGAAGCTCCTTATTTTGTTGAAGTGATTTTGATTTCACCTGTTGCGATTTTGATTTTCATATGGAGACTGGATTCTGACGCCTCCTATTTTCAATCACAAGTATGGAGACTATCCTCCTTATATGCATGTTTATTATTCTTGTTTGAAAAAAATATTTTTTCTTGATTTTGACAAAGTCGTATTGTGCAACTACTGTGTGTGGATGACCTAAATGCAATCTATTTGTTTATTTTTGATGCATTTAGAAAGTAACTGGCCTTCTCCCGTTGGCTTCTTATGAATACGCCGATGGGCTCCTCCTTTATGACCATGATGGTGGGCTCATCTTTTAGTCCATCTCTTGGTTTTAGCCGTATCTTTTGCCTAGACCGCCCTTTACGGGTCTTCGATCTAGCGGGCTGCCTTAATTTTTGCCTAGAATATCTTAGGGGGCTTTTGCCTTATCTTTTGCCTAGATCGTTCTTTTGGGGTTTCCGATCTAGTAGGCTACCCTAATTTTTACCTAAGAATATCCTAGCAGGAACTTATTATTTCCTTATTTTTATGCTTCCCTTTTTTAGATGCATGCTTGATCTTCGATTAAAAGTCTTTGCGCATATTTATGATTTATCAATAAAGAGGCATTTCCATAATATTTGGTCAAGAGAAAGGAAATGAACAGGAATTTTATTGATAAATGAACAAAAGTTTTATTTCTTTTACAGAAGGATTTCAAAAGGTATTTAGAAGAATGGGTGGTCAGGGTTGGTTGTACTGTTTAGGTTTATACAGTCATGTCTATGATATCTGCCCCCTGTTTCTCCTAATTGCTTCAGTTGAGATGCCTAAGCTCAGAGTGAAGACTATGCAGACTGCTCGCTTCTGGAAGAATGCTACTTTAGCCGCCTTTTCGGTTTTCGACTAAAGTAACCATTGCCCTTAGTTTCTTTTTTTATTTACTTCTTCTTCTTTTTTACCTCTTCTTTTTGCCTAGGACGTATCCTAGCGAGGAATATGGACCCTATCTTTTGCCCAGGGGTGCCCTTTGCGGGTTTTCATTCCTGACGGGTCATGAGCAATGTCTTCAAGCATAATACTTCTTCACCGCGTCTGAATTGATTGGGTGTCGAACTTCCTCTCCATCCATTTTGGTGAGGATAAGTGCCCCTCCTGAGAAAGCTCTTTTGACCACGAAGGGTCCTTCGTAATTTGCTGCCCATTTTCCAATTTTATCCTTCTGGGTTGGAAGCAATTTCTTTATAACTAGATCCCCCTCTTGATAAGTATGAGGGTGGACCTTTTTATCATAAGCCTTTTTTATCTTCTTTTGATAGGCTTGTCCATGACATATAGCATTCAGCCGCTTTTCATCGATAAGGTTTAATTGGTCGTATCGACTTTGAACCCATTCGGCTTCTGTTAGTTTTGCTTCCATTATGATTCGCAAGGAAGGTATTTCGACCTCTATTGGTAACACGGCCTCCATACCATATACCAGGGAAAATGGAGTAGCCCCTGTTGAAGTTCGTACAGATGTTCGATAGCCATGAAGAGCAAAGGGCAACATTTCATGCCAATCCCTATAGGTTTTTACCATTTTTTGAACAATCTTCTTGATGTTCTTATTGGCCGCTTCTACTGCGCCATTCATTTTGGGTCGATAAGGAGAAGAATTATGGTGTTGAATTTTGAAATCCTGGCATAGTTCTTCCATCATTTTATTATTCAGATTGGACCCGTTATCGGTAATGAGACGATGTGGGATGCCATATCGACATATGATATTCTTTTTAACAAAGGTGACCACTACCTTTTTAGTCACATGTGCATAAGATGCAGCTTCTACCCACTTAGTGAAGTAGTCGATGGCTACCAAAATGAATATATGACCATTGGATGCTTTAGGCTCAATAGGTCCAATAACGTCCATGCCCCACATATCAAACGACCAAGGGATAGCCATAACATTGAGAGGTGCTGGCGGGACATGTACATTGTCTGCATGTATCTGACACTTGTGACATTTTCTGGTATACTGATGGCAGTCCTTTTCCATTGTGGACCAAAAATATCCTGCCCTGAGGATTTTCCTAGCCATGATATGCCCTGGTGCATGAGTCCCGAAGGTTCCTTCATGTATTTCTTTAATCAATTTCTGCGATTCTTCGAGATTGACGCATCTCAACAAAGTTGAGTCAAAATTCTTTTTATAAAGGGTTTCTCCTATCAACAAAAACCCTATAGCCCTTTTCCGAATGATCCTCTTGTCATTGTCACTGATTCCCTCGGGATATTCACCCTTTATCAAGTATTGCCTTATATCATGATACCAAGGGGCTTCGTCTTTTTCACTGTCCGTCATCATGCAGAAGGCTTGTTTATTGTGCCTTGTGATTTGGATGATGGGCATCTCATGTTCTTGTTCTAATGCGAACATGGATGATAATGTTGCCAGTGCATCTGCAATCTGGTTATCTTCCCGAGGGATATACTCGAAATTGATGTTTTCCATTTTTGAAGTCATATTACGAATGTACTCCAGATAAGGGATTAATTTGGAATTTCTAGTTTCCCATTCACCCTTGAGTTGATAAATAACAAGGGATGAGTCACTGAATACTTTGAGTCTAGTTACCCCATGATCCAGAGCTGCTTGAATACCTAGAGCACAGGCTTCATATTCCGCCATATTGTTTGTGCAATCAAAGTTTAATCTAGTTGTTACTGGGATATACTTCTTTTCAGGAGATATTAAAATAGCTCCTATCCCATGTCCCATTAAATTTGAAGCTCCATCAAAGAACATAATCCACTCGTTATTCTCAATTTTTTCATGTTGGATGTGCATTATATGTTCATCTGGAAAATCATCTTGGAGGGATTGATATTCGTCAGTTGGCCCATGTGCCAGGTAATCTGCTAAAGGACTACCTTTGATAGCTTTTTGAGTGACATGAATAATGTCGAATTCTGAAAGGAGTACCTGCCACCTAGCTATCCTTCCGGTCAGGACGGGTTTTTCAAACAAGTATTTGATTGGGTCCATTTTAGAAATCAACCAAGTTGTATGTCTGACCATATATTGTCGAAGGCGCTGAGTTGCCCACACCAATGCGCAACATGTTTTTTCGAGTGGTGTATAACGGGTCTCATAGTTTAGAAATTTTTTACTAAGGTAATATATGGCTTGTTCTTTTTTACCCGTATCATCTTGTTGATCGAGCACACATCCCATGGACTCGTCGAGTACTGAAAGGTAAAGAATCAGGGGCTTTCCTTCCATAGGTGGTACCAATACTGGGGGATTGGTTAGGCACATTTTGATTTTTTCAAAAGTTTGTTGACATTCGTCGTTCCAAACTTTCGGTTGGTTTTTACGCAATAATTTGAAAATAGGCGTACACTTGTCTGTTAATTGCGCGATGAACCGTGCGATGTAGTTTATTCGGCCCAAGAATCCTCTGATTTCTTTTTCTGTCCTTGGTGGGGGCATTTCGACAATTTCCTTTGTTTTATCAGGGTCTACCTCAATTCCCTTTTTACTAACAATAAACCCCAGGAGTTTTCCTGATCGTACTCCGAATGTGCATTTAGCCGGATTAAGCTTAATCTGGTATTTCCGAAGTCGATTGAATAATTTCGTTAAGTACTGGAGGTGATCTATTTCGTTTTTGGACTTGGCGATCATATCGTCCACATATACTTCGATTTCGTTGTGGATCATATCATGAAATAATGTTACCATAGCCCTTTGATAAGTAGCCCCCGCGTTCTTGAGTCCAAAAGGCATCACTCTATAGCAGTAATGTACCCCACTGTGTAATGAAGGAAGTTTTTTCTCTATCTTCAACAACCAATTTAATTTGGTTATACCCCGCATATCCATCCATAAAAGAATAGAGAGTATTTGTAGCGGTGTGATCTACCAAGCATATCAATATGTGGTAAGGGAAAATCATCTTTTGGACTTGCACGGTTTAAATCCCTGTAATCTACGCATACTCCGATTTTTCCATTTTTCTTTACAACCGGCACGACGTTTGCCGACCATTCAGGGTATTTTGAAACAATCGAGAAATTGGCGTCCAACTGTTTTTCTACTTCTTCCTTAATTTTTAAGGACCATTCTCGGCTTTACTCTTCCGAGCTTCGTTTAATGGGCCGAAATCCCTCTTTTAATGGTAATCGATGCTCCACTATACTTTTATCGATTCCGGCATATCATGGTAGGACCATGCAAACACGTCCACATATTCTCTTAATAATTGTATTAACCTTTCTTTCGACATCATCGTCAATTTGGGTACCAATATTTACTTCTTTTATATTATCTTCTTGTCCCAAATTGATGGCCTCAGCTTTCTCCTCGATGGGGCTGTATTGATTGAAATTCTTTTTCCAACAGCTCTCGCATGTCCGGGAGATGGTCCCCTCCTCACCGTCTCGACTCAATCCATTCGTCTTCGACTTTCAGATCTTCCAGGGAGTTTTCAATTATAGACATGACTGTATGGTTATGCTTTGTTTTAGATTTCTTTATTAGACGTATAAGAGGGAAAAGAATGAAAGAGAATATGAATATTATGAAAAATGCCTCATTGTATTGATAGAAACAAAATATTTACAAAGCCCTTATTAACCAAAAATCTCGTGATCATGGGCAGTGGATCACGAGAAATACATCGTAAGCTTTTCGATATATTTTTATATATTTTTTATTACATTTTTAGAGATGATAAAAAAGATAAGCCCTAGATAGCTGGTCTTCCTTATCCCGTCTTTCATTCGGGCTTTGATAAGGGCCGATCATCCACTTTTGGAGTTGACACGTCGAAAGTAATCCATCCTCGCGTCTATTAAATCTTGGACCTTATGCTTTAAGGCCATACAGCTTATCTGCATGAATGTCCCGCAGCGTCCGAATGATAATTGCATTTTTCGTTTGGCTTATACCATTCTGGATATGGTGGCTCTATTTTCTTGGGAGGGACGCGCACTAGGAGTTTGGCATCCAACAATTTTAGCAGCAGGCTTCCATAGGAAGTGGGTATTGGAGTGAACTTCTTTTCTTGTCTGCACGGCCTGGTCTGCTGCGAGGAGGAAGAAGGAGTGGCGAAGTTGATAGCATTTACGGCTCCTTCCTTCTTCTTTCCAAAGTTCTTTTTAAAATTTTGAGTAGAGGAATTGGAAGAGGTCTCGTTGTGCAATTCTTCCACTTTTCAAACCTTGCTCTACTCTTTCTCCTATAATGACTACGTCCGCAAAGAGTGTTGATGTGTTCCCTATCATTTTGTCATAATAGGGACCAGTCGGAGAATTGATGAACATGGACGTAGTTTCCTTGTCTGATAGAGGAGGTTCCACTTGTGCCGCCAATTCCTTCCATCTTTGGGCGTATGCCTTGAAGGATTCATCGTCTTTCTTGCTTAGTAACTGTAGATCTGCTCTTTCAGGGGTCAGATCGATATTGTATTTATAACGATGAAGAAAAGCATCCGCCAGATGTCTCCAGGTTTGGACTTGCCCTCCGTCCAGTTGCATATACCAGTTTAGGGCTGATTCAGCTAAGCTCTCCTGAAAGCAATGGATCAGGAGTTTTTCATTGTCAGCATAGGCAGCCATCTTACGGCAGTACATTGTAAGATGGCTTTTGGGGCATGTCATTCCCATGTATTTTGGGAAGTCCGGAGTTTTAAACTTGTTCGGGAATTGGATATCTTTGACGAGGCACATGTCAGCCGCTTCTTTAAAAATTATGCCCTTCCACGGCTCTCAATCTTTCTTCCAGGGCAGTCAGATGTTGTTTTGATACTTCCGGAGCATGAATATGCACCGCCCTTGTATCAGATTGGTTGTGCTCATCATTGGGTTCCTCCTCTTCTTCTTGGTGCGAGGCTTGTCCTCTCTGAGGACCTTCCTTATGGATATTCTGCTGACGCATCATTTCCAACATTTACGTCATTTGCTCTTTTAGCGTATTAAGCTCAATAGTGAGCTTTCGGTTTTGTTCCTCCAGCTGTTCCATCTTCTTAATTTTTTGAGCACGAGTGAGGACAGGCGGAAGACCAACCACTTTCTAAATGATTTTAACAATTTTTATTATAGCTTTTTAAATGATTGGTGTGAAATAGATATGCCTTAGACAATAGCTTAGGTATCTTCTCAAAAGCCTATGTTTTAAGAGTACCATACCCACCTTGATGTGCTAACTTCCTTTTTCTAAAGGTTGTCAACATATCTTAGCACACTTATCTCTTCCAGATAAACGCGCTTGGGTCTCTTTCGCTATTGTCTAAGGATATCTAATAAATCCTAAAATGAATATGTTTATGTATGAGAGATTTATTATAATGATGTTTATGCAGACTTTTCTTAGTGCATTTATTTTCTCTCTTAGTTTTACCACTTATTGAATGATGTGGTATGAATGATATGACTTTGCCAAGAATCTTTTTTTTTTATTTTGTTACAAAGGTATTTTTAATTTGTTTTTATATTTTTTTTTATGACCCTTTATCTCTTCTGTCAGTCAATGTGGCTACTTAGCTTACAAAGAACCTGAAACCAAGCTAGCTTAACTGAAGACTGTCCGAGATAGAGGTCTTTTATCTTATCGCTTTTTGATTTTTAGGGTTTTTCATTTTTTTTTGTTGTTGTATGATTACCCTATGCTAATGCATCAATACAAATGCAATAAACGTATGCACACACAATTCATACATCCACGAGCAGAGCCACGCTTATTTAATCACGAGGTAGGGTTTTCCTGCAGAAACGTGCTTGGTTTAGGCGGTTCTAACTGTTCTTACCAAGGCCAAAGGTCCCCAAGGTGCCCCCATTATAGGGACCTCTCAATCTCTCAGTCCTCGGATCATGCACGGAACTCCGTGGCGACATCCTTAGACCAAAAGAAGAGAGTTATCACCTTGAGTTGGTGGTTTCCGACAACGGTTGTAGCCCCGTGTGCCAACAAGCCGGTCGTATCTGCCACCCACTCCCTATAGGTAATCACTCTTGCCCCCGGGTATAGAGGGACTATTGTGTGCAACGGTTTTTGTGTGCAATTTATATTTCAAACAATTTGCAGAAGTAATCATACAGCAATTATTAAAGCCATACAATAAAAATACAGAAAAGGGTAAAGGCGTAATTTCAAATCTTTACTTAGTTTGAATTTATCCGTCACTAAATGGGATCAACTCTCTAGCTTCCCCAGTGGAGTCGCCATCTGTCGCCGCCATCCGTTCCGACGTCCTGGGACATCTCGAACGTTCTGCGAGCGGTCGCGAAAAGATGGTTGAGACTCGCATTTTTTGTAAAAAATATGTTCATTGCTTTCGAGGTGCTCAACGCTGAACTATCCTCTAATAAAAGCAAGGTTTTTGAAAAGGGTTCTTCTGGAGTCGCCACCAATGTTTTGACCATAAACATTGGAAAAGGAGAAAAAGGCATTGATTTTGATAAAAACCAAACTTGGCCATTATAACCAGAGTCGGGTAAGGGAGTTAGTTACGTGTGGGGAAGGTATTAGCACCCCACAACGCCCCTTTCGGGTTCCCTATGACGGATTAATTCATTTAAGTAGAGATTACAAGAAATTACGCTTTTACCCTATTTTATTCGTACAATAAATATGGCTATCTACATGATTTATCTACATTGCATACAGAAAGCAGTAAATAAAGCAATAAAAGGGAAGAGAATTGAGAAGAACCTCCGAAGCAAGCTTTATATTAGAAGTCTTTTACAAAGAGGATGCTTTACGACAATCATTCGCTCTACAATGACTCTCCTCACGAATACGGACTCGACTCGACTAAAGTTTTATAGAAGAATCGAATGCCTGGAATCTAGTTCCTTAACCGATTGTTACCTATTTAAGGCAATCAGAGAGTTCATTCGAGGTAGGGAGAGAAGAAGACAAGTCTTGGAGTTGTCTGGTGTGTGGAATAGTGCCAAATGAGCTTCCAATTTATAGTTTTCGCTGCCTGCACCCTTGGGACGCGCGTCTGGAGTGGGACGGCCGTCTGGGTTGGGATGGCCGTCCCAAATGCCACTTTTGCACTGACTGGGACCACCTGGGGATCCGGGACTGGCAGTTCCATTTGGGACGGCCGTCCCACTTGGCCAGGAAAGGTTGGGACGGCCGTCTCGACCTGTTTTGGCCAGCTTTCATGTTCTGGGACCCCCGGGAAGCTTTCCTTTGTGTATTCGGACGTCGTTTGATGCCGATAAACGTCCGTTGAAGCTTTATCTTCATATAGGAAGTCTTCTTGGCCTTTTATAAAGATGGTAGGCGAGCTTTGTCTTTGTAAGAAGTCTCTTTAGCCTTTTAAATGAGAGGCCGTCTGAACTCCGAGTTTGTTGTAGGAGGTCTCCTTGGTTTTTTTATTAAGAAGCCGGGCAAACTTTATCTCCGTGTGAAGTTTCCCTAGCTTTTATTGAGAGGCCGGGCAAAATTAGGGGTCTACAGTTGGTACATCTCCTCTTGCCGAGTGTGGTAGGCTTCTTGCCTCACGGTCATTTGGTCGAACTGCCGGCGCAGGTCGTTCATATTGCGGTTCATGCCAGCGAAATCGTCCGTGTACGGTGGTGGTTGCTGGTGCTGCTGCTGCTGGAATTCGGGGGGCGTGGGGATATCCTGCATCGCCACCAGCCCCTGGAGATCTAGTGCGAAATCCAGTGTGGGATGGAGGGCCAACTGGGTCCCTCGACGTATCAGCATTCCCATGCTGACCAGGACTGACCCGTTGATGGTCTCGGGTCGCAAGTTGGAGGCCAGTTCTTCCCGGCCAGGGCACCCCCATCTTTCTGCCAGGGGAGTGATGAGAGGAGCCACGAGGACGGCCCCCACGGATCTGTTCCCGAAGACCTTGAGGGCTCTCAGGAAGAAGTAGTCGGGGTTGCAGCGCCGCTTCTGGCTCATGCAATAAAGTACGAAGAGGTCAGGGAGGGAGACCTTGCCCTGACTCTCTTTCCTCCCATGGATGGTTCCTGCCAGCAGCTTGTGGCAGATGTGGAGTGCTAGGGGTAGCGCGGAGCCCCTCATCAGCGTGGGCAGCGTGGTGGCTCCTGTGAGCTCATGCCACATTTCGGTGGCAGTGAGGTTGGTGGGCCGGGAGCAGATGGCCTCACGGTATCCCTGGGTCAATGTGTCCTCGGGCCGAACGAACCCGATGGCCATGTTGAACTCGTCGAGGGTGGTGGCCTGGTATCTTCCACCCATGAAATAGGTCACCATTTTAGTGGGCTGCAGGCCCGGGACCGTGGAGGGGACTTCAGAGTAGGAGACAGAGGCCAAGAATTCCAGTACCGCTTGTGGGTACACATGTGTAGGTGGTGGCTGTAGCAGAAAGCCCCACCTGATGCTGTCTATGTGGGCTCGGATGTCGTCCTCCCACCCAAATTCAGCCAGGATGCTGAAGTCAAGTTTGAGCATCGGGTGCCGCTGGTAAGTTCGGATGTTGTCGAGGCGGGCCTGATGCTGTGGTGATAGTTGAGAAGGATCTTGGGGTGGCAGTGCTGCGGAACTGCTAGCACTGGCAGTGCTCCTTCTCTTTCTGGAAGCACTTCTACCAAACATTTTGACTAGAGGGTGTTTGGGAGTGCAAAATCTGAGAAGTGGAGGTTCTGGAGGCAAGGGAATTTGTGAGGAAACCCCCCAAGCGCGCCTTCTATACATAGCAAAATTTTCCAAATCGAGACCGTCGTCTGGGAAGGCGAGACGGCGGTCTCGTGTCTCCTTCAAGTCGAGACGGTGGTCTGGACCATCGAGACGGTGGTCTCGACGTTGGGCTTAGGCGAGACGGCTGTCTCATTTTTGCCTGAGTCGAGACGGCGGTCTGGTTGGTCCAGACGACGTTCTCGCCTTGCCGGGTGACCAAGACGGCGGTCTGGGACGTCCAGACGGCGGTCTCGAATTACGTAAGTGTTTTTTTTTTTTTTTTTTTTTTTGAAAGAGGCAATAGGACCTGGTCTAAAAACATTTTATGCATGCAATGTTTCTATGTTTTGATGTCTTATAATGCCTACTTTGATTTGAATTTTCAGAAGCATTTAACCAACGTGTCTCGTTGCGCCGAATGCCCTCTGATCTGCCATGTTTACTTTTGGCTGTACCACGCCGGACTTCTTGTGACCGAAGGATAATTTCTTTCTTTCTTTTCTTTTTCTTTTTGCAACGCACTCTTTGTCATGTAGTGCCCCCTTTTCCTTGCTTTAGGGATTTCAATCGTCTTGTTGACTATACGCCTCCATATTCCAAAATTAATTATTAGAATATTGATGTGAGGGTCAAGAGAAAAGAAACAAAGAGGCCAATTCAATGGTTTGTGTTTTAGAGGGTTAATTTTTATTTAGAAAGTTTTTGTAAGCATGGTTGGCTAGGGTTAGGCTTAGGTGTTTAAGCTTTTGTCTAAGCAAACAGTTTCCTTTCCTTTGGTATTTGCGTTCTTTGGTTTTATTTCCATTGCTTTTTAATGGCTAGCTGACCTCCCTAGATCACCCTTTGGGTTTTCAAACTAGGATATTGTGCTTGGCCCTAACTTTTGTCTAGGTTCCCTCTTTTTGTAATTTTTGAGAATCCTAGCAGACCTTATTTTGTAACCCTAACTTTTGCCTAGGCTACCCTTTATTGTTGTTCGGGTATCCTACCGCGTCGACCTTATTTTTTGCGTAGCCCCCTTAGTGGGTTTCCTACCGGGTAATTTGCCCCCTTTTTTTTGGCCTTTGGCTTCTCTAGGCTTTTTTGTTTTTGTGTATTTATTTTTTGTTCACAATATTGGCGAAGCGTGACTTTCTTTATGGATGAGGTGAAGTCTTATTTTTATGTGCTTCTAATCAACTAGCTTGACGATAATAGCAATGGTGAATGTTGATTATGCGCTTTTTATTCTTCTTCTTTTTTGTTTACTTAGACAGGGTTATTCATGAGGTCTAGTCAGAAATAGAGAGAAGAGAAGCATATAGTAAGAATTATTCTTTATTAATTAATAAGGGAATATGTGCCCTGAAATGCCCGGGAGTCGGGCTCGCCCCGGGGGATAGTCTCTAACAATCATGGGGTTTACATCCCTTAAACGAAGAAAAAGATTTCCTAATGACTAAGCTGGCTCTTGACGCTTGCACCCCTCCACTTCGGAAAATTTGCTTGAGTGTGCGGAGGGGGGACTTCCCTTTTCTTCTTTCCGCTCAACCCTTAGTGGGGTCATATCCTAGGCCATACTTGCAAGGATTGTCTTTGAATTTTGGGGGTTTCCTCATGCCTTGGGAATCTGCCCCCAGTCCTTGGCCAGGATGGTAACCATGCTTCAACATCATGCGGGCTACCTTTGTGTTTTTGGGAAGTCGCTCTATGCTGGCAATTTCGAGTGCTTGAAAAGATGTTTCAAGGGCCTCTTCAGCCGCATCCACATAAGGTTGGGTGGATGGTCCACTGATCAGGATGTCGTCTTTTGCTTGGACCGTGACCAATTTGTCATCCACTATGAACTTGACTTTTTGGTGGAGCGTTGAAGGTACTGCCTTAGCGTCATGAATCCAAGGCCTGCCGAGGAGACAGCTATATGCT
>OY731404.1:27185526-27372298 GCA_963425845.1 Sphenostylis stenocarpa | reverse complement strand
ATGTATTTTAATCGGTAAAATTTGGGCAAAAATGTTAAAACCTAATTTTTGTTAAGAAACCAATTCACCCCCTCTTGGTTTTTGTCAGTCAACGCGAACATTCCGCTGCTGATTCCAACAATATTTGCCATTCGATATGCAAAAATGTTTTATGTACCATCTATTTGATGTATGGCCTATTTTCATGCAATAAAAACATGTTGGTTTTCTTTGAACATGTCTAAATGAGTTTCTTAAAGTTTTTGAAACGGGTTTCATATCTGTTTTCCTTGACTCTTTCACAAAAATAGTTTTATGAGGTTCTGGACTTTCTTTGGGTTTGAAACCAAGTCCATCTTTGCTAGAATTCCCTCTTTGATAACCTAATATAGAATCAAGATTTTCAGAAGATTTTGAAAACTTTCTTATTATTTTCTCTAACTTGAAAATATCATTTTCCAAATGATTACAATTTTCACAAGGTTTAGCAACTTCTTTATTTTTAGACAAAGTTTTAAATTTCTCAACATCTTTCTTTAATCACTCATTTTCTTTTTCTAGAATACCAACAGTATTTTCTAATGCATCAAAATTTTGTCTAAGTGTACTGTATTTCTTAGATAACTTGGTAAAACTTTCATACAAATCTTGATATTCTTTAAACAACTCATCATATTCATTTAAGGATTTTGTACTGCTTACCTGTGATGAGGTTTCATCATCACTTTTTGTCATCAAGTAAAAATTTGCTTCTTCTTCTTCATCACTGCTTTCAGAAGAGCTCTCTTGTGTTGTGGAAGAATCATTATCCTCCCAAGAAATATCTTATCTAACCAAGCTCTAATACCACTTTTTAGACAAATGGCATCTAGAGGGGGGTGAATAGATGCACAAATTAAAATAGATGTCAAATTAAAAATTTATTTGTGAGTCAATAATTTGTTTGAACATAGATAAAGCGGAAGCGATAATATAATAAGGAAAAGAGAGAGAGATAAGGGAAAGAGAAGAGCACACAGTAATTTATACTGGTTTGGATATAGCCAACCCTACATCCAGTTCCCAGTCAACTTTTAACACAAGAGTGACTCCCAATTCACTATCTTTCAAATTTAATTTACAAATTACAATCAACTCAGCTGAAGAACCAGTAAAAAGTAAACTAATTAAAAAGACAATCACCTCCTTAGAAACCCACTAAGGATGAATACCTCCCTAGAATCCCACTAGGGATGAACACCTCCTCTGAACAAATCAAAGGATGAAAACACCTCCTTAGAATCCCACTAAGGATGAAGACCTCCGTGAACAAATCAAAGGGATGAAAACACCTCCTAAACCCACAAAGGATGAAGGATTAAGATAAGAACAGTGACACCTGGGTAATGGAGACAGTAAATTGTAGAAGGCTGTAGAATGCCAATCTCCAAGAACAAGTGTGATTTGCAATGAAAGCACAGAAGGTGTAAAATATCTCGGTTGCCTTGCTTAGAATTCTTTTCTCAAAAATTGATTGAATGTAAATTGTATTTTCAAATTCTGTAATTGTGTCTTTTTGATTTTTCATCAAAACTTAATTAAATAGAAAAATAGCATCAGAAAATGGCCATTGGACATTAATATTTTCGTGAATAAAAATCAGGATATATTCAAAAACATTTATTCTTCAAAACAGATATATTTTTCAAATTTGAATTGCCACAATTGATTATGTTATTAGTATACTCAAATATGACAGAGAAAATCATTTTTCCATTTCTGATGCATCATAATTGATTATGACAGTTAAAAATATCATGTTATGAATTTTATCACACTTGTGATTTGGAGGCTTATGCATAATATTACTTCATCAACTTGTACCTCCATATCCAGTATTCTAAGACTCTATCTAGTATTCAGGAATCATCTTGGGCTTGCTTGAATCATCATCTTTATCAAAAACATATATTGGGCACGTAGGGAAATGTTTCACATTGTCACCAACGTCTTAAATTCAGCTTGTCCTTAATTCATCTTGAATGATGTTGACTTGAATGTAGTTGACTTGAATCATCATCAAAATCATCTCTTGGGAATGTAGGGACATTTCCATCAATCTCCCCCTCATTGCTTTCAGAGATGATGCATATGAATGTGTGTCAATCTTCTATGCCAAAACCGAGAGTCATTTTCTTTAGCAATTAAGTAGCAATATTCAGTAGTCTTTGTATTCAACATGTATATGTTGTTGATTTTCTTACGAGTGATCAATACCTGTTCTGAATGTGGTCTAATTATTAGACATTGTTCAGGCTCAAAGAAGACTTTGTGGCCTTTGTCACATAGCTGACTGATACTGATCAAGTTATGTTTTAACCCTTCAACATACAAAACATTGTTAATAATACCTGATTCTACACACTTGACATCTCCTATTCCAAGAATTATGTCTTTATTATTATCTTCGTAGATAACAGTCCCACCATTTTTTAGTTTCAAGTTTTGAAACTTTGAAATATCCCCGGTCATATGCTTTGAACAACCATTGTCTAGGTACCAAAGGTCTTGTTGTTCCTGTAAAAGAATTTAACATAATCTTGGTACCCTTTTTAGAAGATGGTCGGGTCCACTTAGGTTATATTCAGAAAATTTTTGGGAACCCATGTCATTCTTCCTTTTGGGACATCATACTTTTTTATTTTACAAAATTTGACAGAATGCCCTTTTTTCATATAGTAGAAACAAGTAATAAATGATGATGAAATTGGTTTCCTATATGAAAAATAATTCTTGAAAGCTCTAGTTTTCTTGCCAATGATAGGTGTAAAACCAATACCGGCACGATCAATAACAAGTTTTTGAGAACCAAGAAGAACATCAAGATTGACTTTACCTTGTGCAAATTTGGAGACTGTCTTTATAAGATATGCAATTTTCTTTTGCAATTCAGGACAATTCTCACAAGTCTTGTTTTCTTTACAAAGGTAGTCAGAATCAAATATTCAGAATCAGTTTCTTCTTCAATAATTTTCTTTTCAAGAGTATTGACTTTGTTTTCTAGCCAGTTATTCATACCTCTTAGTCTATTGTTTCTTTTTTAACCCTTTTAGCTTCTTCATGCATTTCATTAAAGGCATCTTGTAAAGAACTATAATTCATGGAACTAGTAGAAGAGGTAGAACTTACACTACTAGTTGGAGAATCAAGATTAGCCATCAAGCACAAGTTTGCTTCTTCTTCATCTGAGTTCTTTGTTGATGATGTATCATTATCATCCCAAGCAATATAGGCTCTCTTTTTCATCTTTTCTTGATTCATGTTTCTTTCCGGACACTCCATTCTTACATGTCCCTGTTTACCACAACCATAGCATTTGTAATTAAGAGAATTTGAATAAATTTCTTTGTGTACCTTTTCTATCCAGATTTGTCTTTAATTTTATTTTTAAGAAATCTGTTGAATTTCTTGACTAGCAGACCAAGATTCTCATTTTCTTTTTCTGTTTCTTCATCTTTATCTTTGGCTTTGAGAGGTATACTTTTCCCTTTCTTTTCTGAGAATTCTCGCTCACTGAATCTCTTTAATTCCATTTCATGCTCTCTAAGCTTTCCAAATAAAGAGGTTGTGATCATGATGGATAAATCTTTTGATTCTGGGATTGCTGTTACCATTGGCTGTCATGACCTGTCAAGACATTTTAGCACTTTGATATTTAATTCTTCTTTGTCAAAAATCTTACAAAGACCCATTAAATGATTGATGATGTGAGTAAAGTGTTTCTTCACATCTGCAATGCTTTCTCCGGATTGCATTTTGAACAACACATATTCTCTGATGAGGGTGTGTTTTCTGGCTCTTTTTACATCAGTTGTTCCTTCATGGGTTACTTCAAGAACCTCCCACATTTCTTTGGTAGAACTGCATTGAGATACCCTAAAAAATTCATCCATGTTAAGAGCATATGTAATGTTTTTTACAGTGCAATCATGTTGAAATTTCTTCTTTTCATCATCATTTAAATCAGACCATTCTTTATCAGTGGTAATAGGGCCTTTTACAATGATGTTCCAAATATTCCTATCAATGGATTCAATAAAGATCTTCAATCTAATCTTCCAAAATTGATAATCTATTCCACAAAATAATCGAGGTCTATTAATAGAAGCTCCTTCAGAATAAGGTAATTTATTTTCAGCCATTTTTAAAATATTCTAGGACCAAAAATCTTGAGTATCTTTCAAGAGCTTGCTCTTGATACCAATTGTAAGAAATATAGGCTGGGATCAAGAGGGGGGGTGAATTGATTTTTTAATTTTTTTTCCAAACAATAGATTTAGATTAGTAATTTTAAAGATTATGAATTCTGATCAAGTATTAAATCCAACTAAACAAATAGAATTAAAGAAAATCACGTAGGAATTAAAGAAAGAGTTTAAAGAGAAAGAGAAACACCAAGAATTGTTGAACATACAAGGAGATAATGCTTGAAGATTTTGATGATGATTCAACAACAAAGGACTTAAAGACTTGAAGACTTATAATCATTTGTATTTACTTGTAATAACTTTATTTTTTCTTTTTGAGTCTGTAAAATTAGAGTCCAAGATAGTCAGCACATAGTCCATCCTCTAAAAGTTCATTTTTATCAAAACCACTCTGTGATAATTGATTATCACTCAGAATAATCGATTATCCTGCTTGAAAATATGCTTTTGAAAAGCTTGTTGGAATAATCGATTATCTAGGTTGATAATCGATTATCCCACTTAATTTTGGTTATTGAAAACTCTATGATAATCGATTATCACTCAGGATAATTGATTATCCTGGTCCAAAACTTCTCCTCTGCGAAAATGGTTGTCGTCGCCGTCCGTTCCGACGTCTAGGGACATCTCGAATGTTTATGCGAGCGGTCGCGAAAGATGGTTTAGACTCGCGTTTTATTTTTGAATGTGTTCATTGCCTCCGAGGTCCTCAACAACTGAACTATCCTCTAATAAAAGCAAGGTTTTATTTTTAAATGTGTTCACTGCTTCCGAGGTGTTCATTGCTTCCAAGGTGCTCAACAATTCCTTAACCGATTGTTACCTTTTTAAGGCAATCGGAGAGTTCATTCGAAGTAGGGAGAGAAGACAAGTGTCTGGAGTGTCAAAAAGTGGCAAATGAGCCTCCTATTTATAGTTTTCGCAGCCTGGCACTTTGGGACGACCGTTTGGAGGCTGGAAAACAGGGATGGGCGTCTGGGGAAGCCAGGACGACCGTCTGGGATTTGGGACAGCCGTCCCAACCATCAAAACAGGCTTTGATGGCCGTCTGGCACTTGAGACGACCATCTCGACTGTTCTGGCCAGATTTTGTGTTCTGGGACTTCCAGAAGCTTTTCTTTCTTTATTCGGAAGTCGATTGATGCCGTTAGACGTCCACCAAAGCTTTATCTTCAAATAGGAAGCCTTCTTAGCCTTTATTGAGAGGCCGGACAAAATTAGGGGTCTACAATGGTTATGTGATAATCGATTATCACTGAAGATAATCAATTATCTACATCTGTTATGAATTTTGAATTTCAAATTTGGACCAATTTACAAAAACCCTTTTCCCAATACTTCAAGTTTCGAAAATCATTATTTCCTAGACCCTATTCTCTCTACTTAAGGTTCTCTAAGGCTATTTGCAAAATAATCCTTTTTCATACAAAAGTTAAGAGTTGTGATTGCTAGAGAACTTTCTATAGGGAAGAAAAAGGGGCTTTTGAAAACCTAGTGTGGGCTAGAAGCGATAATGTAGACCCCAAATCTTGCCCGACCTCAAAATAAAGAGCACAAGACATCCGATTCGAAGATGGGCAAGGCCTAAAAGGTCCCTAGGATAGACTAATAGGCCCCATATTAGAGTAGAAAGGTTTTTTGTACGAGAAAAATAAGAAATTCCACCTAGAAGGCCGAGACAGTCGTCTCGCTTGGCGAGACCACCATCTCGCCATCGGCATAGGGCAAGACCACCGTCTCGTTTGGCGAGACGACCTTCTTGCCACTCGCCAATGGCGAGACTGCTGTCTCGTTTGGCGAGACGGCCTTCTCACCATTTGCCAAGGGCAAGACCGCCGTCCCGTTTGGTGAGACGGCGGTCTTAACCTTGTCAGTCGAGACGATGATCCCGACCTGACAGGTGCGATTTCCTATAAAAGGGGGACGCAACCCCATCCTTTTCACATCATTCTTCAACTTTCCCTTCTGCAACTTTCTCAAATTCTTCTCCTAGGATCCCTCCGAATCATTTCCGGAGTTTTTTAGTATTCTTAGAGAGTGTTCTATAGTGTTGCGAGGAAGAGAGACCAACATTGTAGAGCATGGGATCGCCAAAAAGCATCCTTTATCAAGAATATTAAATACAAAAGCTTACTTCGAAGGTTCCTACACTTTCTCTCTTCTTTTATCACTTTTTTATCGCATCTATCTGTGCATTAGATGTTAGGGCCATGTAATCAATATTTAAAATTTCGCAAATAAATAAATGGTAAAAGCGTAATTTTAGAGTTTTTATTTATAAAATAAACGGTCCATCATGGGAACCCGAAAGGGGTGTCGTAGGGAAGCTAATACCTTACCTACACGTAACTAACTCCCTTACCCAACTCTAGTTATAATGGCCAAAGTTGATTTTTCAAACCAACGCCTTCTTTTTCTTCCTTTTGCAATGTTTCCGGGTAAAACATTGGTGGCGACTCCAGAACCCTTGTTCAAAAAGCTCGCCTTTAGGTCCAGCCTGGTTATCGGACAACCTAATGGCGTTGTACCACACTTTTTAAAAAACGTGAGTCAAAGTTAGAAATCATCGCATCGCTCTGACCACCTTTTTTGACGGCGACGACAGATAGCGACTCCACTGGGGAAGCTAGTGAGTTTATCCCATTTAGTGATAAACCAGTTTGATAAATGAAAGACTTAAAAATTTTTCTTTTACTCTGCCTTGTTTTATAACATGCTTTATTTACTTGGCTTTAATAACTGTTGTTTGTTTATTTTATGCAATTATTTGAAATACAAATTATACACAAACCCTTGCACATAACAGTTCCCCCTATACCCGGGGGCAAGTGGGAAATCCATAGGGAGTGGGTGGCAAGCATGATTTGCCGTAGTGAGGGCCATGAGCCCACCAGTATGGTCGGAAACCACCACTCAAGGTGATAACCTTCCTTTTTTGGCACAAAGACTGACTAAGGCCTTAGTGCCATGCATGGTCAGAAGGCTGGAGAGTGGGGATCCTATAATGGGGGCACCTTGTGGGCCTAGTCTTGGTGAGGAATATTAGAACTACCCTGAATATGCACTCTTCTGCAGGAGACCCCTACCTCGTAAATAAAAATGTCGTCCTACTTGTTCGCGGATGAGTGAATTGTGTGTGCATTTGTTTGTTGCATTTGATTGTTGCATAATATAAACATATAACAGATAAAAATAGAAAAAACCTCAAAAAAATCTTTTCATAACAAACACCCTTATCTCGGACAGTCTGCCTTTTAGCTAGCCTGGTTTCAGGTTTTTTGTAAGCTAAGTAGCTAAGTAGTCCGACAGAAGAGATAAAAGGTCATAAAAACCAAATAAAAAATGAATAAATCAAATAAACCAAATAAAAAATAGGAGGAAATAATAATAACGAATTTGAATAAAAGAATTTTGACAAAGTCGTATCATTCATATCGCATCATTTCATAAGCGGAAGAACCAAGAGAGAAAATAAATAAGGAAAGTATGCATACACACCATCTTAATAAATCTCTCAAAAAATGGGTCTTAGGAGCATTTTTTGGGACAATTGTTGGGCCAAATTCCCGCTGGTTATTTGCCACCTGTTCTTCACTCTTTCCTCTTCGTTTTGATATGCTGTGCATCAAAATCCGACGTCTCAGTCAAAAGTTATCTTACTTTGAACATTTGCCGTCTCTTTTATCATAAAAGATCCTTTTGTATTGGTGCATGCATAAACACAGTCATCTTAGGGGCACTAGATATCCTTACGACAAAGACAAAAGAGACCCAAGTATGTTTGTAACCTTTTGCAAGGAATAGGACAAGTGTGCTAAGGTATATGGTGACCTTCGTTATGCTTGTCAAATCAATGATGAGGAAGTAACCATTATACCAAGGTGGGTATGGTGTTCCGTGAAGCGTAAGCTTTAAGAATATACCAAAGTCATTGTTTGAAGGTATATCCCATAATAATCGATCATTTAAAAAAAACATTCTTAAATTCATATGCGTTCCAGAAAGTAACTGGTATTCTTCATGCCCTCACCTGCATAAAAAAAAAAAAAACAAATTTCCAAACAATGTCATACATCATAAAACATGATAATGTTTAGGAAAAAACAAACACCTGCATACATACATCCATCAAACTTCTCCCTCATAACATGCATCTAGTAGTAGGTAGTTGAAGAAAGTGGATATTCCTCAATACCATGTAAAAAGGATAAGGCATTCGCATGCCATGCACGAGAAGTAAAAAAAAAAAAAACCCAAAAAATACATAGAAATTTTAACCCACCTATGGTTTCCTTTAGGTTTTTCGCTTTTAAAAACGTGCTTCGAAGCATTAAGGAATGTACACTTTTTGGATGAAATAAATAAAATCGTCTATTTTATCATCTCCTCGAATGCCTATTACATTCATAAATTGCATTCATTCATTCTCATTTGAATAATAATAAGATAATAAAAAGAAAGGATTAATTGATGTGTTTCCCATGAATCATAATAAGATGAAGAGCAAACCTTTCGTCGTCAAATTCTCTCCAACGGTTGATCCGCCTAAGGAGGATAATAAGGCTCAACCGTTGGATATCCAAGTTAATAAGGAAGAGGGGGCAAGGATGCCGTTACATTTGTTCATGCCTCGAATCGAATAAATTTGTACCATGGAGATACGCAAAAACATCTCCCATCAATGAGGATATTTTCAGCATAGCCGGTATCGGACAGGATTAGAAGTGGAAGAATCTATTTCCCCAAAGAGCTATAAGATGACGCTCCTAAGAATAAAGGAAGAAATAAAAAGGCCGAAGAAAAACATAATCCAAAGAGGAAATTGAGTAGACTTTGGATTCACGACGCTAAGGCGGTTCTTTCAACGCTCCGCCAAAAAGACAAACTCACGGTAGGCGACAAGCTAGTCATGGTTCGAGCTAAAGATGACATTCGGATCAGCAAGCCGTCTGCCCTACCTTGAATGGATACGACTGAAGAGGGTCGTTGAAATATCTTTTGCCAATATGAAAATACTTTCCCAACAATATGAAGGTGACCCACATGATGAGGAAATATGGATACCGCTCAAACCAAGGGCTCATTAGAAACTCTCAAGGAATAAGGGAGCCACGAGATTTTAAAGGCAATCTTTTGAAGCATGACCCTACAAAGGATCAAGCTTCACGGATAAAAGGGAAGTCTCCCCTCTGCACCTCGAGTAAGATTTTCCAAAATAGAGGGGTTCAAGCGTCAAAAGCGACTTTAGTCATTAGGTGTTCTTATTCCAATTTTAAGGGATGTAAACCCAATGACTATTAGAGATTACTCCTCAGGGCTAGCCCGACCCTCGAGCATTGTAGGGCACATATTTCCCTTTTAATTAATAAAGAATTTCATTCTTACTATCTGCTTCTCTTCTTGCTATTCATGTCTAAACCTCATAATAACCATGTTTAAGCAAACATTTTCAAAAGTGCGTCAAAATAATCAAAATGCACCATCGTCAAAATAATCAAACCACTCATCATCACTGATTGACTAGAAACACAAAATAAAGTTTTACCTTATCATAAATAAAATTGTGTTTCGCCAATGTTGTGCAAAGAGAAAACAAAAATAAAAAGAAGCCCATAGAAGCTAAAGGCCAAAAAGAAAAGGCAAGATACCCGGTAGGAAACCCATTAAGGGGGCTACGCAAAAGTTAGGGTAAACCCGCTAGGAGACCCGAGCAACAATAAACGGTAGCCTAAACAAAAATTAGGGTTACAAAATAAAGTCCACTAGGATTCCCAAAACAAGAAAAGAGGAAACCTAGACAAAAGTTAGGACATAACACAACATCCTGTTTGGCGAGACGGCGGTCCCAACCTTGTCAGGCGAGACGATGGTCCGGACTTGACAGACGTGAATTTCTATAAAAGGGGGGCGTCCTCATCCTTTTCACAACATAGAGCAACTTTCCCTTCTGTAACTTCTCAAATTAATCTCCTAGGATCTCTCCGAAGCATTTTCGGAGTTTCTTAGTATTCTTAATAAGCGTCCTGTAGTGTTGCGAGAAAGAGCGATCATCATTGTAGAGTGCGGAGGTTGCCAAAAAGCACCTTTACCAAGAATATTAATACAAAGCTTGCTTCGAAGGTTCCCACATTTTTTATCCTCTTGTACCGCTTTCTTATTTCATCTATCTGTGCATTAGCTGTTAGGGCCATGTAGTCAACCATTTAAATTCTGCTAATGAATAAATAAGGGTAAAAGCGTAATTTTAGAGTTTTTTATTTATAAAATAAACGGTCCATCATAGGGAACCCAAAAGGGGCGTCGTAGGGAAGCTAATACCTTCCCTACACGTAACTAACTCCCTTACCTAACTCTAGTTATAATGGCCAAAGTTGGTTTTTCTAAACCAATGCCTTCTTTTCTTCCTTTTCTAATGTTTTTGGATAAAACATTGGTGGAGACTCCAGAACCTTTTTTGAAAACCTCGCCTTTAGGTCCAGCCCGGTTATTGGACAATCTAAAGGTGTTGTAACATCACTTTTAAAAAATGCTAGTCAAAGCAAAACCATCGCGTCGCTCCGACCGCCTCTTTTGACGACAGTGACAGTGACCTTCATTATACTTGTCAAATCCGTGACGGGGAAGGAACCATGTCGCCACCGTCAAAAGAGGCGGTCGGAGCGACGTGATGGTATTCTGACTTCCATTTTCACAATTAAAATATGACGTTACAATGCCTTTAGGTTGTCCAATAATTGGGCTAGACCTAAGAGAGAGGTTTTTGAAAGGGAGCTTTTAAGTTGTCCGATAACCGGGCTGGACCTAAAAGCAAGGTTTTCAAGAAGGGTTCTTATGGAGTCGCCGCCAATGTTTTTACCGAAAACATCAAAAAAGAAAAAAAAAGAAGGCATTGGTTTAAAGAACCAACTTTGGCCATTATAACCAGAGTCGGGTAAGGGAGTTAGTTACTATCGCCGCCGTCAAAAAGAGGCGGTCGGAGCGACCCGATGGTTCCGACTTTCCGTTTTTTGCATTTTTGTGGGTGAGGTTACAATGCCTTTAGGTTGTCCGATAACCGGGCTGAACCTAAGGGTGAGGTTTTGGAAAGGGTGTTCTTAGGTCGTCCGATAACCGGGCTGACCTAAGAACAAATTTGAAAGGGTTCTTATGGAGTCGCCACTGATGTTTTTACTAGAAACTTCAAAAAAGGGGAGAAAAAGGCATTGGTTTCTTAGAAAAACCAACTTCGGTCATAAAAACCAGAGTTGGGTAAGGGGGTTAGTTACATGTAAGGGAGGTATTAGCTCCCCTACGACGCCCCTTTCGGGTTTCCTATGACAGGCCAGTTATTTTATAAATAAACTTTTTAAATGATGCTTTTATCCTTTTTATTTGCGAAATTAAAATAATGACTACATGGCCCTAGTAGCTAGTGCACAATTTAATATAAGTAAAAAAGACAATAAAAGAGAGGTTGAGAGTGAAGAAACCTCCGGAGCAAGCTTTGATTAATTCTCGTAAAAAATAGGGTGCATTTTGGCAGCCCTTCGCCCTTACAACATCGAATTCACTCTCGAAAACGCTATAAAAGCTCTCTTAAAACACTCAGAAACTCCGGAAATGCTTCGGAGGGGCTCTAAAAGAAGAATTTTGAGAAATTGCAGAAGGAAAGGTGGAAGAGCTGTGTGAAATGAAGGGGAGAGCACTCCCTATTCATAGGGATTCGCGCCTGTCAGGTCGAGACGGCGGTCTCGACTTTGATAAGTGGCAAGACCATCGTCTCGTTTGGCGAGACAGCGGTATCGACTTGCCAAATGGCGAGAGGGCCGTCTCACCAAACGGGAGGGGGGTCTCGCCAAAGGCAAGTGGCGAGACAACCGTCTCACCAAACGAGATGGCGGTCTCGACTTTCCCTTTGGCGAGACAGCGGTCCTGAAAAGCGAGACGACAGTCTCGACCTTTTAAGGCAGGAATCCTTATTTTTTGTACAGAAAAACCTTCCTACTCTAATATGGGGCCTATTTGTCTCTCTTAGTGGCTTTTTAGGCTCTATCCATCTTCGAATAGGAGGTCTTCTGCTCTTTATTTTGAGGCGGGGCAAGATTTGGGGTCTAGAGCTGCCCCCCCTTCACCTGACTAGCCGACTGTTGGTCTGTTGTTCCAATAAGATCGGCTGGAGGGTGAAGGAGTTAACCCTCTTGCCCGGTTTTCCTTCGGATGCCCTGTCTTACGGTGGCTGATCCTCTGGGGAAAAATGCGTTGTGCGCCTCCAGGATGCTCCTTCTGACGGTAGCCGATCCCTTTGGTTGACACATGGTAGAACCTCAGGATACTCCTTCCGATGGTAGCCAATCCTTCGGTTGATGAGTATAAACCCCCCATTAGGCTGGTAGTTACAGTCCACTGTGCATAGGACTGGATGAGAATAAACCCCCCATCAGGCTGGTAGTTGCAGCCCACTGTGCGTCGGGCTGGTGGTGGTGGCGACTTACTGCTCAGTAGCTCATGCGCCGATCAAGTGCACTTCGTGCACGAGTTGATGGGTATGAACCCCCCATCAGGCTGGTGCAGTCCACTTCATAGGACTGGAGGTGGTGGCGACTTACTGCTCTATAACTCATGCACTGGTTCCATGGGGAGTAATCTTTGTTTGAAGATTTTTGCTTGACTTTTTGTTGTAGTCATCCGGTATGCCAGGGATTCTTTGCTTTTGGCTTTTCCTTTAGCCATCCAGCTTCTTAACTGCTGGGGATTGGATTTTTCTGACTGTCGTCCAGCTTGTTTGATTGCTGGGGATTCTTGATGAATGCCTCTTAGGTAGGCAGGAATCCACTAAGGATTTGTTGATCTTGGCGATGGTGCCTCTGAGTAGGCAGATATTTTATTGAGGTTCTAGTAGTGCCTCTGAGGAGGCAGATATTTGTTTTGCCTCTGACTAGGCAAATATTCCCTTATGGGGATACTGGCTCTTGCTTGCCAGGTCTTGCCTATGCGTAGGAAAATGACATTCTGAGGATGAATATGAAGTTTTGCCTTTGCAGTAGGCTCACTGGGGATGATCTTTCTCTTTTTGATGATCCACGGAGGATTGATTGCCTTCCCGGGGATCTGATTTTGGTTTGCCCCTGGAGTTTTGACTCCTTGTTAGGTACTGGTGTGAGCTGGTTCTGCGATGCTCTTATTTCATTGGGGAATGGGTATTTTGTTTACCTAAAAGTTAGGATTTTAATTTCGCCTTTTTTCGCGATTTATCTCTTTTTTATTGCGATTTTGAAATCTGGCTTTTTTTCATGGGTATAATGCATGTGCCTTTTTACTTTATAGTTTCTTTTATACACGCAGGCTTTTTCTTCTTTTTGGGGATCCACAGGGGATAAAGTTTTCTTTGGTGATCCATCAGGGGATTGTCGACTTCCTATGGATCTGATTTTTCTTTTCTGGGGATGGAGTCTTGGCTCCTTGATTAATGTTGATGCATCCTTGTGAAACTCTTATTCTGCTGAGGGATGAGAATTTTTCATTCCTTCTTTTTGTAGATTTTTCTGGGGAGATCCACTTGGGGATTTTTATTTGGCCTTCTCTGTTGTGGCCCTTTCTTTTGGACATCCGCTAGGGATGCAAGAGTTTTCTTCTTTTTTTCCTTTTTTGTTGAGCCCTTGTTGGTATGGAGATTGGACTCTTTTGACTGTTGATGATGATGGGCTCTTGGAGCCTTTATTCTCCATTGGGAAGTGTGGAGGAGACTTTGGGTGAGTGTGCTTGATGACTCATGTGATGGCGATGTTGAGCCGCAGGGTAAATTTTGTGTTGCCTCTGGAGTAGGCAAGGATCTGCTTGGGGATAATTAAGCTTTTCCGTTGGCTTTTCTTTTATGATGTCCGATGATTGTGCCCTCTTTTATTGGGTAGTGTCGCCGCTGTCCGTTCCGACGTCCGGGGGACGTCTCGAACGTTTTGCGAGCGGTCGCGAAAAGATGGTTGAGACTCGCGTTTTTTGTTAAAATTGTGTTCATTGCTTCCAAGGTGTTCAACACTGAACTATCCTCTAATAGAAGCAAGGTTTTCGAAAAGGGGTTCTTTTGGAGTCGCCACCAATGTTTTGACCAGAAACATTGGAAAAGGAAAAAAGGCGTTGATTTTATTAAAAACCAACTTGGCCATTATAACCAGAGTCGGGTAAGGGAGTTAGTTACGTGTGGGGAAGGTATTAGCACCCCACAACGCCCCTTTCGGGTTCCCTATGACGGATTAATTCATTTAAGTCCAGATTACAAGAAATTACGCGATTACCCTTATTTTATTTATTTAATAAATATGGCTATCTACATGATTTACCTACATTGCATACAGAAGTAAATAAAGCAGTAAAGAAGAAGAGAATTGAGAAAAAACCTCTGTAGCAAGCTTTATATTATAAGTCTTTTACAAAGAGGACGCGTTTCGGCAGTCCTTCGCTCTACAGCGACTCTCCTCTCGATTACGAGACTCGACTCGACTAAAATTTCTAGAAGAATCGAATGCCTGAATACAAATTCCTTAACCGATTGTTACCTATTAAAGGCAATCGGAAAGATCATTCGAGAGAGGGAGAGAAGAAGACAAGTCCAGGAAATGCTCTGGTGTCTGAGGTGTGTGAAATAAGACAAATGAGGCTCCTATTTATAGTATTTTTTGCTGCCTGGGACTTTGGGACGGCCGTCTGGGTTGGGACGGCCGTCGCAAACGCTTTTTTCACGTTGTGGCAATCTGGGACAGCCAGTCTGGGTTGGGACGGCCGTCCCAAATGCAATTTAACGAAGGTTGAGACCCCCTGGGGTTTGGGACGGCCGTCCCACATTCGGGACGCGCGTCCCAACCGCTAATGCAGTTGGGACGGCCGTCCCAACCCTGGGATGGTGGTCTCGGCCTGTTTTGTCCGAGTCTTCGCGTTCGGGACCCCGGAAGCTTTCCTTTCCTTTTCGGACATAGATTGATGCCGATGTGTGTCCGTTGAAGCTTTATCTTCATATAGGAAGTCTTCTTGGCCTTCATTAAGATGCCGGGCGAGCTTTGTCTTTGTGTAAGAAGTCTCTTTTGTCCTTTATTGTGTGAATGAGTGAACTCCGTCTTTTGTTGTGGGAGGTCCTTCTCTTTTTGGGAAGCCGGGTGAACTCCATCTTCGGGCGAAGTTCCTCTAGCCTTTATTTTGAGAGGCCGGGCAAAATTAGGGGTCTACAGCTGCCCCCCCTTCACCTGCCTAACTAATTCGTTGGTTTTTAATATGCCAACAAAATTAGTTGGTAGGGGAAGGAGTTAACCCTTTTGCCCGGCTGTCCTTCGGATGCTGCTCCTTGCTGATCCTCCGGATGATAAATATTTTGATAGGTACTAACCCCTATCTGGTTTGAGCCTTCTTTTTCTAAGGCTTTGGTGAGTTTTTATCCTCACTAGGTATGAACCTTGTTCTGCAAGGTTTTGGTGAGTACCTACCCTCTCCTGGTATGAGTTAGCATTTTGCTAAACTTTTGTGGGTACTTACTTCCGAGGCGCTCAACACTGAACTATCCTCTTAATAGAAGTACAGTCTTAGCAACCCATTTTTGAAATGCTTAGGTGAGTATTTTTACTCCACCTAATGCATTCTGCTAAATTTTGATGAGTACTTACCCTCATCCGGTATGAATGATAAGCCTCATTCTGCAAGGCTTAGGTGAGTATGTACCCCCACCCGGTGTGAATGATAAGCCTTTTTTACAAAGCTTAGGTGAGTACACACCCCCACCCGGTGTGAATGATAAACCTTTTTCATAAGGTTTAGGTGAGTACACACCCCCACCCGGTGTGAATGATAAGCCTTTTTTGCAAGGCTTAGGTGAGTATACACCCCCACCCGGTGTGAATGATAAGCCTTTTTTGCAAGGCTTAGGTGAGTATACACCCCCACCCGGTGTGAATGATAAACCTTTTTCACAAGGTTTAGGTGAGTACACACCCCCACCCGGTGTGAATGATAAACCTTTTTCACAAGGTTTAGGTGAGTACACACCCCCACCCGGTGTGAATGATAAGCCTTTTTCGCAAGGCTTAGGTGAGTATACACCCCCACCCGGTGTGAATGATAAGCCTTTTTTGCAAGGCTTAGGTGAGTATACACCCCCACCCGGTGTGAATGATAAACCTTTTTCACAAGGTTTAGGTGAGTACACACCCCCACCCGGTGTGAATGATAAGCCTTTTTCACGAGGCTTAGGTGAGTACACACCCCCACCCGGTGTGAATGATAAGCCTTTTTCACGAGGCTTAGGTGAGTACACACCCCCACCCGGTGTGAATGATAAGCCTTTTTCACAAGGCTTAGGTGAGTACACACCCCCACCCGGTGTGAATGATAAGCCTTTTTTACAAGGCTTATAGGATGAACTTTTTGTAGTCAATCCTATGATCATCTGTTTTTGGAGATGAGTTGACGGCTTACTGTTTTTGGTCATGCGTCTCTGGGAGTAATTGATTTTTCTTTTTGACTTTTCTGTTTTAGTCATCTGGTTTTACTAGGGATTTCATTGTTTTGGCTTTTCTTGTTTTAGTCGTCCGGCTTTTGCCGGGGATTCTTTGATTTTGGCTTTTCTGTTTCGCCATGGGGATTTTATTGTTTTGGCTTTTTCTTTTAGCCATCCGGTCTTGACCGGGGATTTCTGTATTTTGGCTTTTCTTTTAGCCGTCCGACTTTTGCCGGGGATTCTTTGATTTTGGCTTTTTTGTTTAGCCATCCGGCTTTTGCCGGGGATTCTTTGATTTTTGGCTTTTTCTTTTTAGCCATCCGGCTTTTGCCGGGGATTCTTAATAATTGCCTCTTTTCAGGTAGGAATCCTCTGGAGATTTTTGAATTCTCTTCTTGATTGTGCCTCTTGATTAGGCGAAGATCCTCTTGGGGATTTTGTTGTGCCTCTTGATTAGGCGGGAATCTACTGGGGAGATTCTTGTTTGGTTGCGCCTCTTGATCAGGCGGAAATCCTCTGGGGATTTGAGCTTTTTGTTGATTATGTCTTTTGTTTAGGCAAACTTGGGGATGTGATTTCTATTTGGTTGTGCCTCTTGATTTAGGCATATGCTTCAATAGTGAAGACTTAGGTTTTAGATTGCCTCCGAATAGGCCGATGTTCTACTTGAGGATATTTGTTTTTGATAATACCTCTGAGTAGGTGGATGCTTTTGAAAGCTTTTGTGCTTGTATTATCTCTTATAGGTTGACTTCCCATTTCTTGGGGATATTGGCTTTCTGCTTGTCTCCGAGTAAGCATAGGCATTCTTGGGAGTGAAGATTTTTCACTTCGCTGGGGATATTCATATTGGGTGTTCCGAAAGGTTAACTCCCTGAGGATATGAATTTTGTAATTTGCCCTTGCTGATAGGCTTACTGGGGAAAAATTTTCTTGTTTTGTGATCTACTGGGGGAATTAATTTCATTCTGGAGATCTATCTTGAATTGTCCTTCTATGGAGAAATGGAGTTTTTTCGACTCCTTATTTGGCTGCTGTTGTTTGAGCTGGTTTTTGCTTAAGCTCTTATTCCGTTGGGAATGGGTTTTTTGCTTTTTTCTCGCGACTATGTTTTTTCGCGATTTTGGATTTTTGATTTTAAATGCGTGTGCCCTTTTCCTTTTGTACACGCAGACCTTTTATTATCTGCTTGGGATGAAGAGGTTTTCTTTTCTTCTCTTTCCTTTTTAGGGGCCCTGGGGAATTTGTTGGCTCCCTGGGGATCCGACTTTGATGATGGAGTCTTGGCTCCTGGCTTTGCGAAGCTTTTATTTGAACGGGAAGATGGAAAAATTTTGTTTTCCTCTTTTTGTCTTTTTGTAGAACTCTCTTGACGCGTTCTTTTTGGGGATTTTTCATGTGGCCTTTCTGTAGTGGCCTCCGTCTTTTTTCTTTTTGTTGCCCCCCAGTGATGTGGGGGATTTCGACTCCATTTTTCTTTTATGTAGTCCTTGTTCTCCATTGGGGGATGAAGCGGCGACTCTTGCATGAGTGTGCTTGATGACTCATGTGGCGACGAAGCTGAGTCGTGAGGTAATCTTTTTGTTTTGCCTCTGGAGTAGGCAAGGATCCGTTGGGGGATAATTAAGCCTTTCCGTTGGCTTTTCTATTTTTGATGATGTCCTTCTTTCTTGGATGGAAGGATGCTGATTGTAGCTTTGAATGACTATGTTTGATGACTCAAGTGATGATGCTGAGTCAGGGAGTATTTTTCTGCCTTTGAATAGGCAAGGATCCTCTTGAGGATGATCAAGCCTTTTCCATTGGCTTTTCTGTTTTGATGTACCTTCTTTGTTGGTATAGAAGGTTGGTGGTTGGAGCTATTTTCCTTAAAGCTCCTTATGTTGCTCGAAATGGTTTTGATTTCGTCTTTTTCTTTCGCGATTTAATTTTTATCGCGAGCTTTGTTTGAAATTTGACTTTTTAATAGATCATGTGTGCCTTTTATTTTGTACACATGGGCTTTTTGAATGCGAAGTGTAAAACAGAAATAACGATTTTTATTTATTACTGCTTTTTGTTGGATACATTTCAAAGCATATTCAAGATACTAGAAAACTATCTAAACTAAGTCTTCTTGATCATCTGCCTCAGGTCGGAGTGGGCGAGATGGTGCGGGCGAAGGAAGCGGCGGAGTAGGCGACGCTGGAATCTTGCCTGAGTCTCGAACCAGGCTCTCTATCTGTCGATCCGTCCTGTCTTGCTCGACAGTCACTGGCCAAACCGCTGGCGTATAAACTGGAACTCTCCTTCCATATAGGCGTGTTCCTCATCTAAGCGTCGATACAAGTCGGAGAAGTTTGGATCGTGTGATTGCTGCCGGGATTCGAAGTAGTGGGGATGTCTTGCGGCGTACCAAAGTCGCGCATATCCCATGAAATCGAGATGATAGGGTTCAAGATGAAACCTCGATCCTTCTCTCGCGAGGATATTCATGTGCGTCAGCACTCCTCCGTTGATAGGCTCGGTTGAAGTACAGCTTGGGATATCTTCTCCGTCCGTGCATCCCCAATATTCAGCTAGAGGGGTAAGGAAGGGAGCCACCATGATTGCTCCCGCTGGTCCCCGAGTACCGCATTCCTTTACGGCCTTCGAGAATGCGTATCCCGGTTGCATCGGTGTCCCCGATGCATGCAATAGACTATAAAAAGATCAGCCGGCCGTGACCTTTCCCCGGCTTTCCTTCCTGCTGTGAATGGTCCCAGCAAGCAATTTGTGGCAAATGCGAAGAGGGGGATTGAAGGCTGCACCCTTCAGATTAGATGGGAGATTGATAGCTCCAGTAATCTCCTTCCACATATTGGTGGTGGTAAGAACGGTAGGTTTCTCCAGATATGCGGACCGATATTCCGGTGTTCTTGTATCGGCTCGTTGGCAGAATCCCATGATGACGTTGAAGTCATCCAGGGCCGTGGTCCGGTAGGCTCCATCCATCCAGTAGGAGACAGCTTGTGTTGGTGGCACTCCAAGAATTGTAGATGGCATTTCCATCATGTTGACAGAGGCGAGAAACTCCATTGCAGCGGTGCGATGGATTCGAGTGGGCGGCTCGCGGAGTAGGAAGTCCCATCCTATGTTGTGGATGAACTTCCTAACGTCTTGCTCCCAGCCGAATGTAGCAAGGATCCCAAAATCTAAACGCAGCATAGGGTACCAGGCAAATTGTTGGATATTTGCCAGTCGTTGTTGGTGTGCTTCGCCATCATCATGCTTGGTGACAGGAGTTCTTCTAGCGAGCAGTCCTAGTGCGTTTTCTTCGGATGAGGCTTCTTCGTGTTCCATTGTGAGCTCTACTCTTTTAGAAATGCTAAAAATGTATGGAGAAGGAGGAAAAGCAAGATAGGAGGCTTGAAATGAAGTGCCAGAGCCAAAATTCGTGCCCAACATATATAGGCCGCGCAGGGGAATTTGGGACGGCCGTCTGGGTTGGGACGGCCGTCTCAAATGGTAAAAATGCACATGGCTCAGCCCCCACCTGAGACGCATGTCTCAAACGAAATTTGGCACTTGGGACGGCCGTCTGGACTTTGGGACGGCCGTCCCAAGCTTCTTATGCTGGTTCTTATGTTTTTTGAGTTAATTTTCGTGTTTTTTGATGAGATTGAAGATATGATTCCCTTCATTTATGCTTTAATGCATGTAATGCTTTATGAAATGCATCCTATGATCTATTTCAGCTTAATATTTCGAAAGTTTTAACCGATGTGCTTTGACTTCGGGTGCGTTCTTGGTGTCGTACCTTAACGTCATCTTGTTTCTTGGATAACAAGCTTAGCTCGTATTGATTTGCCGTCTTGGAATTTTCTTTGCTATGGCCGAAGAGCAATCTTCTGTTTTGTAGGGTAACTGCCATATCAATGCCTCTCTTCCTTTCCTTAGGGATTTCAACCTTCCTATTGATCACTATGTTACTACATTCCCCTTTATTACTTGAATGCTTTATAATGAAATGGTCAAGAGAAGAGAAAGAAAAGGACTTGTATCAAAGGCTTGTGTTTTAGAGGGATATTTTTGTATAAAAGGTCTTTGTAAGAATGGCTAGCCCAGGTTGGTCGGTGTTTAGGCTAGTTTAGACAAAACGTTTTGCTCTTATAACGTGGCGTCGTTACTTATTGTTATATAGCGCTTTTTTTTTTGCGATTGATTAACTTCCCTAGGCCGCCCTTTCAGGTTTTCAGTCTAGGATGCTGTACTTATGTCCTAACTTTTGTCTAGGTTTCCCCTTTTTTGTATTTATTTTTAAGGAATACCTAGCGGACTTTTAATAACCCTAACTTTTGCCCAGGCTACCCTTTGTTATTGTTCAGGTCTCCTGCCGGGTTTACCCTAACTTTTGCGCAGCCCCCTTTGTGGGTTTCCTGCCGGGTATTTTGCCCTTTTATTTTCTTGTCTCGGTCTTTGACCTCGACGGGCTTTCTTTTTTTTTTTTTGTATGCGTATATTTTTTTTTTGCACAACATTGTCGAAACTTGATTTTATCAAGATAAATTTTGATTATGTTTCTAATTAATCAATTTATTTTGACTTTGCTTTGCGGCGCTTTACTTATTTGGACGCATTTGGAACAAAACATTTATCTAAACTTTGTTTATTAAAATGGGGTATAGATACATTTAGTAAGAAAAGAAGCAGATAGTAAGAATAGCATTCTTTTGTAATTTTAGGGAAATGTGTGCCCTAAAGATGCTCGGGGGACGGGCACACCCCGAGGAGTGATCTCTAATAGTCACTAGGTTTACATCCTTTAGAATCAGAAGAAGGACACATAATGACTAACGCTACCCTTTGCGCTAATTCCCCTCCTTTTCGAATACCATCTTCGAGGGGTAAGACTTCCCTGTTCTTCGTATGGTTTGATCTTTCGTAGGGTTATACCCTAATCCATACTTTAGCGGATTGTCCTTGAAGTCTAGTGGCTCTCTTATACCTTGAGCGTTCTTTCCGAGCCCCTGTCCTGGGCGATATCCATATCTTTTCATCATATGGGCCACCTTTGTATTACCAGGGAGTCTTTCTATGTTGGCAATTTCAAGTGCTTGAAAAGACGTTTCAAGAGCCTCTTCAGCCGCATCCACATATGGTTGGACAATCGGTTTGCTAATCGAAAGTCTTCTTCGACTTGAACTGTGACGAGTTTATCATTTGTCACAAACTTGATTTTCTGGTGGAGCGTTGAAGGTATTGCCTTAGCGCTGTGAATCCAAGGTCTACCAAGGAGACAACTGTATGCTGGCGTGATATCCATCACGTGGAAGTCTATGTTGAAAATAGTAGGTCCAATTTGGATTGGTAGACTGATTTCTCCTACTACTTCACGCCTTGATCCGTCAAAGGCTCGAACAACTGTATTACTCGGTTGCATGTGGGTTCCTTGTATTGTTATCTTGTCGAGTGTACTTTTAGGCATAACATTTAGGGATGGCCCATTATCCACAAGTACTTTGGAAATGAGATACTCTTTGCATTTGACAGAGATATGCAAAGGCTTATTATGATTTGACCCTTCCAAAGGGAATTCTTCGTTGGTGAAGGTAAGATGATTATTAGCTGTAATATTACTAATAATTCCTTCGAACTTGTCTTGGGATATTGCATGCGGAACGAATGATTCATTCAAAACCTTTAACAGTGCGTTTCGATGCGGTTCCGAACTCATGATGAGGGATAACAAAGTTATTTTTGCTGGAGTACGATTGAGTTGATCTATGATGGAGTACTCGCTTTGTCTTATGTACTCGGAGTAACTCATCTGTCTCCTCCTTGGATTCGTTTTCTTCTTCGGCTTTATTTTTCATTTTATCTCTAGGAATATTATCTTGTAATTCCTTGGGGGAATATATTCTTCCGCTTCTTGTCATGCCCCCAATACCGGCTATGTTGGAGATATCTTGATTGATCGACGATTCTTCCGAGTATCTCCAAGGTACAGCTTTATTTGATTCATAAGGGAAAGGACGCGGTACGAATAAGCGTAAAGGCGTTATTGCTTCTTCCCTTTTAGTGTTTGGAATGATTAACGGTGCTTGTTTGTTATCATCTTCATATTTATTGACCGTCGTAGAGATTTTGATGACGAAAGGCTTCTTTTCCATTTTTCTGATTTGTGGAAAGCACATCAGTTAATCCTTTCTTTTTATTATCTTTATTTATTAACACGAGGAGGGATACATGAATGTATGCAATTTATGAATGCAATAGACAATTTAAGGAGAGAAAAATAAATCCTTTTTATTAGAAAGTGTAAATCCTTCTATACAATGCTTTGAAGCAAGTGTTGACAAAAGCGAAAAAGCTTGAAGAATCCTATAGGTAGATTAGGCTTTCTTCGTAATTCGTCTTCACTGTTATCACGTGATTTCCGAGCGTCTTGATTTGCTCAGATACCGCCTCGGCTCATGTCTTCATTGTATCGATGAGCCTCTTTTATCTTTTCTTCTTGATGAACGATCAAGGCATGCTGCTCGATCGAGACCTCTCTATTAGTCGGTCCTTTTCACGAAGTAATTGACCGTATTGAGCTAATCCATCTTTTTCTTTTTCACGTAGCTCCTCTAGGTCTATTCTCGTATTTCTCGCGGTTTCCCACCATTTTTGTGCTTCGACCGAGTATTTGCTAGGTCATCTTGTATTAACTTGATCGTTCTTGCCTGTCCTGCAAGCGTGTTTTCGAGATGTGCTATTTCGTCATTCAAGTCCCGGAACAGACTATCTTGCTCAAGTCTTGGAATCTTTAATGCTTGCTTAGTCTCTTCCTGATAATCAGCACAATCGTTCTTAAGACGCTCTATTTCGTGGTCCTTCTTTTTACATTGCCTTTTTAGGCCATCTATTATAAGGGTTGACTCTTGATCTTTTTCTTCGAAGGCTCTCAGCTGAGCTTCCATGACTTCAACCCTCTTGTTTAAGGCATTGACCTGCAATTGTAGCTCTTCATTTGCTAACGTTGTAGTGAAGGTAGTAGATGGTTGGGGTATCCCTCTATTTTTCCTCCATTCTTCATATTCACGGGACGTAGAAACCTGAACCTTTCCGAGTTCTTTATCTCCCATGTAGACTGGTCTTTCCCATGCTTTCTGGACAGCGGATACTTCTTTAAAGTTATGGGAATAATGACATAGACTCAGCCCTCTGAGCTCTTCTTGAGTTGGTGCGGTCTGGGTTCTCATAAATTGTCTCATAGCCATCTTAGGAGAGTAGGCTATACAACCCCTGAGGCCTAGTAATGGTATGCTCAGGTAATCTCCACATCGTATGAGAATATAACTGGGTCGGAACCAAGGGCATACCCAGGATATGTGTTCTATGTTCCATCTTTCCAACTCAGTTTTCCATTCTAGCACTTGACGATGCTGAAGAGGGATTTTTGAAAAACTCCTTAAAGGATCAGGAAATACACCCATATGGCTTGAGGCGTAGAAATGAGTAATACCCCACACGTATAGTAGTGAAGTGCAGCATCTAAGTGTTTTCCCCTGTTTCGTCGGCAAAAATCTACGGAAAGCGGGGTGTCGGCAAGGATTGCGGGTATAGGACTCTTTGAATACACATCCCGGGCAAAGAATGCATCCATTGCAGCATGATCCACGATGTTCACATGGAATGGGAATAATATGATTCCGAACATTGCTAATGCTAGAGTCTTGTTGAATGTAGACCAGTCCTTCTTTTCAGCTAAAGAGATTAAGTGGTCTTCTATTATAGCCATTTTCCAACCTCTGATATTCCCTTTTCCCTCTAGGGTGGATTGATGAGGAGGCAGTCGTATAATAGTAGCAACCTTACTCACGGCCGTATATACTCCTGAGCAAACGTAGACCCCAACTGACTGAGGCCATCTGACCATGAGTTCATATTCTTCTATGGTTGGTACCAAGTCAAACTGCGAGAACTCGAAGCAGTGTAAATCGGGACTCCAGAAGTGGACCAATGCTCTAACAAATATTGGATCAATGCTGATCTTTAGGAGGTCAAGAATTCTTCCGTAAGACTTCTCAAAGCTAGCATAGACCTCCGGCGGCATATATGTACACAAATGCCTTAACTTCTCTACACGGCATAGAAGGATCTCCACTTTCTTTAATTGTCTATTACCGGGTCCCTCCATTATCTAGCAGAAATAAAAAATGCATGATATGAGGATGAGTTTTTGTAAATGTATGTATGCAAGTGTTTATTTTTCTAAGTATTATCATGTTTTGTTCCTAATATGATGCATGATAGTACTTGGTTTTTCTTGAAAAGAAAACTTATCTATATGAATGTTTATGGATTTCAATGAAGAGAGTCCTATTATCTTCCCCTTTTTTATTTTTATGAAGAAAAGGTAATATGAATTATAAGACTTTTGCTAATAATTTTGATTTTGTAACAGAGGTATTTTTATGACTTTAATCTGTTTTTATATTTTTTATGACCCTTTATCTCTTCTGTCGGTCAACGTGGCTACTTAGCTTACAAAGAACCTGAAACCAGGCTAGCTTAATTGAAGACTGTCCGAGATAAAGGTCTTTTATCTTTTCGCTTTTTGTGATTTTTAGGTTTTTTCATTTTTTTTTGTTTGTTGTATGATTACCCTATGCTAATGCATCAATACAAATGCAGCAAACGTATGCACACACAATTCATACATCCACGAGCAGAGCCACGCTTATTTAATCACGAGGTGGGATTTTCCTGCAGAAACGTGCTTGGTTTGGGTGGTTCTAGCTGTTCTCACCAGGCCAAAGGTCCTCAAGGTGCCCCCATTATAGGGACCTCTCAACTCTCAATCCTCGGGTCATGCACGGAACTCCATGTCGACATCCTTAGACCAAAAGAAGAGAGTTATCACCTTGAGTTGGTGGTTTTCCGACAACGGTAGTAGCCTCGTGTGCCAACTAACCGATCATATCTGCCACCCACTCCCTATAGGTATTCACTCTTGCCCCCGGGTATAGAGGGACTGTTGTGTGCAAGGGTTTTTGTGTGCAATTTATATTTCAAACAATTGCAGAAATAATCATACAACAGTTATTTAAAGCCATACAATAAAAACATACAAAAGGGTAAAGGCGTAATTTCAAATCTTTGCTTAGTTTGAATTTATCCATCACTAAATGGGATCAACTCTCTAGCTTCCCCAGTGGAGTCGCCATCTGTCGCCGCCGTCCGTTCCGACGTCCGGGGGACGTCTCGAACGTTCTGCGAGCGGTCGCGAAAAGATGGTTGAGACTCGCGTTTTTTGTTAAAATTGTGTTCATTGCTTCCAAGGTGTTCAACATTGAACTATCCTCTAATAGAAGCAAGGTTTTCGAAAAGAGGTTCTTTTGGAGTCGCCACCAATGTTTTGACCAGAAACATTGGAAAAGGAAAAAAGGCGTTGATTTTATTAAAAACCAACTTGGCCATTATAACCAGAGTCGGGTAAGGGAGTTAGTTACGTGTGGGGAAGGTATTAGCACCCCACAACGCCCCTTTCGGGTTCCCTATGACTGGATTAATTCATTTAAGTCCAGATTACAAGAAATTACGCGATTACCCTTATTTTATTTATTTAATAAATATGGCTATCTACATGATTTACCTACATTGCATACGAAGTAAATAAAGCAAGAAAGAAGAAGAGAATTGAGAAAAAACCTCCGTAGCAAGCTTTATATTATAAGTCTTTTACAAAGAGGACGCGTTTCGGCAGTCCTTCGCTCTACAACGACTCTCCTCTCGATTACAGACTCGACTCGACTAAAATTTCTAGAAGAATCGAATGCCGGAATACAAATTCCTTAACTGATTGTTTCCTATTAAAGGCAATCAGAAAGATCATTCGAGAGAGGGAGAGAAGAAGACAAGTCCAGGAAATACTCTGGTGTCTGAGGTGTGTGAAATAAGACAAATGAGGCTCCTATTTATAGTATTTTTCGCTGCCTGGGACTTTGGGACGGCCGTCTGGGTTGGGACGGCCGTCCCAAACGCGTTTTTCACGTTGTGGCAATCTGGGACGGCTAGTCTGGGTTGGGACGGCCGTCCCAAATGCAATTTAACGAAGGCTGAGACCCCCTGGGGTTTGGGACGGCCGTCCCACATTCGGGACACGCGTCCCAACTGCTTAATTGCAGTTGGGACGACCGTCCCAACCCTGGGATGGTGGTCTCGGCCTGTTTTGTCCAGTCTTCGCGTTCTGGGACCCCGGGAAGCTTTCCTTTCCTTTTTCGGACATAGATTGATGCCGATGTGTGTCCGTTGAAGCTTTATCTTCATATAGGAAGTCTTCTTGGCCTTCATTAAGATGCCGGGCGAGCTTTGTCTTTTTGTAGGAAGTCTCTTTTGTCCTTTATTGTGTGAATGAGTGAACTCCGTCTTTTGTTGTGGGAGGTCCTTCTCTTTTTGGGAAGTCGGGTGAACTCCATCTTCGGGCGAAGTTCCTCTAGCTTTTATTTTGAGAGGCCGGGCAAAATTAGGGGTCTACAGGTAGAAAAATGATGACTGGAGCTTTGGCTTCTAAAATCTTCTTATTTCTTCTGAGCTTATTTGATGATGACAACTCGCTCTTCTTTCTTGAGGGAGAGCAATGTTTGAAGACTTATTATATGTGCCTTCTTTTTCTAGGTAGAAGGATGGTAGCTAGAGCTCTTGATTTTTGGAAGCTCTTATTTTGCTGAGTGGCTTGATTGACGACTTGCTCTATTTTCTTGAGGGCATTATTAGGAGACTTGGTCTTAGTGATCCTGTTTTCAATCACAAACATGGAGCTAGTTTCCTTATATGCATGAATGCTTTGCGTTTTTTTTTATCTAAAGTAATTTTTATTTCTTTCATTTTTTATCTTGACAAAGTCGTTTTGTGCGACTACTTGTGCGTGGATGCCCTAAATGCATTCTATTCTTTTTGATCGATGCATATGGAAAAGTGACTGGCATTCTCCTGCTGGACTTTCATGATGAAGGGCCCCTCTCTTTCATTTTTTGGTTTAGCCCTATCTTTTGCTTAGACCGTCCTTTTGGGGTTTTCGGTCTAGCAGGATGCCTTAATTTTTGCCTAGGATATCTTAGCGGGCTTTTTCCTTTTTTTCTGAATGCCCTACTTTTGCCTAGACTGCCCTTTGCGGGTTTTCGATCTAGCAGGCTACCTTAACTTTTGCCTAAGAATCTCCTAGCAGGCATTATTCTTTTTATTTTCATTTTTTCTTTCTCTTTTTTTTTGAGAGATAGGACCCTATCATATGCATGCAACGTTCGCGATATGCATCCTACAATGTTATTTCAATTAATATTTCAAAAGGGTTAATAAAATGTGCTTTTACTTCTGATAAGCTTCTGACGTTATGTGCTTTCATCGACATGATAGGCTGTACCAATTTTGCCGTCTTGATCTTTCCATGACTGAAGAATAATTGTGTTGATTGTAGAGCGACTTGTCATGTCAGTGTGCCCCTCCCTTTCCTTGGGGATGTCAATCCTCCTATTGATTACTATTTCCACATTTCCCTACTAATTACTAGAATGTTGTAGTAGTGAGGGTCAAGAGAAGAGAAAGAAGAGGATATTTAATTCAAAGGCTTGTGTTTTAGAATTGTTTTGTTTTGACAAAAAATGGTTTTTGTAAGCACGGCTAGCCAAGGTTAGTTAAAGTGTTTAGAATAGTTTAAACAATGTTTTGTTTATGGAGTGGCGTCTTATTCTATGGCGCTTGCTATGACTGATTGACTTCCCTAGTCTGCCGTTTGCGTTTTCAATCTAGGATGTTATGTTTTGTTTTGTCCTAACTTTTGTCTAGGTTTCTTTTTTCTTGCTTTGGGAAACCTAGCGGACTTTATTTTGTAACCCTAATCTTTGCCTAGGCTACCTTTTATGGTTGTTCGGGTTTCCTAGCGGGTTTACCCTAACTTTTGTGTAGCCCCCTTTGGTGGGTTTCTTACCGGGTATCTTGCCCTTTTCTTTTTGGCCTTTAGCTTGTATGGGCTTCTTTTTATTTTTTGTTTTCTTTTTGAACAACATTGGCGAAACACGACTTTATTTATGACGAGGTAAAACTTTATTTTGTGCTTCTAGTCAATCAGGGGTGATGGATTTGACTTTTATTTTGGTCAATGGCACGGTTTGATTACTTTGACGCGTTTTGAAAACGTTTGCTTAAACATGGTTATTAATGAGGTTTAGATATGAATAACAAGAAGAGAAGAAGATAGTAAGAATGAAATTCTTTGTAATTAATAGGGAAATATGTGCCCTACAATGCTCGAGGGTCGGGTTAGCCCCGAGGAGTAATCTCTAATAGTCATTGGATTTACAAACCCTAAGAATCAGAAGGAGAACACCTAATGACTAAAGTCGCTTTTGACGCTTGAACCCCTTCGTTTGGGAAAATCTGATTCGAGGTGCAGAGGGGAGACTTCCCTTTTCTCCGTGCAGCTTGATCCTTTGTAGGGTAATGCTTTAAAGGATTGTTTTTTTTTTCTTTTTTTTGTTTTAATTCTGGTGGCTCCCTTATTCCTTGAGAGTTTCTAATGAGCCCTTGGTTTGGGCGACATCTATATTTCCTCATCATGTGGGTCACCTTCATATTATTGGGGAAGTCTTTTCATATTGGGAAAAGATATTTCAAAGGCCTTCTTCAGCCGCATCCATATAAGGTAGGGCAAACGACTTGCTGATCCGAATGTCGTCTTTAGCTTGAACCGTGACCAGCTTGTCGCCTACCGTGAATTTGTCTTTTTGGTGGAGTGTCGTGAATCCAAAGTCTACTCAATTTCCTCTTTGGATTATGTCTTTCTTCGTTTTTTTTATTTTTTCCTTTACTCGTGGGAGCATCATCTTACAGCTCCTTGGGGAAATAGATTCTTCTACTTCTAGTCGTGCCCCCCGATGCCGGCTATGCTGGCTATATCCTCATTAATGGGCGGTGTTTTTGCGCATCTCCATGGTGTAGCCTTATCCGAGGTGTGAACAAATGTAACGACATCTTTTCCCCCTCTTCCTTATTAACTTGGATACCCAACAGTTGAGTCTTATTATCCTCCTTAGGCGGATCAACCGTTGGAGAGAACTTGACGACGAAAGACTTGCTCTTCATCTTATTCCGATTCATGGGAAGCACATCAACTAATCTTCTCTTTTTATTATCTTATTATTATTAAAGTGAGAATGAATGCAATTTATGAATGCAATAGACAGTTGAAGAGATGATGAAAACAACAATTTTATTTATTTCATCTAGACAGTGTACATTCCTCAATGCAATGTTTTGAAGTATATTTTTTTTAAAATCGGAGAAGCCTAAATGAACCCATAAGCGGGTTAGAATTTCTATTTAATCTCTTTTTTTTCTATTCCCTGTGCATGGCATGCGAATGCCCTACCCTCTTTTCATAATATTGAGGATGAAGTTTGGTGGATGAATGTATGCAAGTGTTTGTTTTTTCCTAAACATTATCATGTTTTATTTTCTAACATGATGTATGATAGTGTTTGGGATTTTGTGTTTTTTTGTACGCGAATGAGGGCATGAAGAACACTAGCCGTTTTCTAGAATGCAAAAAGATTTTTATTGTTTAAAATGAATGATTTATGAGATGGATATTCCTTAAGACAAAGACTTAGGTATCCTCCTTAAAGCTTACGCTTTGTGGGGTATCATACCCACCTTGGTGTAATGGTTCCTTCCCCATCACAGACTTGACAAGTATAATGGGGATCACCATCACACTTTAGTACACTTGTCCCTTCCTTGTTGCGAAGGTCACAAATGTGCTCAGGGCCTCTTTCGCCATTTTCTTAGGGATATCTAGTGCTCCCTAGAATGAATGTATTTATGCATGCACAGTACAAAAGGGCGGTAAATGTTCAAAGTGACATAACTTTTGACTGAGATGTCCGATTTGGACGCACAGCATATCAAAACGAAGAGAAAAACGCTTCTAAGACCCATAATTTAGGGATTTATTAAAATGATGCATATGCATACTTTCCTTATGCATTTATTTTCTCTCTTTGTTTTTTCCACTTGTGATGTGATATGAAGGATACGACTTTGTCAAAATTCTTTTATTCATTATTATTATTTTATTTGGTTTATTCATAACCTTTTATCTCTTCTGTCAGACTGCGTGGCTACTTAGCTTACAAAGAACCTGAAATCATGCTAGCTAAAAGGCAGATTGTCTGAGATAAAATGGCTGATTGCGAAAAAAACGTTAGCGTCCTTTATCTCTTCTGTTGGACTGCGTGACTACTTAGCTTACAAAGAACCTGAAACCAGGCTAGCTAAAAGGTAGATTGTCCGAGATAAGGGTGTTTATTGCAAGAAATATTCTTGTGGTTTTTCTATTTCGATCTGTTGTTTGGTTATGCTAGGCAATCAAATGCAATAAACAAATGCACACACAATTCACTAATTCGTGAACACATGAGAAGACGTTTTAATCACAAGGTAGGGTTTTCCTGCAGAAAAGTGCATTGGCAAAGGTAGGTTCTAACTGTTCTCACCAAGGCTTAGGCCCCCAAGGTGCCCCCATTATAAGGTCCCCACTCTCCAGCCTTCCGATCATGCTTAGCACTAAGGCCATAGTCAGTCTTTGTGCCAAAAGAGGAAGCTTATCACCTTGAGTGGTGGTTTTCGATCATATCGGTGGGCACATGGCCCTCACTACGGCAAACCGTACATGCCACCCACTCCCTATGAATTTCTCAATTGCCCCCAGGTATAGAGGGAACTGTTATGTGCAAAGGTTTGTGTACAATTTTTATTTCAAACAATTGCGTAAAATAAACAAACAACAGTTATTAAAGCCAAGCAATTAAAGCATGTTATAATACAAGGTAGGGTAAAGGCGAAATTTCTAATTTTATTTATTAAACAGGCCCATCACTAAATGGGATCAACTCTCTAGGCTTCCCAAGTGGAGTCGTCATCTGTCGCCGCCATCAAAAGAAGCGGTTGGAGCGACGCGATAGTTCCGATTTCCATTTTTCGCGTTTTTGTGGGTGAGGTTACAACGCCTTTAGGTTGTCCGATAACTGGGTTGAACCTAAGGGCGAGGTTTTCAAAAAGGAGCTCTTAGATTGTCCGATAACGGGGCTGACCCAAGAGCAAGATTTAGAGGGTTCTTATGGAGTCGCCACCGATGTTTTTACCAGAAACATCGAAAAAGGAAAGAAAAAGGCGTTGGTTTTTTTTAAGAAAAACCAACTTCGGTTGTTAAAACCAGAGTTGGGTAAGAGAGTTAGTTACGCGTTGTCGCCGCCGTCAAAAAGAGGCGGTCGGAGCGACGCGATGGTTTCAATCCTCTTGTTTTTCGCGTTTGGTGATTACAACGCCCTTAGGTTGTCCGATAACTGGGCTGAACCTAGGGGCGAGGTTTTCGAAAGGCGCTCTTGGATTGTCCGATAATCGGGCTAATCCAAGAGCTAGTTTTGGAAGGTTCTGTGGAGTCGCCACCGATGTTTTTACCGGAAACATCGGAAAAGGAAAAAAAGGCGTTGGTTTTCAAAAAAAAAACCAACTTTGGTCGTTAGAACCAGAGTTGGGTAAGGGAGTTAGTTACGTGTAAAGGAAGTGTTAGTTCCTTTACGACGCCCCTTTCGGGTTCCCTATGACAGGCCAGCTATTTAAAAATATTTAAACCGGTGAAAATTACGCTTTTACCCTTTTATTCTGCGGAATTAAAATTACGACTACATGGCCCTAGTATCTATTGCATAATTTAAAATTAAAGCGATAAAAGCAGAGAGGGAGAATATAAACCTCCGAAGCACACTTTTATATTAATTCTAAAAAAAGAGGGTGCTTTTTGGCAGCCCTTCACTCTACACAGCGTCCGAAACTTCTCAAAACGCCGAAAAACACTCACAAAAACACTCAGAAGCTCCGGAAATGCGTCGGAGGGATTCTAGAGAGAGAAGCTTAGGTGATTTCTAGAGAGAAGGAGGAGAAACTGTGTGGAAATGAGGGAATGGAGCCCCCTATTTATAGTTTTTCGCGCCTAACAGGTCGAGACCGCCGTCTCGTCTAACAGGGTCGAGACCGCCGTCTCGTCTGACAGGGTCGAGACCGCCGTCTCGTCTATTGGGACCGCCGTCTCGCCTCGCCAAAGTGGCGAGATCGCCGTCTCGCCAAACGAGACGGTGGTCTCACTATTCGCGGGTGGCGAGAATCCTTTATTTTCGTGCCGAAAATCCCTCCTATCCTAGCATGGGGCCTAATAGTCTCTCCTAGTGGCTTTTTAGGCTTCGTCCATCTTCGAATAGGAGGTCTTCTACTCTTTATTTGGAGGCCGGGCAAGATTTGGGGTCTACAGCTGCCCCCCTTTTACCTGACTTGTCGGCTGTGGGCCTGTTGTGCCGGACAGATTGACAGGAAGGTAAAGGAGTTGACCCTCTTGCCCGGTTACCCTTCAGATGCTCCGTCTTTGCGGCGGATGATCCTCTGGGAAAATGTTGTGCGCTTCTGGGATGCTCCTTCTGACGGTAGCTAACCCCTTCGGCTGATGAGTACGAACCCCCATCTGGTTTGACGAGTATGAACCCCCATCCGGTAAGCCCCCTTTTGTAAGGCCCAATGAGTATACACCCCCATCTGGTGTTTGACGAGTATGAACCCCCGTCTGGTAAGCCCCCCTTTTGTAAGGCTTGATGAGTATACACCCCCATCTGGTGTTAAGCCTCTGGATGCTCCATCTTGCGGTAGCTGATCCTTTGGTCGTGGTGGTGGCTTACTGCTCTAGCTCATGCACCGGCTCCCTGGGGAGTGATTTCTGTGTTGGTAGATGTACTTGGACCGCTTTGAATGGTCATCCGGGTTATGCCAGGGATTTTGTTGGTGTTCATCCAGCTTCGTTGGTTGCTGGGGATTCTGTGTTTTTGACTTTTGTGGTGATTACCCGACTCTTGCTGGCTGGTCGGATGATTCTTGTTTGTTGTTCGACTTTTACTTGGTAGTCGAAGTTTTGTTGATCAAGGTGAGTGGCCTATCTTAATCCAGCCTTTTTCTCGCGATTTTATCTCTTTTTTCTCGCGATTTCGGATTTTGGCTTTTTTGTATTGAGCGTATGCCCTTTTTCCTTTTTAAGCTTTTTTGTTACGCTGGCTTTTGCAAAAGGTGGCAAAGAGATGTATGAAATAAAATTTTATTTATAAGGAGATTTTATTACAACCACATTTTATTTTGGAAAGTGCAATCCCTAAGGGCTATCATCTGGAGACGATCCGTGGGGGAATTGCTGGTAAAGGTGATATCGGAAGTCCGCTTGCTCTCGGACTTCGTCGCGGTATTCTTGTTGGAATGTTGTCCATTCCTGTCGCATCACCTACTGGTGCTGATACATCTCCTCCTGCCGAGCGTTGTAGGCTTCCTGCCTCTGGGCCTGTTGCTCTTGCTGCACCGTCATCTGGTCGAACTGCCGGTGCAGATCGTTCATGTTGCGGTTTAGGCCAGCGAAATCATCCGTGTACGGTGGTGGTTGTTGCTGTTGTTGTTGCTGCTGCTGTTGGAACTCGGGAGGTGTGGGGATATCTTGCATCGCCACGAGCCCCTGGAGGTCTAGTGCGAAGTCCAGCGAGGGATGAAGGACCAACTCGGTCCCACGGCGTATTAGCATCCCCATGCTGACCAGGACTGACCCGTTGATGGATTCGGATCGTAAGTTGGAGGCCAGCGCTTCCCGGCCAGGGCACCCCCATCTTTCTGCCAGGGGAGTGATAAGAGGAGCCATGAGGATGGCCCCCGTTGATCTATTCCCGAAGTCCTTAAGGGCCCTCAGGAAAAAGTAGCCAGGGTTGCAGCGTCGCCTCTGGCTCATGCAGTAAAGTATAAAGAGGTCAGGGAGGGTTATCTTACCCTGACTCTCTTTCCTCCCGTGGATGGTCCCCACCAACAGCTTGTGGCAGATGCGGAGTGCTGGGGGGAGCGCGGAGCTCCTAATCAGTGTAGGCAGCGTGGGCGCCTGGGTGAGCTCCTGCCACATTTCGGAGGCGGTGAGGTTGGCGGGCCGAGAGCAGATGGCCTCGCGGTATCCCGGAGTCATTACGTCCTCGGGCCGGACGAATCCAATGCCCACATTGAATTCGTCGAGGGTGGTAGTTTGGTATTCCCCACCCATAAAATAGTTTACCATCTTGGTGGGCTGCAGGCCCGGGACCATGGAGGGGACCTCAACGTAGGAAACGGAGGCCAGGAATTCGAGTACCGCCTGTGGGTACACATGTGTGGGTGGGGGTTGCAGCAGAAAGCCCCATCCGATGCTGTCTATGTGGGCTCGGACATCGTCCTCCCACCCAAATTCAGCCAGGATGTTGAAGTCGAGCCTTAGCATCGGGTGCCAAGGATAAGTCTGGATGTTCTCGAGGCGGGCTTGGTGTTGTGGTGACAGTTGAGAGGGATCTTGGGGTGGCAGTGTTGCAGAACTGCTGGCACCGGTAGTGCCCCTTCTCTTTCTTAAGGCGCTTCTGCTGAACATGTTGACCAGTAAGTGTTTGGGGAGTGTAAGATCTGAGAAATGAAGGTTCTGGAGGCAAGGAGAGTTGTGAGGAACCCCCCAAGCGCGCCTCCTATTTATAGGAAATTTTTTCAGTCCGAGACCGCCGTTTGGGAAGGCGAGACGGTGGTCTCGAGTGTGCTACAAGTCGAGACGGCGGTCTGGATCATCGAGACGGCGGTCTCGTTTTCGCCTAAGTCGAGATGGCGGTCTCGTTGGTCGAGACGACGTTCTCGTCTTGCGGGGGGACCGGGACGGCGGTCTGGAAGATCCAGACGGCGGTCTCGAATTTCAGGGGTTTTTTTTTTTCGAAAAAGGAAATAGGACCTGGTTCAAAAACATTTTATGCATGCAATGTTTTCATGTTTGATGTCCTATAATGCCTACTTTGATTAGATTTTTAGAAGGATTTAATCGACGTGTCTTGTAGCGCCGAGTGCCCTCTGATCTGTGCTTTCGTACTTGCTGTACCATGCCGGACTTCTTGTGACCGAAGAATCACTTTGTTTTTCCTCTTTTCTTTCTTTTTCTTTTGTAGAGCACTCTTCGTCATGTAGTGCCCCTTTTTATTCACTTTAGGGATTTCAATCCTCTTGTTGACTATATGCCTCCATATTCCCAAATTAATTATTAGAATATTGTTTTGAGGGTCAAAAGAAAAGAAACAAAGAGGAAAATTCAATGGCTTGTGTTTTAGAGGGTTAATTTTTATTTAGAAAGTTTTTGTAAGCATGGCTGGCTAGGGTTAGGCTTAGGTGTTTAAGCTCTTGTCTAAGCAAACAGTTTCCTTTCTTTTTGTATTTGCGCCTTTTGGTTTTATTCCCATTGCTTTTTAATGGCTAGATGATTTCCCTAGGATATTGTGCTTGGCCCTAACTTTTGTCTAGGTTCCTCCTTTTTGTAATTTGTTTTAGAGAATCCTAGCGGACCTGATTTTGTAACCCTAATTTTTGCCTAGGCTACCCTTTATTTTTGTTCGGGTATCCTACCAGGTCGACCCTATCTTTTGCGTAGCCCCCTTAGTGGGTTTCCTACCGGGTAATTTGCCCTTTTCTTTGGCCTTTAGCTTCTATGGGCTTTTCTTTTTCGCGTATTTATTTTTGTTCACAATATTGGCGAAGCATGACTTTCTTTATGGATGAGGTGAAGTCTTATTTTTATGTGCTTCTAATCAACTAGCTTGACGATAATAGCAATGGTAAATGTTTATTATTTGAATGCGCTTTTTATTCTTCTTCTTTTTTTGTTTACTTAGACAGGGTTATTGGTGTGGTCTAGTCAGAAATAGAAAGAAGAGAAGCAGATAGTAAGAATCATTCTTTATTAATTAATAAGGGAATATGTGCCCTAAAATGCCCGGGGGTCGGGCTAGCCCCGGGGGATAATCTCTAACGATCATGGGGTTTACATCCCTTAAGCGAAGAAAAAGATTTCCTAATGACTAGGGTAGCTCTTGACGCTTGCACCCCTCCAGTTCGGAAAATTTGCTTGAGTGTGCGGAGGGGAGACTTCCCTTTTCTTCTTTCAGCCCGACCCTTAGTAGGGTCATATCCTAGGCCATACTTGAAAGGATTGTCTTGGAATTCTGGGGGTTCCCTTATGCCTTGGGAATCTGCCCCCAGTCCTTGGCCAGGATGGTAACCGTGTTTCAACATCATGCGTGCTACCTTTGCGTTTCTGGGAAGTCGCTCTATGCTGGCAATTTCGAGTGCTTGAAAAGATGTTTCAAGGGCCTCTTCAGCCGCATCCACATAAGGCTGGGTGGACGGTCCACTGATCAGGATATCGTCTTTTGCTTGGACCGTGACCAATTTGTCATCCACTATGAACTTGACTTTCTAGTGGAGCGTTGAAGGTACTGCCTTAGCGTCATGAATCCAAGGCCTGCCGAGGAGACAACTATACGCTGGAGTAATATCCATTATATGGAAATCAACGTTGAAAATAGTGGGTCCAACTTGGATTGGCAAATTAACTTCTCCCACTACCTCTCATTTTGATCCGTCGAAGGCTCGAACGATGGTGCTGCTTGGGCACAGACGGGTTCCTTGTATAGTCAACTTGTCTAGTGTGCACTTGGGCATCACGTTCAAGGAGGACCTGTTATCCACAAGAACTCTGGCGATGAGGTACTCCTTGCACTTGCCTGAGATATGCAAGGGCTTGTTGTAATTTGACCCCTCGGGGGGGAGTTCTTCCTCTGTGAAGGTGAGGTGATCGCTTGCCGTGATGTGACCGATGATCCTCTCAACCTTTTCTTGGGATATGGTATGAGGTACATGCGCCTCGCTCAAGACCTTCAGTAGGGCGTTTCTATGTGGTTCTGAGCTCAATATTAGAGATAATAACGTTATCTTTGCAGGTGTGCGATTGAGCTGGTCTATGATGGAATACTCGCTTTGCCTTATAAATTGGAGTAATTCCTCTGTCTCCTCCTTGGATTCCTTATTTTCTTTTTCTTCTTCGGTCTTTTTATTTTTTCCTTTATTTTTGGGGACGTCTTCTTGTGAGTCCTTGGGGGAGTAGACTCTTCCACTTCTAGTCATGCCCCCAATGCCGGCTATATTTGTTATTTCTTCTTTTATTGGTGAGGATTCCTCGTATCTCCACGGTACAACTTTATTTGTATCGTAGGGGAAAGGACGTGGCATAAATAGTCGCACGGGTGTCCTTACCCCCTCTTCTTTATTCTTGAGGACCAACGGCTGAGGCTTATTTTCCTCTTGCGGCGAGTCGACCGTTGGGGTAAGCTTTATTAGGAGTGGCTTTCTCTCCATTCTTCTGATTTGGAAGACGTGTTAGTTAATCCTTCCTTTTTATTATCTTATTTATTAAGCGTGAAGGAGGGGAAATTAAATATGCAAATGAATGTTTATGCATGCAAGTAGACAGTTGTTGAATAAAGAAGAAGATTTCATTCATTCAATAGAAGGTGTACATTCCCCTATTCCATACTACGAAGCAACTTTTGGCAAAAACGGAAAACCTTAAAGATACCTACAGGCGGGTCTTGATCTCTCTGTAGCTCTCTTTCGGCTTCCCGGACGTGACGAGCAAGTGCTTCGCTTTGTTTTCGGACTGCCTGGCTTATATCTTCACTATACTTCTGAGCCTCTTTGATCTTCGCCTCATGATGAACGACCAAGGCTTGTAGTTCATCGAGCTTTGCAACAACTCGGTCTTTCTCTTGCAGTACCTGGCCGTACTGAGCTAGCCCATCTTTTTCTTTGCAGCGTAGCTCATCGAGACTTCTGTTGAGTCTCCGAATGGCCTCTCGCTCTTGGCGTATGTCTAACCGAGTCTTGGTGAGCTCTTGCGACAACTCCTTGATCGTTTGAGCCTGTTTTGCTGATTCGGCCTCAAGGCGTGCTGATTTGGCGGTTATTTCTTGAAGTTGGCTATCCGAACTGGTTCTGGCAGTTTTGGATGCTCGGATAGGTTGCTCATTAGAGTCAACACACTGATCCTTGAGGCGCTCTATTTCATGATCCTTTTTCTTGCCCTGCCTTTGCAGACCGTCTATTGTGAGGATATATTCTTGTTATCTTTCTTCAAGGGCCCTCATCTGGGCTCCCATGATTTCTATCCTCTGGGTCAAGGCATCAATTTGAGCCTGCAGCTCTTCATTATTGGCGCTCGTAATGGGTGTGGTGGATGGTTGAGCCATCCCTCTTCTTTTTCTCCATGCCTCGTAGTCGCTGGTGATCGCCACCCGAGCTTTTCCTAGCTCTCTATCTCCCATGTAGACTGGTTTCTCCCATGCTTTTCTCATAGCTAGTGAGTTGGCGATTGTGCATGGGTCTCCGAAGAAACATAGTCGTCCGAGTTCCCCCCGAGAGATGGTAGTTTGAGTCCTCATGAGCTGTCTCATAGCTACTCTAGGTGAATAGGCTATGCAACCCCTGAGTCCTATCAAGGGTACGTTCGGGTAGTCTCCACATCTGATAAGAACTGGGCCTGGTCGGAACCAAGGGCAGACCCAGGACAAACTGTTGGCGTCCTTTCGTTCCAACTCATCCCTCCATTTTGAAGTTAGGCGTCGTTGGAGAGGGATTTTGGAGAAGCTCCTTAAAGGATCGGGGAACGTTCCCATGTGTTTAGAGGCGTAAAGGTGCGTAGTGCTCCACACAAATAGTAATGAAGAGCAGCAGCGAAGTGTTTTTCCTTGCTTTTGGTGGCAGAATTCCACCGAGAGTAAGGTGTCGACAAGGATTGCAGGCAGGGGACTCTTCGAGTTTACGTCCCAGGCGAAGAAGGCGTCCATGATGGCTTGATCTACTGTGTCGAGGTGGAAGGGGAACAAGATCGTTCCAAAAATTATTAGTGCCAGGGTTTTGTTGAAGGCGACCCACTCTCCCCTTTTAGCCAAGTAGGACAGGTGGTCCTCCAACATCGAGACTTTCCAACCCTGGGTGTTCCCTTTTCCTATCAGGGTACTCTGCTGGAAGGGTAGTTGAATGAGGGCAGCGACTGGCGCTGCAGGAGTGTATGCCTCGTGGCAGATATTGACCCCGGCTGATTTGGGCCATCTCAACATAGTCTCATACTCCTCTAAGGTAGGCACTAGGTCGAACTGCGAAAATTCAAAGCATCGCAGACTGGAGTTCGAGAAATGGATTAATACCCTGAGGAACACCTGATCGACACAGATCTTCAGTAGGTCTAAAATCCGTCCATAGGATTTTTCAAAATTGGTGCGGACCTCTGGTGGCATTGCCGCGCTAAGCCTTTCCAGCTTCTCAGTATGGTAACGGGGAATATCCACCTTCTTTAGCTGTCTACTAGTCCCCTCCATTTTCTAAAACCAAAATGCATGTTTTATGAAAATGATGCTTATTTGAATGAATGTGAGTGTTTATTTTCCTATTTATCATGTTTTCCTACATGATGTATGATAATTGCGAATTTTTCTAAATAATAAACTATCTACATGAATGTTCTGTGAGTGTAACATTTTTGGACTAGGTTCTATTTATGGTTTTGAAAACGGATTTTTTATTTTGATTTTTATTTTATACCCTTTTATCTCTTCTGTTGGAACTGCATGGCTACTTAGCTTGCAAAGAACCTGAAACCAGGCTAGCTAAAAGGCAGACTGTCCAAGATAAAATGTGGCTTTATGCGAAAGAACTATTTAGCGTCCCTTATCTCTTCTGTCGGAACTGCGTGACTACTTAGCTTACAAAGAACCTGAAACCAGGCTAGCTAAAAGGCAGACTGTCCGAGATAAGGGCATTTATTGCGAAAATGTTTTTTGTGATTTTTTCTTCTGTTGTTTGTTTATGCTATGCAACAGACAAATGCAGCAAACATATGCACATACAATTTGATCATTCACGAACAGGCGAGAATTCGTTTTTATCACGAGGTAGGGTTTTCCTGCAGAAAAGTGCATTGACGAAGGTAGGTTCTAACTGTTCTCACCAGGCTAAGGCCCCCAAGGTGCCCCCATTATAGGGTCCCCACTCTCCAGCCCTCCGACCATGCTTAGCACTAGGGCCATAGTCAGTCTTTGTGCCAAAAGAGGAAGGTTATCACCTTGAGTGGTGGTTTCCGATCACATCGGTGGGCACAAGGCCATCACTACAGCGAACTGTACCTGCCACCCACTCCCTATGGATTTCTCACTTGCCCCCGGGTATAGAGGGAACTGTAGTGTGCAAGGGTTTGTGTACAGTTTGTATTTCAAACAATTGCGTAAGTGTAAACAAGCAGAAGTTATTTAAAGCTAAACAATAAAACATGTTATAATACAAGGTAAGGGCAAAAGCGTTATTTTCTTGGTTTACTTATTTTTTAAGCCGGCCCATCACTAAATGGGATCAACTCTCGAGGCTTCCCCACTGGAGTCGCCATCTGTCGCCGCCGTCAAAAAGAGGCGGTCAGAGCGATGTGATGGTTTCGACCCTCTTGTTTTTTGCGTTTGGTGATTACAACGCCCTTAGGTTGTCCGATAACCGTGCAGAACCTAGGGGCGAGGTTTTCGAAAGGCGCTCTTGGATTGTCCGATAATCGGGCTAATCCAAGAGCTAGTTTTGGAAGGTTATGTGGAGTCGCCACCGATGTTTTTACCGGAAACATCGGAAAAGGAAAAAAAGGCGTTGGTTTTTGAAAAAGCCAACTTTGGTCGTTAGAACCAGAGTTGGGTAAGGGAGTTAGTTACGTATAAAGGAAGTGTTAGTTCCTTTACGACGCCCCTTTCGGGTTCCCTATGACAGGCCAGCTACTTAAAAATATTTAAACCGATGAAAATTATGCTTTTACCCTTTTATTCTGCTGAATTAAAATTACGACTGCATGGCCCTAGTATCTATTGCATAATTTAAAATTAAAGTGATAAAAGTAGAGAGGGAGAATATAAACCTCCGAAGCACGCTTTTATATTAATTCTAAAAAAAAGAGGGTGCTTTGTGGCAGCCCTTCACTCTATACAGCATCGGAAACTTCTCGAAACGCCGAAAAACACTCACAGAAACACTCAGAAGCTCCGAAAATGCGTCAGAGGGATTCCAGAGAGAGAAGCTTAGGTGATTTCTAGAGAGAAGGAGGAGAAACTGTGTGGAAATAAGGGAATTGAGCCCCCTATTTATAGTTTTTCGCGCCTGACAGGGTCGAGACCGCCGTCTCGTCAATTGGGACCGCCGTCTCGCCTCGCCAAAGTGGTGAGACCGCCGTCTCGCCAAACGAGACCGCCGTCTCACTATTCGCGGGTGGCGAGACCGCCGTCTCGCCAAACGAGACGGCGGTCTCGCCACTTGCGTGATGCGAGACGGCGGTCTCGTCCCAAAAAGGCGAGAATCCTTTATTTTTGTGCCGAAAATCCCTCCTATCCTAGCATGGGGCCTAATAGTCTCTCCTAGTGGCTTTTTAGGCTTCATCCATCTTCAAATAGGAGGTCTTCTACTCTTTATTTGGAGGCGGGGCAAGATTTGGGGTCTACACACGTAAGAGAGGTATTAGCTCCCCTACGACGCCCCTTTCGGGTTCCCTATGATGGGCCAGTTATTTTATAAATAAAATTTTGAAATGATGCTTTTACCCTTTTATTTTCGGAATTATAAATAAGGACTACATGGCCCTAGTAGCTATTGCACAATTTAATGTAAGTAATAGGACAATAAAAGAGAGGGAGAGAGTGAAGAAACCTCCGGAGCAAGCTTTGATTAATTCTCGTAAAAAATAGGGTGCGTTTTGGCAGCCCTTTGCTCTACAATGCCGCTTTTTCGCTCTTAAAACTCTCTTAAAACACTCAGAAACTCCGAAAATGCTTCGGAGGGGCTCTAGAAGAGGAATTATAAGAAAATGTAGAGGGAAGGATGGAAGAAGAACTGTGAAATGAAGGGGAGAGCGCTCCCTATTTTTAGGGATTCGCACCTGTCAGGTCGAGACGGTGGTCTCGACATTTGGGACGACGGTCTCAACTTTGATAAGTGGCGAGACCGCTGTCTCGTTTGGTGAGACAGTGGTATTGACTTGCCAAATGGCGAGAGGACCGTCTCGCCAAACGGGAGGGGGGTCTCGCCAAAGGCAAGTGGCGAGACGGTCGTCTCGCCAAACGAGACGGTGGTCTCAACTTGCCCTTTGGCGAGACGGCAGTCCCAAAAATCGAGACGGCGGTCTCGACCCTTTAAGACAGGAATCCTTATTTTTTGTACAGAAAAACCTTCCTACTCTAATATGGGGCCTAATAGTCTCTCCTAGTGGCTTTTTAGGCTCTGTCCATCTTCAAATAGGAGATCTTCTGCTCTTTATTTTGAGGCGGGGCAAGATTTGGGGTCTACAAGAAGACAATTTTTTATTGACATAAACAAATGGTTTATTTTTACAGAAGGATTTACAAAGGAATTTAGAAGAAGAGCTGGCCAAGGTTGGCTACACTGTATAAGCTATAACAATCATGTCCCTGATTTCTGTTTCCATGTTTTTCCTGGTTGATTCAGTTGAGATGCTCGAGCTCGGAGTGAAGACCATGCGAAATTTGCTCGCTTCTGGGAAGGTATTACCTTAGTTGCCTTGTGGTTTTTGGCTAAGGTAATCATTGCTCTCTTTTTTTTTGTGTCGTGTTATTTTGATTTTTTTCTTTTTTTCTTCTTTTTTTTTTGAACCTCTAATTTTTATCTAGGACGTGTCCTTGCAAGGAATATGGACCCTATCTTTTTCCCAGGACGCTCTTTGCAAGTTTTCATCCGGACGGGTCATCCATGTTAGTGAGGATAAGGGCTCCTCCTGAGAAGGCTCGCTTGACCACAAAGGGTCCTTCATAGTTTGCTGCCCATTTTCCAATTTTGTCCTTCTGGGCAGGAAGCAGTTTCTTTATTACCAAATCCCTTTCTTGGAAAGTGCGGGGAATGATTTTCTTATCGTAGGCTTTCTTAATCTTCTATTGATAAACTTTCCCATGACATATGGCGCCCAGCCATTTTTCTTCAATTAGATTAAGCTGGTTGTACCAATTCTGGACCCATTCTGCTTCTGCTAGCTTCGCCTCCATAATAACTCTTAGGGAGGGTTTCTCAATTTCTACCGGCAACACCGCCTCCATGCCGTATACAAGGGAGAATGGGGTGGCCTCGGTGGAGGTCCTTACGGAAGTTCGATATCCGTGCAAGGCAAAAGGTAGCATTTCATGTCAATCCCTGTAGGTTATCACCATCTTTTGGATGATTCTTTTGATATTTTTGTTAGCTGCCTCTACTGCACCATTCATCTTAGGTCGGTATGGAGAGGAATTGTGGTGTTGAATTTTGAAATCTTGTGTAGACCCCAAATCTTGCCCAGCCTCCAAATAAAGAGTAGAAGACCTCCTATTCGAAGATGGAAGAAGCCTAACAAGCCACTAGGAGAGACTATTAGGCCCCATACTAGGATAGGAGGGATTTTTGGCACGAAAATAAGGTTTCTCGCCTTTTTAGGGATGAGACCGCCGTCTCGAAATCGAGACCACCGTCTCGTTTGGCGAGACCGCCGTCTCGTTTGGCGAGACGGCGGTCTCGCCACCTGCGAATGACGAGACGGCAGTCTCGTTTGGCGAGACGGCGGTCTCGCCACTTTGACATGGCGAGACGGCGGTCTCGACCCTGTCAGACGAGAACGGCGGTCTCGACCTGTCAGGCGCGAAAAACTATAAATAGGGGCTCCATTCCCTCATTTCCACACACCACCACACAATTTCTCCTCCTTCTCTCTAGGATTTCTCTCTCTAGAACCCCTCCGAAGCATTTCCGGAGTTTCTGAGCGTCTCTAGGAGTATTTCTGAGCGTTTCGAGAGGTTTACAAAGCTGTGTAGAGTGAAGGGCTGCCAAAAAGCACCCAGGTTTTAAAGAATTAAATAGAAAAGCTTGCTTCAGAGGTTTATATTCTCCCTCTCTACTTTTATCGCTTTAATTTCAAATTATGCAATAGATACTAGGGCCATGTAGTCGTAATTTTAAATTCTGCAGAATAAAAGGGTAAAAGCGTAATTTTCACTGGTTTAAACATTTTTAAATAGCTGGCCTGTGATAGGGAACCCGAAAGGGGCGTCGTAAAGGAACTAACACTTCCTTTACACGTAACTAACTCCCTTACCCAACTTTGGTTCTAATGACCAAAGTTGGTTTTTCGAAAACCAACGCCTTTTAAACTCCTTTTCCAATGTTTTCGGTAAAAACATCGGTGGCGACTCCACAGAACCCTTTCAAAACTAGCTCTTGGATTAGCCCGGTTATCGGACAATCCAAGAGCGCCTTTTTTCGAAAACCTCGCCCCTAGGTTCAGCCCGGTTATCGGACAACCTAAAGGCGTTGTAACCACCAACAAAAAACGCGAAAAACAAGAGGGTCGAAACCATCGCGTCGCTCCGACCGCCCTAGTTTTGACGGCGGCGACAGATGGCGACTCCACTGGGGAAGCCTCGAGAGTTGATCCCATTTAGTGATGGGTCGGCTTAAAAATAAATAAACCAAGAAAATAACGCTTTTGCCCTTACCTTGTATTATAACATGTTTTATAGGTTTGCTTTAAATAACTATTGCTTGTTTATACTTACGCAATTGTTTGAAATACAAACTGTACACAAACCCTTGCACACTACAGTTCTCTCTATACCCGGGGGCAAGTGAGAAATCCATAGGGAGTGGGTGACAGGTACGGTTCGCTGTAGTGATGGCCTTGTGCCCACCGGTGTGATCGGAAACCACCACTCAAGGTGATAACCTTCCTCTTTTGGCAACAAGACTGACTATGGCCTTAGTGTTAAGCATGGTCGGAAGGCTGGAGAGTGGGGACCCTATAATGGGGGCACCTTGGGGGCCTTAGCCTGGTGAGAACAGTTAGAACCTACCCTTGCTAATGCACTTTTCTGCAGGAAAACCCTACCTCGTGATAAAAACGAATTCTCGCCTGTTCGTGGATGATCGAATTGTGTGTGCATATGTTTGCTGCATTTGTTTGTTGCATAGCATAAACAAACAACAGAAGAAAAAATCACAAAAATATTTTTTTTTCTCCAAATAAACGCCCTTATCTCGGACAGTCTGCCTTTTAGCTAGCCTGGTTTCAGGTTCTTTGTAAGCTAAGTAGCCACGCAGTTCTGACAGAAGAGATAAGGGACGCTAAATATTTTTTTTCGCATAAAGCCACATTTTACTTCGGACAGTCTGCCTTTTAGCTAGCCTGGTTTCAGGTTCTTTGCAAGCTAAGTAGTCACGCAGTTCCGACAGAAGAGATAAAAGGCTATAAAATAAAAAGCATTAAAAATCAAAATAAAAAATCCAAAATAAATAAGATAATAACAAAAAACATTTATAAAAAATAATAATAATAATAATAATTTTGACAAAGTTGTATCATACTACATCATGTCATAAGGGGAAAACCAAGAGATAAAAGAAAAAGCAGAGCACATGCAGCATCATTCAAACAGAATCTCTCATGCATAAGCATATCCATGCTAGTTTAAAACATTCAACATGCATTAATAAACCTTTTTTGGGCATTCTAGAAAGTGGCTGGTCCTTTCCCCACTCGCACTCGCACGCAGAAAGCAAAGGCAATGGAAAATTTAGAAGAGCAAAACCGAAAGCTCACTGCGGAGGTCAATACCCTCCGCGAGCAAGTAGCCCAACTAATGGAGGTCGTACGCCAGGGTCAGAGTAAGGGCGAGGACCAAGCTGAACACACCCCTCACCATGAGGAGGAAGAAGAAGAATACTTCTATGACGGGAAGGATGCTAAGACTGTACGCATCCTTACCCCAGAGGTATCCAAACAACAACTCTCCGCCCTGGAGGAGAGGCTTAAGGCGGTGGAAGGGCACAACTTCGACGTCAAGGAGGTGGCGGACATGTGCCTAGTGAAAAATATCCACTTCCCTCCCAAATTCAAGATCCCGGATTTCCCCAAATACGCCGGGATGACCTACCCAAAGAACCATCTTACGATGTATTGTCGTAAGATGGGCGCCCATGCTGAAAACGAAAAACTCCTGATCCACTGCTTCCAGGAGAGTCTGGCGGACACAACTCTCAATTGGTATATGCAGCTAGAGAGAGGGCAGGTCCAGAGCTGGAAACAATTGGCTGATGCTTTTCTTCGTCGCTACCGATACAACATTGATCTGACTCCTGATAGGTCAGATCATAGAACCCTGAGCAAAAGGAACGACGAACCTTTTAAAGCATATGCCCAAAGATGGAGGGAAATGGCTGCCCAAATAGAGCCTCCTTTGACGGATAAAGAAACAGTGACTATGTTCATAGACTCACTGACCAGAGCGTACTACGATAAGGCAATAGCCAGTACCTCCAATCTCTTTTCAGACATAGTCACTGTAGGAGAAAGAGTGGAGCAAGGGCTGAGGAGTGGAAAAATAGCACGACCTTCTTCTTCCGGCACCTCATTCAAGAAGCCTTTCAAAAAGAAGGAAGAGGCCGTACATGCCATCAATTTCGCAACTCCTTCCTCCACCCCTCAGACAGAGCGGCAGTCACGAAGGAAGGAGAAGAAGTTCACTCCTATCCCCACCTCATATGCAAAGCTGCTGCCCTAGCTGTTGGAGGCCAACCTCCTGGCGTGTGTTCCTCCCAAGAAAATGGAGCCTCCCTATCCCGAGTGGTACAAGCCCAATGAGAAATGTAGCTACCACTCGGATGCACCAGGGCATTCAACTGACAACTGCTTGACCTTGAAGTATAAGGTCCAGGAATTAATCGACGCCGGTTGGATAACCTTTGATGCCTCTGCTTCCAATACGGATGTCAAACCTCTGGCTAAACCAGAGTAGCAGAGAGGGAGGACTAGGAGGATCAGCCCATAGGGTGTCCATTTTTTAAGCTTTTCTCTGTATCTCATGCGGTCTCCGGCCGTGGCGCAAGAATTTTGATTAAAAGGGCTTGTACATACGCTTTCATCTTTCTCTAATACACGAGGCATTTTTGTCAACATTCATTTCCTGCATTCTTTTCCCTCTTCTATTTATTATTCTTTCAAAACTAATTGAATAATAAAATCTATGACTAAAACAGAACCTAAAACACATCATGTTTGTAAATGATGAATCTCTGTGGACCCCAGAAACTGAAAGCGAATGGGTCGAGTCCGACAGTGAGCAGGAGACCATTTCTCCAGACATGCAAAGAATGCTGGAAAAGGAAGCATGCATCATACAACCGCATCAAGAAGAAATAGAAACTATTAATTTGGGAGAAGGGGATGATGAGAAAAAGGTGAACATCGATACCCAAATAGAAAGCAGCATAAAAAGGGGATTGATACAACTTCTGAAGGAATATATAGATGTATTTGCTTGGTCTTATCATGACATGCCTGGGCTCGACACGAGCATAGTGGAGCATAGACTGCCTTTAAAAGAGGGGTTTCGACCTGTAAAGCAAAAACTCAGAAGAATCAAACCCGACTGGTCCTTAATGATAAAGGAGGAGGTGCAAAGGCAGCTGGATGCCAATTTCCTTGTAGTTTCCAAATACCCAGAATGGTTGGCCAACATAGTACCCATCATCAAAAAGACCGAGAAGGTCAGGATCTGCGTGGATTATAGGGACCTCAATCGAGCAAGTCCAAAAGATGACTTTCCCCTACCGCATATAGACACGCTAGTAGACCATACCGCTACCAACACACTTTACTCCTTCATGGATGGGTATGCGGGATACAACCAAATTAAGTTGGCCATTCAGGATAGAGAAAAAACCTCCTTTATCACACCATGGGGCACTTTTTGCTATCGTGTAATGCCCTTCAGACTCAAAAATGCAGGGGCAACTTATCAAAGGGCTATGGTCACACTGTTCCACGACATGATCCACAAGGAAATAGAAGTATATGTGGACGACATGATTGCCAAATCCAGGAATGAGATGGACCACATTCAATATCTCAAAAAGCTTTTTGATCGACTTCGAAAATATCAACTCAAACTGAACCCGGCAAAATGTACTTTCGGAGTACGATCAGGAAAACTCCTAGGGTTCATTGTCAGTTAAAGGGGAATTGAAGTGGACCCCAACAAAACCAAGGCAATTTTGGAAATGCCTCCACCAAGCACAGAAAAGGAGGTCAGAGGTTTTCTAGGCCGAATTAATTACATTGCCCGTTTCATCGCACAGTTAACAGATAAATGCATACCCATCTTTAAACTGTTACGCAAAAATCAACCAACGGTGTGGAATGAAGAATGCCAGCAAGCATTCGATAAAATCAAAACATGTTTAACCAATCCACCAGTATTGGTACCACCCGTTGAAGGGAGACCTCTGATCCTATATTTGTCAATTCTCGAAGAGTCCATGGGATGTGTGCTCGGCCAGCATGACGAAACCGGGAAAAAGGAATGAGTCATTTACTATCTCAGTAAGAAATTCTCAGATTATGAAACCCGTTATACACCATTCAAAAAAACTTGTTGCGCATTGGTGTGGGTCACTCAACGTCTCCGACAATATATGGCTCGGAATACAACATGGTTGGTCTCCAAAATGGACCCAATCAAATACCTCTTCGAAAAGCCCATTTTAACTGGAAGAATAGCTAGGTGGCAGGTTCTCCTCTCAGAATTTGACATCATTCATGTTACCCAGAAAGCCATTAAGGGAAGTCCCCTAGCGGATTATCTAGCCCATGGATCAACAAACAAATACCAGTCCCTACAAGATGACTTTCCCGACGAGCATATCATGCACATTGAACACGTAGAGACAAAAGAAGAAGCATGGACTATGTTCTTCGATGGGGCTTCAAACATGCTTGGACACGGGATAGGAGCTATTTTGATATTCCCTGAAAAGAAACATATTCCCGTCACGGCCAGACTGAATTTTGATTGTACCAACAACATGGCTGAGTACGAAGCATGTGCGCTAGGGATCCAAGCAGCTTTAGATCATGGGGTTACTAAACTCAAAATATTCGCTGATTCATCCCTTGTCATCTACCAACTTAAAGGTGAATGGGAAACCCGAAACTCCAAGTTAATCCCATACCTAGAGTACATCCGCGAGCTGGTCTCAAAAATGGAAAGCGTCACCTGCCAGTATATCCCTAGGGAGGACAATCAATTTGCCGACGCCCTTGCCACTCTATCATCCATGTTTGCCCTGGATCAAGAACATGAGATGCCGATTATCCAAGTCAAGCTGCATGACAAACAAGCTTTCTGCATGGCAGTAAATGGCGAGCACGACCAAAACCCCTGGTATCATGACATCAAGCGATACCTCATGAAGGACGAATATCCCGAAGAAATCAGTGGCAATGATAAGCGAACCATTCGTAAGAGGGCCATAGGGTTCACATTGATTGAAGGAACCCTCTACAAAAAGAGTTTCGATTCCACTCTCTTAAAGTGTGTGGACCATGAAGAAGCCCAAACCTTGATAAGAGAAATCCACAAAGGAGCTTTTGGGACCCATGCACCCGGGCATGTCATGGCAAAGAAAATCCTTAGGGCAGGGTACTTTTGGTCCACGATGGAAGCTGATTGTCACCAATATGCTAAGAAGTGTCATAAGTGCCAAGTCTACGCCGATAATATTCATGTGCCGCCCGCACCTCTCAGTAACCTGGCTACACCATGGCCATTTTCTATGTGGGGCATGGATGTCATCGGACCCATTGAACCCAAAGCGTCTAACGACCATCGTTTCATCTTGGTAGCAATTGACTATTTCACCAAGTGGGTTGAGGCGGCGTCATATGCGCATGTGACTCGGAAAGTGGTGACCACCTTCATCAAGAAGAATATTATATGTCGGTACGACATCCCTCATAAGCTCATTACTGATAATGGGACCAATCTCAACAATAAAATGATGGAGGAGTTATGTCAGGACTTCAAAATCCAGCACCACAATTCCTCTCCGTACCGACCAAAGATGAACGGTGCAGTAGAGGCAGCCAATAAGAATATCAAGAAAGTCATCCAGAAGATGGTAGTAACCTACAAAGATTGGCATGAAATGCTTTCTTTCGCCCTACACGGCTACGGAACGTCGGTACGAACCTCCACAGGGGCCACCCCGTTTTCCCTCGTATACGGAATGGAGGCCGTACTACCAGTAGAGGTTGAAATACCCTCTCTGCGGGTTGTTATGGAAGCAAAATTAACAGAAGCCGAATGGGTCCAAAGTCGGTACGATCAGCTAAACCTAATCGAAGAAAAACGGTTAGACGCCATATGTCGGGGGCAAGCTTACCAAAAGAAGATCAAGAAAGCCTACGACAAGAAGGTCAATCCTCGCACTTTCCAAGAAGGGGATCTGGTGATAAAGAAATTGCTTCCAACCCAGAAAGACAAAATCGGAAAGTGGACAACAAACTATGAAGGACCCTTTGTGGTCAAGCGAGCCTTCTCAGGAGGAGCCCTCATCCTCACCAACATGGATGGAGAAGAGCTCCGATATCCTGTCAACTCAGATGCGGTAAAGAAATACTACGCCTAAAGACATTGCTCATGACCCGTCAGGACGAAAACTTGCAAAGAGCGTCCTGGGCAAAAAATAGGGTCCACACTCCTCGCTAGGATACATCCTAGGCAAAAAAAAAAAAAACAACAACAAAAGAGAGAGCAATGATTACCTTAGCCGAAAACCGCAAAGGTGACTAAGGTAATACCTCCACAAAAGCAAACAAGATTCGCATAGTCTTCACTCCGGGTTCGAGCATCTCAATTGAAGTAACCGGGAAATACAGAGAAACGGAAATCACAGACATGATTGATGTACCCTATACAGCTTAGCCAACCTTGGCCAACCATGCTTACAAATTCCTTTGTAAACACTCATGTAAAATAGACCATTTTTTTATATCAATAAAAATTGCCTTTTCTTCTCTTTACCTACTTGGAAGAATGCCTCTGTATTAACGAAACATGAACATGCATGAAACAAGCAACACGAGAAAACATAAGAAAAGGAAAAGTCAAAATAAGTAGACGCCTGCTGGGACAATCTTAGGCAAAAATAGGGTAGCCTGCTAGATCGAAAACCCGCAAAGGGCGGTCTAGGCAAAAGATAAGGCCTTCACTAAAAAGGAAAAGGCCTGCCAGGATGTTCCAGGCAAAAATTAAGGCAAGCCCGCTAGATCGAAAACCTGCAAAGGGCGATCTAGGCAAAAGATAGGGCCAAAAAGAATGACCACAGGAAAACGGAAAAAGAAAGTACCAGTCACTTCCTGGATGCCCATAACTAAAACAAATTGCATAAGAAGCATCCACACACAAGTAGTCGCACAAAATGACTTTGTCAAAAGTAAAAAAACAAAATACTGTAGACAAATAAAGAAACATTCATATAGGAAGATCAACTTTATGCTTGCATTCATAAAAAAACAACCAAAAAAGGGTATCCCGGTAAGACTTCACCGACCTTTTGCCTTAACCAACTAAATTTCGACTATCAAGCAAGAGTCGAACAAAAACGAAGAATCCCCAGCAACCAACAAAGCTGGATGAAAACACCAGCGAAAACCCCGGCACAACCCGGATGACCATTCAAAGAGGTCCAAGTACATTCACCAACACAGGAATCACTCCCCAAGGAGTCGGCGCATGAGCTAGAGCAGTAAGCCGCCACCATAGCCAAAGGATCAGCTCGCCGCAAGAAGGATCCAGAGGCACCTAACCAGACGAGGGTTCATACTTGTCAACCAAGGGGTCAGCTACCGCGTCAGAGGAGCATCCTGAGGTTTCACACCGGCGCATGAGCTAGAGCAGTAAGCCGCCACCACGGCCAAAGGATCAGCTACCGCAAGAAGGGTCATCTAGAGGCATCAAACCAGACGGGGGTTCATACTCGTCAAGCACCGGCACATGAGCTAGAGCAGTAAGCCGCCACCACGGACAAAGGATCAGCTACCACAAGATGGAGCATCCGGAGGCTTAACACCAGATGGGGGTGTATACTCATCGGGCCTTACAAAAGGGGGCTTACTGGGCGAGGGTTCATACTCGTCAAACCAGATGGGGGTTCGTACTCATCAGCCAAAGGGGTCAGCTACCGTCAGAAGGAGCATCCCAGAAGCACACAACATTTCCCCAGAGGATCATCCGCCGCAAAGACGGAACATCTGAAGGGTAACCGGGCAAGTGGGTCAACTCCTTTAGCTTTTTATCAATCTGTTTGGCACAACAGGCCAACAGCCGACCAGTCAGGTAAAGGGGGGCAGCTGTAGACCCCAAATCTTGCCCGACCTCCAAATAAAGAGTAGAAGACCTCCTATTCGAAGATTGAAGAAGCCTAACAAGCCACTAGGAGAGACTATTAGGCCCCATACTAGGATAGGAGGGATTTTTGGCACGAAAATAAGGTTTCTCGCCTTTTTAGGGATGAGACCGCCGTCTCGAAATCGAGGCCGCTGTCTCGCCTCATGCAATGGCGAGACCGCCAAAGTTAGGGGTCTACAGCTGCCCCCCCCCCTTCACCTTCCTGACTAACTGTTGGCCTAATGTGCCCACAAAGTTAGTTGGTAGGTGAAGGAGTTAACCCTGTTAGAATCGCGCAGCGGAATGTTCGCGTGGTCGGACAAAAACCAAGAGGGGGGGGTGAATTGGTTACTTAATAAAAATTAGGTTTTCAAAATTTTCCCCAAATTTTACCGATTAAAAACTGCGTAAATGTAAATAGAGAAGAGTAGAGAAGATTACACAATAGGTTTATACTGGTTCGGATCAAAAGACCCTACGTCCAGTTGCTAATCACTCAAAAGAGGATTAACGCCGTCACTAAGAACAAAGTTGTTACAACACAAATTATAATGAAAAAGATAAAGTTAAAGATAAAACCTCTCTTGAAATCCACAAGAGATGATAAACAGCTTTCCCTGGAGACGGCACAGCACACAATCCACTAAGAACTCCACTTAGTGATTCTTATCGCTTCTAGCCTCACACCAAGTTTCCAAAAGCCCCGAAGAACAGCTTTCCCCGGAGACGGCACAACACTCAATCCACTAAGAACTCCACTTAGTGATTCTTATCGCTTCTAGCCTCACACCGAGTTTCCAAAAGCCCCCTTTCCTTGCAACAAACAGTTCTCTGGCACTCACAGCACTTAACTTTTGTATGGAAAGAGTTGTTCTTTAGTTGTTCATTGTTTCTGAGTGCTAAAGCAGAGTTTAAGTAGGGAAATTAGGGTTTAGGAATTGAGGATTTCGAAACTAGGGTTCTTGGTAATTGGGTTTTCGAAAATAGGGTTAATTTGAAATTTAATTTGAAAAACAGACTGAAATAATCGATTATTTGGAGTAATAATCGATTAAAACAGAGCCAAATACTTCAGAACCCAACCCTCTCTGGAATAATCGATTATTTGGTGAAATAATCGATTATCTGTACGGACAGGTACAAAACAATCGATTCTTTTGCTGTTTTAATCGATTAAAACAGTGAGTTTGTATAGAAAGTGTTTTCTCACTGTTTTAATCGATTATTTACCTATATAATCGATTAAACCCGAGCCTGAATGATAAATTTGAGCTTTTTGAAGCTTCTAAGTTACAGACTATGTACCGGCTATCTTAGACTCTAAAAATACAGACTCAATCTTAAATAAATCAGAGTTATTACAATACAATTATCACCAATCTTCAATCTTCAATATTCTAAGTCTTTAGTTCTTGGATCATCATCAAAATCCATTCTTCATATTCATCAAGTGCAACATCAAGTCCTTGAATTGTCAACAATCTCCCCCTTTTTGATGATGATCAAAATTTTCTTTTAAAGCCCTTTGTAATAACCTGTTTTATCTGTCATACTAACAAACACATTAAACATACCAGATAAAATTTAAAATTGAATCATAGGCTTTAAATTTTTCTCCCCCTATTTTGATTATAATCAAAAAGAACTCTGCAACATCAATCATAAGAGCTCCCCCTCAAAATATGCATAAGTTAGAGAAAGCTCCCCCTCAATCATAGCATAAAAGAAACATCATATTTTACAACATCAAGACAATAACAAAAGAAAATTCATCAATTATCTCTACATTAGACAACTTTAATCGATTATTTCCAGTAAATAATCGATTTTTAGAGGCATTTAATCGATTATTTCACGAGATAATCGATTATTCCAGAGGAGAATACCCTGTTTTGGACGTTTTGAGGAAAAATAATCGATTATCACTTCCAGGAATCGATTATTCCAGAGGCTATATTAAGTTTTTTAAGGTTTTTACACATTATAACCTATGAATATCCTGCATCACGAATTTAATCATAACAATCATCCAAAATCATTCAAATTAAGCAGAATTTAAGCTATTTCTAGTATCCCTAAGTCTCTTCTAAGATCATAGAATCTATCCTTGGGTAGAGGCTTAGTAAATATATCTCGCTAATTGACGTTTAGTGTCTACATACTCTATCTTACGAGTTTCCTTTGTCGATATTATCTCTTAAAAAGTGATGTCTAATCTCAATATGTTTAGTCCTAGAGTGCATTACTGGATTTCTAGTTAAGTTGATTGCACTCGTATTATCACACATTAATGGAATGTCATTTAAATATATGCTATAATCCTCTAATTGTTGTTTCATCCACAGAATTTGAGCACAACAACTACCAAGCTGCAATATATTCAGCTTCAGTGGTAGATAAAGCAACACATGCTTGTTTCTTAGAATGCCATGATATTAAGGATGAACCTAACAAATGACATGTCCCACTAGTGCTTTTCCTATCAATTTTACATCCACCATAATCAGCATCAGAATATCCTAGTAAACTAATACAAGCATCAGACCGGATACCACAAGCCAAATCCAAGTAGTTCCTTTTAAGTATTTTAAAATATGTTTTACTGCAATTAAATGAGATTCTTTAGGACAAGCTTGAAATCTAGCACACACACGGACAGTAATGCATAATATCAGGTCTACTAGCAGTTAAGTATAATAGTGATCCTATCATACCTCTATACATAGTTTGATTTACTTCCAAACCTGATTCATCCTTGTCTAAATAGCATGAAGTTCCCATGGGTGTGTTAGCTTCCTTTGAGGTGTCCATACCAAACTTTTTGAGGATCTCTTTGCAGTATTTAGTTTGAGAGATAAAAGTTCCATCTTTAAGTTGCTTGATTTGAAGTCCAAGGAAGAATGTTAATTCTCCCATCATAGACATTTCAAACTCTCCCTGCATAATCTTAGCAAATTCTACACACAAAGAATTATCAGTTGATCCAAAAATAATATCATCAACATATACCTGGACCAATAAGATATGTTCTTTAACTTTCTTAATAAACAGTGTAGAATCAATTTTTCCTCTTGAAAAATCATTTGCAGTTAGGAAACTACTTAATCTTTCATACCAAGATCTAGGAGCTTGTTTTAACCCATATAATGCTTTCTTTAATTTGTAAATATGATTAGGATTATTAAAATCTTCAAATCCAGGGGGTTGCTCTACATACACTTCTTCTTTAATAAAACCATTTAAAAATGCACTCTTTACATCCATTTGATATAGTTTAAATTTCATCATAGATGCGTAAGCAAGAAGTAGGCGTATAGCCTCTAACCTGGCCACAGGAGCATAAGTTTCATCATAATCTATACCTTCCTCCTGACAATAGCCTTTTGCAACAAGTCTGGCTTTATTCTTTGTTATATTACCATCTTCATCAAGCTTATTTCTGAATACCCATTTAGTTCCAATAACTTGATGTGACTCTTCTCTTGGGATTAGTTCCCAGACTTGATTCCTTTCAAATTGGTTAAGTTCTTCTTGCATGGCTATGCACCACTGATCATCTTTAAGTGCTTCCTCAATGTTTTTAGGTTCAATCTGTGACACAAAAGCAACAGGACATACAGAAATTATTCATATTTCTAGTTCTTACCCCTTTTGAGATATCACCTATGATATTGTCCATTGAGAGTCCTCTAGGTGATTGCCATTCTTTTGCTAATTGAGGAGTTTGAGAAGGCACATTATCTTCCAAGTATAATTCATCAAGGGCCTCTCTTATATATTCATCATCACCTGCAAGTCTTTTATTTGACTCAAGAGGATTTCCCCCAAGGTCTACAATCTCATCAAAGGCAACATGTATAGATTCTTCTATATTCAAAGTTCTTCTATTAAATACTCTATACGCCTTGCTAGTTAAAGAATAACCTAGAAAAATACCCTCATCGGCTTTTGAATCAAATTTTCCTAGATTGTCCTTTCCATTATTTAGTACAAAACATTTACAACCAAAAATTTTCAAATGTGCAACATTAGGTTTTCTACCATTAAACAATTCATATGGAGTAGATTTCATAATTGACCTAATGAGCATTCTATTTAAAACATAACATGCAGTACTAACCGCATCAGCCCAAAAATATTTAGGAACATTAGATTCATTTAACATAGTTCTTGCAAGTTCCTCTAATGACCTATTTTTCCTTTCAACTACACCATTTTGTTGGGGAGTCCTAGGAGCAGAAAAGTTATGTAATATACCATTTTCCTCACAATAATTCTCAAACTTTTCATTTTGAAACTCACCACCATGGTCACTTCTTAAAACTTTAATCCTTAGGTCTTTCTCATTTTGTATTTGTTTAGCAAACTTTCTAAAGACCTTAAAAGCTTCACTTTTCATAGTTAGGAAAAATGTCCAAGTGTACCTAGAGAAATCATCAACAATTACAAGACCATAATAATTTCCACCAAAGCTTTTTATCCTAGAAGGTCCAAATAAATCTAAATGTAATAATTCTAGGGGTTTTGAAGTGGAAATCACATTTTTTGATTTAAATGATGATTTAACTTGTTTACCTTTTTGGCATGCATCACACAATCTATCTTTTTCAAATTTCAATTTAGGCAATCCAATAACTAAGTCTTTTGATATCAATTTATTCAAATGATGCATGTTTATATGAGCCGCTCTTTTATGCCATAACCAAGGATTCTCTTCCTTAGCAACTAAACATGTTATACTAGACTCATATAAACAATCCAAATCAATCAAATATATGTTGTTATGCCTAATGCCTTTTAATTCTACTATTTCGGAATCTACTAAATGTATGGTGCAAAATTTGCTTTCAAAAGTTACCTTGAATCCTTTGTCACACAATTGGCTTATGCTAAGAAGGTTATGTTTTAATCCATCAACAAGAAGCACATCCTTAATCTCCAATGTATTTGCACCACCTATATTTCCAATTCCTAGAATCTTCCCTTTGTTGTTATCCCCATAAGTCACATATCCTTGTTCTTTGGCTTTGAAACTTACAAATTTCGTTTTATCCCCAGTCATATGTTTTGAGCATCCACTATCAAGATACCACATAGACTTCTTTGATTTGGAAGTTTCCTACAAAACAAGAACATAGTAAACTTAGGTCCCCACAACTTTTGGGTCCTTGAGGTTAGAGACATAATAATCTATTTAAAATACTGCAAAACAATCTATTCTTTGGGTGTTTTAAGAAGTTCAAGCAAAACTGTTTTTATAGACTATTTTCAAAACTGCTGGTTTAATTAATCTGTTAAAAGATTCTTTTAATCTGTTAAAAGTGCAGTTTTAATCTGTTAAAACATCTTTTAATCGATTAAAACGCAGTGTAGAAAAAGTTTTTAAGTTGTTTTAATCGATTGAAACGAGTTTTTAACCGATTAAAAGAGTTCTGATCGGTCATAATAAAAATCTGATCGGTCATCCTGACTCTGACCGGTCATAATAAAAATCTGATCGGTCATCCTGACTCGATCGGTCATAATAAAAATCTGATCGGTCATCCTGACCCTTTAAGTGATTTTAATCGATTGAAACGTGTTTTTAATCGATTGAAAATTTCTGACCAGCTCATAATTAAAATCTGATCGATCACATTTGCTTCTAATCGGTCATAATTTGATTTTGATCGATCATCCAGACCCTTTAAGTAATTTTAATCGATTGAAACGTGTTTTTAATCGATTTAAACGTTTCTGACCGCTCATAATAACAATCTGATCGGTCAAAATGAGTTCTAAATGGTTTTAATCGATTAAAAACCAGTTGTATCGATTAAAATGCTGTAAAAACACTTCTTTGACCACTCTAAGTGATTTTATTTGGTTCTTTCAAAACTGCATCAGTTAAAAACATGTTTTAAGAAAGCTTTTGTAAAAATACTTTATTTTGAGCTGTTTAAAACAATTTTAGAGGCTTCTCGCAAAAATCTTTAAGAGAAGAATCTTTATGCAGTAGAAAAGATAAAATGATTTTTCCTAAGCATTTTGTTTAAAACATACAAAATGATCCATTTTCTTTGAATAAATAAAAGAGACAAACAGATTTATTTAACTATTGGAACCCAAATATATTTACCTTTTGGAATACCAAAATGTTTAATTTTACACTTATTTGAAGTGTGACCTTGTTTCATACAATAGAAGCATGCATTTGGAGTAGCTTTAGAATAAGATACATTATTAACATGACATGCTCTAGTTCCTTTTTCTACCCATATTCTTTTCTTTTTAGATTTACTCTTTTTCAAAGGAACTCTATGATTTACATTATTTTGAGCAAAAACCATTTCATTCTTCCTAAGATCATCAATTTCTTTTTCGGCTTTGTCAAGCAAATGGTTAAGAATATCTATGTCATATTCATGCTCTTTACAATTTGCACAAGCTAAGTCCTTATTCTCATCTAAGCATACAATTTTCGTATTAGCTACCTCCTTTTCTTCTAAACATGCAATTTTCAATTTTAAGGACTCATTTTCCTTTTCCGATTTTCTTAGATTCTTCTTTACTACTTTATATTCCTTTTTCATATCCATAAATGCAGTAAATAACTCATTATAAGCATTTTGTAATTCATCATGATCATTTTCTTCACAAGAGGATGAATCGGAATCACTAACCTCAACATCCGAAGAATTGTTGTTATTTGCCATCAAGCAAATGTTTGCTTCAATTTCTGAGTCGCTTGATTCTGAATTTGAATCACTTGTCATCCCAAGCAATATATGCTTTCTTCTTGAATTGCTTTTTGCCCTTATGTTCATCATTTTTCTTGTTTGGGCATTCGGTCTTCATATGCCCTGCTTCACCACAACCAAAGCATTTTATATTAACGGAAGAATTTTCTTTTACCTTTCCCTTACCTTTGAAAGGATGTCTTCCTTTTGCTTTCATCATCTTGGTGAACTTCTTTATAAAAAGACTCATCTCTTCTTCATCATTTTCGGAGTCTTCTTCTTCTTCTTTCTTATTATTGCTTTTTGAAATCTCGGTTTTGAAAGCAAGGTTCTTCTTTTGATATTGACCCTCTTCCTCATTTAGTCTTCCAAGGTCAAGTTCATGCTCCCTAAGCTTTCCAAACAACGCCGCCATAGACATAGTGGCAAGATTTTGTGACTCCGAGATGGCCGTCACCTTTGGTTGCCATTTCCTATCCGGAGATTTCAAAATTTTAACATTTAATTCATCAACGTCAAAAATTTTACCTAGTCCGGTGAGATGGTTCACGATATGAGTGAAACGTTTTTGTACGTCAAATATCGTTTCGCCTGGTTGCATCCTGAACATTTCGTACTCTTGAATTAGAGAATTTTTACGTGCTCTTTTGACGTCGTCAGTTCCTTCGTGGGTTACTCTAAGCATTTCCCACATTTCCTGTGCACTTTTACAAATAGAAATTCTGTAGAACTCATCAAGGGTTAGAGCAGATGAAATAATGTTTCTAGCCCTAACATCATATTGTACTTTTCGACTTTCGTCGCAGTCCATCTATCAAAAGGTTTAAGAACGTCAACACCGTTCTCGTAATTTTAGGAACAAATGGACCGTTTAAAATTGCGTCCCAAACACCTCTATCAACGAGACTCTAAAAATATTTGCATACGTACTTTCCAAAAAGGATAATTTTGACCCGCAAAAAGTGGGGGTCTCGTTGATAGACGCACCTTCGGCAAAAGTTTGATTTTGTCCGGCCATTTTCGAAAAGTTTGAATGACTATCAAAGCAAGCTCGATACCACTTGTTAGAATCGCGCAGCTGAATGTTCGCGTGGTCTGGACAAAAACCAAGAGGGGGGTGAATTGGTTACTTAATAAAAATTAGGTTTTCAAAATTTTCCCCAAATTTTACCGATTAAAAACTGCGTAAATGTAAATAGAGAAGAGTAGAGAAGATTACACAATAGGTTTATACTTGGTTCGGATCAAAAGACCCTACGTCCAGCTTGCTAATCACTCAAAAGAGGATTAACGCCTGTCACTAAGAACAAAGTTGTTACAACACAAATTATAATGAAAAAGATAAAGTTAAAGATAAAACCTCTCTTGAAATCCACAAGAGATGATAAACAACTTTCCCCTGGAGACGGCACAGACACACAATCCACTAAGAACTCCACTTAGTGATTCTTATCGCTTCTAGCCTCACACCAAGTTTCCAAAAGCCCCGAAGAACAGCTTTCCCCGGAGACGGCACAACACTCAATCCACTAAGAACTCCACTTAGTGATTCTTATCGCTTCTAGCCTCACACCGAGTTTCCAAAAGCCCCCTTTCCTTGCAACAAACAGTTCTCTGGCACTCACAGCACTTAACTTTTGTATGGAAAGAGTTGTTCTTTAGTTGTTCATTGTTTCGAGTGCTAAAGCAGAGTTTAAGTAGGGAAATTAGGGTTTAGGAATTGAGGATTTCGAAACTAGGGTTCTTGGTAATTGGGTTTTCGAAAATAGGGTTAATTTGAAATTTAATTTGAAAAACAGATTGAAATAATCGATTATTTGGAGTAATAATCGATTAAAACAGAGCCAAATACTTCAGAACCCAACCCTCTCTGGAATAATCGATTATTTGGTGAAATAATCGATTATCTGTACTGGACAGTACAAAACAATCGATTCTTTTGCTCGTTTTAATCGATTAAAACAGTGAGTTTGTATAGAAAGTGTTTTCTCATTGTTTTAATCGATTATTTACCTATATAATCGATTAAACCCGAGCCTGAATGATAAATTTGAGCTTTTTGAAGCTTCTAAGTTACAGACTATGTACCTGCTATCTTAGACTCTAAAAATACAGACTCAATCTTAAATAAATCGAGTTATTACAATACAATTATCACCAATCTTCAATCTTCAATATTCTAAGTCTTTAGTTCTTGGATCATCATCAAAATCCATTCTTCATATTCATCAAGTGCAACATCAAGTCCTTGAATTGTCAACAAACCCTTTTTTCCCGGTCATCCTTCAGATGCTCCTTTGCTGAAGTTTGCTGATCCTCCGGATGATAAATACTTTTGATAGGTACTAACCCCTATCTGGTTTGAACCTTCTTTTATAAGGCTCTGGTGAGTACTTACCCTCACCAGGTACGAGTCTGCATTTCGCTAGACTCTTGTGGGTACTTACCCCCACAAGGTATGAATCCGCTTTTGCAAGATTCTGATGAGTACCTACCCCCTTCCTGGTACGAACCCTATTCTATAAGGCTCTTGTGGGTACCTACCCCCACCTGGTATGAATCTGCATTTTGCTAGATTCTGATGAGTACCTACCCTCATCCGGTACGAACCCTATTCTATAAGGCTCTTGTGGGTACCTACCCCCACTTGGTACGAACCCTATTCTATAAGGCTGTTGTGGGTACCTACCCCCACCTGGTACTAACCCTATTCTATAAGGCTCTTGTGGGTACCTACCCCCACGCGGTACGAACCATATTCTATAAGGCTCTTGCGGGTACCTACCCCCACCTGGTATGAATCTACATTTTGCTAGATTCTGATGAGTACCTACCCTCATCTAGTACGAACCCTATTCTATAAGGCTCTTGTGGGTACCTACCCCCACCCGGTACGAACCCTATTCTATAAGGCTCTTGTGGGTACCTACCCCCACCTAGTATGAATCTGCATTTTGCTAGATTCTGATGAGTACCTACCCTCATCTGGTACAAACCCTATTCTATAAGGCTCTTGTGGGTACCTACCCCCATCCGGTACGATCCCTATTCTATAAGGTTCTTGTGGGTACCTACCCCCACCTGGTATGAATCTGCATTTTGCTAGATTCTGATGAGTATCTACCCTCATCTGGTATGAACCCTATTTTATAAGGCTCTTGGGATGCTCTTTTTTGGCATTCAATCTTTTGATGAGTGCAAACCCTCATTCGGTTTTTGGAGATGTGTTGGCGGCTTACTGTCTCTGATCATGCGCCCATTCCATGGGGAGTGATTGATTTTTTCTTTTTGACTTTTCTATTTTTTTCATCTGGTTTTGCCAGGGATTTCTTGTTTTTGGCTTTTCTGTTTAGCCATTCGGTCTTGCCGGGGATTCTTTGTTCTTGACTTTTCTGTTTAGCCATTCGGTCTTGCCGGGGATTCTTTGTTTTCGGCTTTTCGGTTTAGCCATCCGGTCTTGCCGGGGATTCTTTGTTTGTTGCCTCTTATTTGGCCAGGAATCCATCGGGGATTTTTTATTTTTGTTGATTGTGCCTCTTGATTAGGCAGATGCTTCAATAATGGTGAAGACTTTATGCTTGTGTTGTTTTTTTCTGAACAGGCTGATGTTCCACTTGGGGATATTTACTCTTGATAATGCCTCTGGGTAGGCAGAGGCTTCATTGGAAGTGAAGGCTTTGCATTCCACTGGGGATATCCATATTGGGCGTTATAGGCAATTAACTCCCTGAGGATATAAATTTGTAGTTTTGCCTTTGCTGATAGGCTCACTGGGGATAGTTTTTTCTTTTTGATGATCCACCGGGGAATTGATTGCTTTCCTGGAGATCTATTTTGACTTGCCCCCTAGGGAGGAATGGAGTTTTTGACTCCTTGTTGGATGCTGCTATTTTGAGCTGGCTTTGCCTATGCTCTTATTCTGCTGGGGAATGGGTTTTTACCTTTTTCTCACGGTTTTATCTCTTTTTTTCGTGATTTTGATATTTGGCTTTCTTAAATGCGTGCGCCTTTTTCAATTTCTTTTATGCACGCAGGATTTTTTATTATTTTCTGGGGATGAAGAGATTTTCTTCTTTTTCTCTTTTTTGGCGATTCACCAAGGAGTTTGTCGGCTTCCTGGGGATCCAACTTTGATTTGATTTTTATGACGGAGTCTTGGCTCCTGACTTTGTGAAGCTCTTTATTGAACTGGAGGATGGGAATATTTTTTTCCTCGTTTTGTAGATTTTTCTGAGATGCTCTACTTGGAGATTTTTATTCGACCTTTTTTTCGTGGCCTCTATTGGGGAATGAAAGATTTTTCTTTTCTTTCTTTTTGTTGAACCCCTGGGGATATGGAGATTTTGACTCTATATCTTCTTTGGTTAATCTTTGTGTAGTCCTTATTCTCCTTTGGGGAAGTAGCGGAGATTCTGGATGAATGTGCTCGATGACTCATGTGGTGATGAAGTTGAGTCATGAGGTGATCTTTTTATTTTGCCTCTGGATTAGGCAAAGATTCGCTTGGGGATGATCAAGCCTTTCTGTTGACTTTTTGATGGCTTCCTTTTTCTTGGATGGAAGGATGGTGGTTGGAGCTTCGAATGACTATGTTTGACGACTCATGTGGTGATGCTGAGTCATGAAGTAATTTCTTGTTTTGCCTTTGGAATAGGCAAGGATCCACTTGGGGATCATCGAGCCTTTTCCGTTGGCCTTTTTCCGGTGTACCTTCATTTATTGGGGTAGAAGGTTAGAGCTAGTTTCCTTGAAGCTCTTTATTCTGCTGAAATGGTTTTGATTTCACCTTTTCTTTCGTGATTTTGTTTTTTTTCTCGCGAGTTATTTGAAATCTGGATTTTTGATATATCACGTGTGCCTTTTTATTATAATAATTTTTGTACACGTGGGCTTTTTGAAATGTAAACAGAAATAACATGTTTTATTTATTACTTCCCCTTTTTTCTTTTTTTTTGGGTGATACATTCAAGCATTCTTAGACTAATAGAAAATATCTAAAAATATCCTAATCATCTGCTTCTGGGCTGGAGTGGGAGGATGGTGTTGGCGAAGGGATGCGGCGAAGCATGCGGCGCTTGAACCTTGCTTGAGTCTGAACCAAATTTTCTATTTGGCGGTCCGTCCTTTCTTGCCTCATGGTCAGTTGACTGAACTGCTGTCGCATGAACTGGAATTGCCCTTCTATGTAGGCGTGCTCGTCATCCATACGTCGGTATAAGCCGGCGAAGTCTGGATCATATGATTGCTGCTAGGACTCCAAAGTCGCAGGGATATCCTGTGGTGCGTCAAAATCACGCATATCTAGTGAAATTGAGATTATGGGGTTTAAAATAAACCCTGATCCTTGTCGACTAAGGATGTTCATGTGGACCAGTGTTCCCCCATTAATCGGTTCTGGTTGGAGGCTAGCTGGAATGTCTTCTCCGTCAGTACATCCCCAATATTCAGCTAAAGGGGTGAGAAAGGGAGCCACCATGATAGCTCCTGTTGAGCCACGAGTTCCATAATCCTTTAAGGCTTTCAGGAAGGCATACCCTGGGTTGCATCGATGCCCCTGATGCATACAATAGACAATAAAAAGATCAGCCAACGTTACCTTTCCTTGGCTCTCCTTCCGGCTATGTATGGTCCCGGCTAGCAATTTGTGGCATTAAAGGTTTCACCCTTTAGATGTGACGACAGGGTATGTGCTCTGGTGATTTCTTTCCACATGCTGGTGGTAGTGAGAGCAGCGGGTTTCTCATAGTATGCAGACTTATATTCTAGCGTTCTCGTATCCATTCATTGGCTGAAACCCATTATGACATTAAAGTCATCTAGAAAAGTGGTCCGGTATGCCCCATCCATCCAATAGGAAACAGCTTGAGTAGGTGGCACGCTGGGGGTCATGGACGGCATCTCCACTAGATTGACAGAGGCAAGGAACTCCAGCGTGGCAGTACGATGGATTCGAGAGGGTGGCTCACGAAGCAGAAAATCCCATCCTATGTTTTGGATGAACCGTCTAACATCTTGATCCCAGCCGAATGTAGTTAGGATTTCAAAATCCAGACGTAGCATGGGATGCTAGGAATATTGTTAGATATTTGCCAACCTCTGTTGATGTGATTCTGCCAGCAGGGCGTTGGTGACGGGAGTTCCTCTGGTGGAGGTCCGGGTGCGTTTTCTCCTAGATGAAGCCTCTCCACGCTCCATTTTGTGCCTTACTCACTCAAGAATGCTAAAAATGTGTAGAAAGGGAGGAGAAGCAAGATGGAAGGCTTGGAATGGGGTGCAAATGCAAGGATCCATGCCTAAAATTTATAGGGGAAGTCAGGAAGGTCGGGACGGCCGTCTCATTCAAAAATTTTTACCTTGGGACAGCCGTCTGGGAAGTGGGACGGCCGTCTCACTCAAATTTTTGCCCTGAGACGGGCGTCTCAAATGTGGGACGGTCGTCCCACTTGAATTTTTCTGTTTGGGACGGTCGTCTCGACCCTTGGGACGGGTGTCTCGAGCTTTTCAAGTTGGTTTTCATGTTTTTTGATGAGAAGGAAGATAGGACTCCATTCATTGATGTTTTAATGCATGTAATGTTTCATGATATGCGTCCTATGATCTATTTCAGTTAATATTTCGAAAGTTTTAACTGATGTGCTTTGACTTTGGGCACATTCTTGGTGTAGTACCTTTCTGTCATCATGTTTCTTGATCAACAAGCTTAACTGTACTTATTTGCCGTATCAGACTTTTCTTGTTATAACCGAAGAGAAATCTTTTGTGCGTAGGGCAACTGCCATATCAATGCCCCCCTTCCTTTCCTTAGGGATTTCAACCTTCCTATTGATCACTATGTTTCCACATTTCCCCTTTATTACTTGAATGCTTTATAGTGAAATGGTCGAGAGAAGAGAAAGAAAAGGATTTATAACAAGGGCTTGTTGTTTTAGAGGGATATATTTTTTATAAAGGTTTTTGTAAGAATGGCTAGCCAAGGTGGGTCGGTGTTTAGGCTAGTTTAGACAAACGTTTTGTTCTTATGATGTGGCGTCTTTATTTACTGCTTTATGGCGCCTTTTTGTGATTGATTAACTTTCCTAGCCCGCCCTTTCAGGTTTTCAGTCCAGGATGTTGTGCTATGTCATAACTTTTGTCTAGGTTTCCTTTTTGTATTATTTTTAGGAATACCTAGCGGACTTTTCATAACCCTAACTTTTGCCCAGGCTACCCTTTATTATTGTTCGGGTTTCCTGTCGGGTTCACCCTAACTTTTGTGTAGCCCCCTTTGTAGGTTTCCCACTGGGTATTTTGCCCTTTTATTTTCTTGTCTTGGCCTTTGTCCTTGACGAACTCTTTTATTATATATATATATATATATATATATATAAATGTTAGAATCGCGCAGCGGAATGTTCGCGTGGTCGGACAAAAACCAAGAGGGGGGTGAATTGGTTACTTAATAAAAATTAGGTTTTCAAAATTTTCCCCAAATTTTACCGATTAAAAACTGCGTAAATGTAAATAGAGAAGAGTAGAGAAGATTACACAATAGATTTATACTTGGTTCGGATCAAAAGACCCTACGTCCGAGTTGCTAATCACTCAAAAGAGGATTAACGCTGTCACTAAGAACAAAGTTGTTACAACACAAATTATAATGAAAAAGATAAAGTTAAAGATAAAACCTCTCTTGAAATCCACAAGAGATGATAAACGACTTTCCCTGGAGACGGCACAGGCACACAATCCACTAAGAACTCCACTTAGTGATTCTTATCGCTTCTAGCCTCACACCAAGTTTCCAAAAGCCCCGAAGAACAGCTTTCCCCGGAGACGGCACAGGCACTCAATCCACTAAGAACTCCACTTAGTGATTCTTATCGCTTCTAGCCTCACACCGAGTTTCCAAAAGCCCCCTTTCCTTGCAACAAACAGTTCTCCGGCACTCACAGGCACTTAACTTTTGTATGGAAAGAGTTGTTCTTTAGTTGTTCATAGTTTCTGAGTGCTAAAGTAGAGTTTAAGTAGGGAAATTAGGGTTTAGGAATTGAGGATTTCGAAACTAGGGTTCTTGGTAATTGGGTTTTCGAAAATAGGGTTAATTTGAAATTTAATTTGAAAAACAGATTGAAATAATCGATTATTTGGAGTAATAATCGATTAAAACAGAGCCAAATACTTCAGAACCCAACCCTCTCGGAATAATCGATTATTTGGTGAAATAATCGATTATCTGTACTGGACAGGTACAAAACAATCGATTCTTTTGCTTGTTTTAATCGATTAAAACAGTGAGTTTGTATAGAAAGTGTTTTCTCACTTGTTTTAATCGATTATTTACCTATATAATCGATTAAACCCGAGCCTGAATGATAAATTTGAGCTTTTTGAAGCTTCTAAGTTACAGACTATGTACCGGCTATCTTAGACTCTAAAAATACAGACTCAATCTTAAATAAATCAGAGTTATTACAATACAATTATCACCAATCTTCAATCTTCAATATTCTAAGTCTTTAGTTCTTGGATCATCATCAAAATCCATTCTTCATATTCATCAAGTGCAACATCAAGTCCTTGAATTGTCAACAATCTCCCCCTTTTTGATGATGATCAAAATTTTCTTTTAAAGCCCTTTGTAATAACCTGTTTTATCTGTCATACTAACAAACACATTAAACATACCAGATAAAATTTAAAATTGAATCATAGGCTTTAAATTTTTCTCCCCCTATTTTGATTATAATCAAAAAGAACTCTGCAACATCAATCATAAGAGCTCCCCCTCAAAATATGCATAAGTTAGAGAAAGCTCCCCCTCAATCATAGCATAAAAGAAACATCATATTTTACAACATCAAGACAATAACAAAAGAAAATTCATCAATTATCTCTACATTAGACAACTTTAATCGATTATTTCCAGTAAATAATCGATTTTTAGAGGCATTTAATCGATTATTTCACGAGATAATCGATTATTCCAGAGGAGAATACCCTGTTTTGGACGTTTTGAGGAAAAATAATCGATTATCACTTCCAGTAATCGATTATTCCAGAGGCTATATTAAGTTTTTTAAGGTTTTTACACATTATAACCTATGAATATCCTGCATCACGAATTTAATCATAACAATCATCCAAAATCATTCAAATTAAGCAGAATTTAAGCTATTTCTAGTATCCCTAAGTCTCTTCTAAGATCATAGAATCTATCCTTGGGTAGAGGCTTAGTAAATATATCTGCTAATTGACGTTTAGTGTCTACATACTCTATCTTACGGTTTCCTTTCTCGATATTATCTCTTAAAAAGTGATGTCTAATCTCAATATGTTTAGTCCTAGAGTGCATTACTTGGATTTCTAGTTAAGTTGATTGCACTCGTATTATCACACATTAATGGAATGTCATTTAAATATATGCTATAATCCTCTAATTGTTGTTTCATCCACAGAATTTGAGCACAACAACTACCAACTTGCAATATATTCAACTTCAGTGGTAGATAAAGCAACACATGCTTGTTTCTTAGAATGCCATGATATTAAGGATGAACCTAACAAATGACATGTCCCACTAGTGCTTTTCCTATCAATTTTACATCCACCATAATCAGCATCAGAATATCCTAATAAACTAATACAAGCATCGGACTGATACCACAAGCCAAATCCAGTAGTTCCTTTTAAGTATTTTAAAATATGTTTTACTGCAATTAAATGAGATTCTTTAGGACAAGCTTGAAATCTAGCACACACACGACAGTAATGCATAATATCGGGTCTACTAGCAGTTAAGTATAATAGTGATCCTATCATACCTCTATACATAGTTTGATTTACTTCCAAACCTGATTCATCCTTGTCTAAATAGCATGAAGTTCCCATGGGTGTGTTAGCTTCCTTTGAGGTGTCCATACCAAACTTTTTAAGGATCTCTTTGCAGTATTTAGTTTGAGAGATAAAAGTTCCATCTTTAAGTTGCTTGATTTGAAGTCCAAGGAAGAATGTTAATTCTCCCATCATAGACATTTCAAACTCTCCCTGCATAATCTTAGCAAATTCTACACACAAAGAATTATCAGCTTGATCCAAAAATAATATCATCAACATATACCTGGACCAATAAGATATGTTCTTTAACTTTCTTAATAAACGAGTGTAGAATCAATTTTTCCTCTTGAAAAATCATTTGCAGTTAGGAAACTACTTAATCTTTCATACCAAGATCTAGGAGCTTGTTTTAACCCATATAATGCTTTCTTTAATTTGTAAATATGATTAGGATTATTAAAATCTTCAAATCCAGGGGTTGCTCTACATACACTTCTTCTTTAATAAAACCATTTAAAAATGCACTCTTTACATCCATTTGATATAGTTTAAATTTCATCATAGATGCGTAAGCAAGAAGTAGGCGTATAGCCTCTAACCTGGCCACAGGAGCATAAGTTTCATCATAATCTATACCTTCCTCCCGACAATAGCCTTTTGCAACAAGTCCGGCTTTATTCTTTGTTATATTACCATCTTCATCAAGCTTATTTCTGAATACCCATTTAGTTCCAATAACTTGATGTGACTCTTCTCTTGGGATTAGTTCCCAGACTTGATTCCTTTCAAATTGGTTAAGTTCTTCTTGCATGGCTATGCACCACTGATCATCTTTAAGTGCTTCCTCAATGTTTTTAGGTTCAATCTGTGACACAAAAGCAACGAGACATATAGAAATTATTCATATTTCTAGTTCTTACCCCTTTTGAGATATCACCTATGATATTGTCCATTGAGAGTCCTCTAGGTGATTGCCATTCTTTTGCTAATTGAGGAGTTTGAGAAGGCACATTATCTTCCAAGTATAATTCATCAAGGGCCTCTCTTATATATTCATCATCACCTGCAAGTCTTTTATTTGACTCAAGAGGATTTCCCCCAAGGTCTACAATCTCATCAAAGGCAACATGTATAGATTCTTCTATATTCAAAGTTCTTCTATTAAATACTCTATACGCCTTGCTAGTTAAAGAATAACCTAGAAAAATACCCTCATCGGCTTTTGAATCAAATTTTCCTAGATTGTCCTTTCCATTATTTAGTACAAAACATTTACAACCAAAAATTTTCAAATGTGCAACATTAGGTTTTCTACCATTAAACAATTCATATGGAGTAGATTTCATAATTGACCTAATGAGCATTCTATTTAAAACATAACATGCAGTACTAACCGCATCAGCCCAAAAATATTTAGGAACATTAGATTCATTTAACATAGTTCTTGCAAGTTCCTCTAATGACCTATTTTTCCTTTCAACTACACCATTTTGTTGGGGAGTCCTAGGAGCAGAAAAGTTATGTAATATACCATTTTCCTCACAATAATTCTCAAACTTTTCATTTTGAAACTCACCACCATGGTCACTTCTTAAAACTTTAATCCTTAGGTCTTTCTCATTTTGTATTTGTTTAGCAAACTTTCTAAAGACCTTAAAAGCTTCACTTTTCATAGTTAGGAAAAATGTCCAAGTGTACCTAGAGAAATCATCAACAATTACAAGACCATAATAATTTCCACCAAAGCTTTTTATCCTAGAAGGTCCAAATAAATCTAAATGTAATAATTCTAGGGGTTTTGAAGTGGAAATCACATTTTTTGATTTAAATGATGATTTAACTTGTTTACCTTTTTGGCATGCATCACACAATCTATCTTTTTCAAATTTCAATTTAGGCAATCCAATAACTAAGTCTTTTGATATCAATTTATTCAAATGATGCATGTTTATATGAGCCGCTCTTTTATGCCATAACCAAGGATTCTCTTCCTTAGCAACTAAACATGTTATACTAGACTCATATAAACAATCCAAATCAATCAAATATATGTTGTTATGCCTAATGCCTTTTAATTCTACTATTTCGAATCTACTAAATGTATGGTGCAAAATTTGCTTTCAAAAGTTACCTTGAATCCTTTGTCACACAATTGGCTTATGCTAAGAAGGTTATGTTTTAATCCATCAACAAGAAGCACATCCTTAATCTCCAATGTATTTGCACCACCTATATTTCCAATTCCTAGAATCTTCCCTTTGTTGTTATCCCCATAAGTCACATATCCTTGTTCTTTGGCTTTGAAACTTACAAATTTCGTTTTATCCCCAGTCATATGTTTTGAGCATCCACTATCAAGATACCACATAGACTTCTTTGATTTGGAAGTTTCCTACAAAACAAGAACATAGTAAACTTAGGTCCCCACAACTTTTGGGTCCTTGAGGTTAGAGACATAATAATCTATTTAAAATACTGCAAAACAATCTATTCTTTGGGTGTTTTAAGAAGTTCAAGCAAAACTGTTTTTATAGACTATTTTCAAAACTCGCTGGTTTAATTAATCTGTTAAAAGATTCTTTTAATCTGCTAAAGTGCAGCTTTAATCTGTTAAAACATCTTTTAATCGATTAAAACGCAAGTGTAGAAAAAGTTTTTAAGTTGTTTTAATCGATTGAAACGAGTTTTTAACCGATTAAAAGAGTTCTGATCGGTCATAATAAAAATCTGATCGGTCATCCTGACTCGACCGGTCATAATAAAAATCTGATCGGTCATCCTGACTCGTACCGGTCATAATAAAAATCTGATCGATCACATTTGCTTCTAATCGGTCATAATTTGATTTTGATCGATCATCCAGACCCTTTAAGTAATTTTAATCGATTGAAACGTGTTTTTAATCGATTTAAACGTTTCTGACCGCTCATAATAACAATCTGATCGGTCAAAATGAGTTCTAAATGGTTTTAATCGATTAAAAACCAGTTGTATCGATTAAAATGCTGTAAAAACACTTCTTTGACCACTCTAAGTGATTTTATTTGGTTCTTTCAAAACTGCATCAGTTAAAAACATGTTTTTAAGAAAGCTTTTGTAAAAATACTTTATTTTGAGTCGTTTAAAACAATTTTAGAGGCTTCTCGCAAAAATCTTTAAGAGAAGAATCTTTATGCAAGTAGAAAAGATAAAATGATTTTACCTAAGCATTTTGTTTAAAACATACAAAATGATCCATTTTCTTTGAATAAATAAAAGAGACAAACAGATTTATTTAACTATTGGAACCCAAATATATTTACCTTTTGGAATACCAAAATGTTTAATTTTACACTTATTTGAAGTGTGACCTTGTTTCATACAATAGAAGCATGCAATTGGAGTAGCTTTAGAATAAGATACATTATTAACATGACATGCTCTAGTTCCTTTTTCTACCCATATTCTTTTCTTTTTAGATTTACTCTTTTTCAAAGGAACTCTATGATTTACATTATTTTGAGCAAAAACCATTTCATTCTTCCTAAGATCATCAATTTCTTTTTCGGCTTTGTCAAGCAAATGGTTAAGAATATCTATGTCATATTCATGCTCTTTACAATTTGCACAAGCTAAGTCCTTATTCTCATCTAAGCATACAATTTTCGTATTAGCTACCTCCTTTTCTTCTAAACATGCAATTTTCAATTTTAAGGACTCATTTTCCTTTTCCGATTTTCTTAGATTCTTCTTTACTACTTTATATTCCTTTTTCATATCCATAAATGCAGTAAATAACTCATTATAAGCATTTTGTAATTCATCATGATCATTTTCTTCACAAGAGGATGAATCGGAATCACTAACCTCAACATCCGAAGAATTGTTGTTATTTGCCATCAAGCAAATGTTTGCTTCAATTTCGAGTCGCTTGATTCTGAATTTGAATCACTGTCATCCCAAGCAATATATGCTTTCTTCTTGAATTGCTTTTTGCCCTTATGTTCATCATTTTTCTTGTTTGGGCATTCGGTCTTCATATGCCCCGCTTCACCACAACCAAAGCATTTTATATTAACTGAAGAATTTTCTTTTACCTTTCCCTTACCTTTGAAAGGATGTCTTCCTTTTGCTTTCATCATCTTGGTGAACTTCTTTATAAAAAGACTCATCTCTTCTTCATCAATTTCGGAGTCTTCTTCTTCTTCTTTCTTATTATTGCTTTTTGAAATCTCGGTTTTGAAAGCAAGGTTCTTCTTTTGATATTGACCCTCTTCCTCATTTAGTCTTCCAAGGTCAAGTTCATGCTCCCTAAGCTTTCCAAACAACGCCGCCATAGACATAGTGGCAAGATTTTGTGACTCCGAGATGGCCGTCACCTTTGGTTGCCATTTCCTATCCGAGAGATTTCAAAATTTTAACATTTAATTCATCAACGTCAAAAATTTTACCTAGTCCGATGAGATGGTTCACGATATGAGTGAAACGTTTTTGTACGTCAAATATCGTTTCGCCTGGTTGCATCCGGAACATTTCGTACTCTTGAATTAGAGAATTTTTACGTGCTCTTTTGACGTCGTCAGTTCCTTCGTGGGTTACTCTAAGCATTTCCCACATTTCCTGTGCACTTTTACAAATAGAAATTCTGTAGAACTCATCAAGGGTTAGAGCAGATGAAATAATGTTTCTAGCCCTAACATCAAATTGTACTTTTCGACTTTCGTCTGCAGTCCATCTATCAAAAGGTTTAAGAACGTCAACACCGTTCTCGTAATTTTAGGAACAAATGGACCGTTTAAAATTGCGTCCCCAAACACCTCTATCAACAGACTCTAAAAATATTTGCATACGTACTTTCCAAAAAGGATAATTTTGACCCGCAAAAAGTGGGGGTCTGTTGATAGACGCACCTTCGGCAAAAGTTTGATTTTGTCCGGCCATTTTCGAAAAGTTTGAATGACTATCAAAGCAAGCTCGATACCACTTGTTAGAATCGCGCAGCTGAATGTTCGCGTGGTCGGACAAAAACCAAGAGGGGGGTGAATTGGTTACTTAATAAAAATTAGGTTTTCAAAATTTTCCCCAAATTTTACCGATTAAAAACTGCGTAAATGTAAATAGAGAAGAGTAGAGAAGATTACACAATAGATTTATACTTGGTTCGGATCAAAAGACCCTACGTCCAGTTGCTAATCACTCAAAAGAGGATTAACGCTGTCACTAAGAACAAAGTTGTTACAACACAAATTATAATGAAAAAGATAAAGTTAAAGATAAAACCTCTCTTGAAATCCACAAGAGATGATAAACAGCTTTCCCCGGAGACTGACACAGCACACAATCCACTAAGAACTCCACTTAGTGATTCTTATCGCTTCTAGCCTCACACCAAGTTTCCAAAAGCCCCGAAGAACAGCTTTCCCGGAGATCGAGCACAGCACTCAATCCACTAAGAACTCCACTTAGTGATTCTTATCGCTTCTAGCCTCACACCGAAGTTTCCAAAAGCCCCCTTTCCTTGCAACAAACAGTTCTCCGGCACTCACAGACACTTAACTTTTGTATGGAAAGAGTTGTTCTTTAGTTGTTCATAGTTTCGAGTGCTAAAGCAGAGTTTAAGTAGGGAAATTAGGGTTTAGGAATTGAGGATTTCGAAACTAGGGTTCTTGGTAATTGGGTTTTCGAAAATAGGGTTAATTTGAAATTTAATTTGAAAAACAGATCGAAATAATCGATTATTTGGAGTAATAATCGATTAAAACAGAGCCAAATACTTCGGAACCCAACCTCTCTCGGAATAATCGATTATTTGGTGAAATAATCGATTATCTCGTACTGACAGGTACAAAACAATCGATTCTTTTGCTCGTTTTAATCGATTAAAACAGTGAGTTTGTATAGAAAGTGTTTTCTCACTCGTTTTAATCGATTATTTACCTATATAATCGATTAAACCCGAGCCTGAATGATAAATTTGAGCTTTTTGAAGCTTCTAAGTTACAGACTATGTACCGGCTATCTTAGACTCTAAAAATACAGACTCAATCTTAAATAAATCAGAGTTATTACAATACAATTATCACCAATCTTCAATCTTCAATATTCTAAGTCTTTAGTTCTTGGATCATCATCAAAATCCATTCTTCATATTCATCAAGTGCAACATCAAGTCCTTGAATTGTCAACAATAAATTTTGCACAACATTGTCAAAACTTGGTTCTATCGAGATAGATCTTATTCGTGTTTCTAGTTAATCAATCATATTTGACTTTGCTTTGTGACGCTTTGATTGTTCTGACGCATTTGGAACAAAACGTCTATCTAAACATTGTTTATTTAAAATGGGGTATAGACATATTTAGCAAGAAAAGAAGCAGATAGTAAGAATAACATTCTTTTGTAATTTCGGGGAAATGTGTGCCCTAGAGATGCTCGGGGGTCGGGCCTACCCCGAGGAGTGATCTCTAATAGTTATTAGCTTTACATCCCTTAGAATTGGAAGAAGGACACCTAATGACTAACACTACCCTTTGCGCTAATACACCTCCTTTTCGGAATATCAACTTTGAGGGGTAAGACTTCCTTGTTTTCCGTATAGTTTGATCTTTTGTAGGGTTATACCCTAAAGCATACTTTAAAGGATTATCTTTGAAATCTGGTGGCTCTTTTATTCCTTGAGCATTCTTTCCGAGCCCCTGTCCTGGGCGATATCTGAAGCACTTGGTGGATTTGATGAAGACATAGATATAACTTAGGTTGTGGGTGTGTAAATGATTAGGTTTTTAAGTTTAAGCACTTAATCTCTTGATAGGCCATTATATTTTGTGATAAGCACCTTAAAATATTGCATATCATTGAAAATCATTTTTCTGCATGAAAAACTAACATCAAAGTATTAAAAGAACAAACTAAGTTTTTCAATCTGTTGAAAAGGATTTTAAATCTGTTAAAATCACTTAAAAGAATAAGTGGTCATACATAGTCGTATTTTCAATTGATTGATTCGCGGAATCAACAAAGTTAAAATAACTCAATGAATTTTTCAATATCAAAGTTTCGCATTTTCAATCTGTTGAAATGATTTTTAAATCTGTTGAAACAGAAAGACTATTTTTTCAGTCTAAGAGTTTTTCAGAAAATCAATCTGTTGAAATAAATCTTAATCTGTTGAAAGAGAAAGACTATTTTTTCAGTCTAAGAGTTTTTCAGAAAATTAATCTGTTGAAATAATTTTTAATCTGTTAAAACAGAGAGGCTATTTTTTTTTAACTAAGTGTTTTCAGGATTTCAATCTGTTGAAATGATTTTTAATCGATTGAAACAGAGAACTGTCATTTTTTCATAAAACTGTTTCAATCCATTAAAAACTCGAATCAATCGATTAAATGGAGCTTTAAATGAAATCAATCGATTGAATCGATGTTTTAATCGATTGAAATATATTCTGATCGATCATAATTTTATTCTGATCGATCATAACTCGGTCTGATCGATCATAGTTTCATTCTGATCGATCATAACTTGGTCTGATCGATCATACTTCAGTTCTAATCGATCAGAGTCTCTTCTAAACTGTTTTACTTCAATCTAATCGATCTTTTGACTCTCTGAAACAGTTTTTGACAGCTTGGAACATTCTGATTCTATGCTTTACTCTATATATACAGAATTGATCTATCTTTTGAATGACACACATACACTACACTACTTGAGAAAACTTGTGAAATCAATCTGTGAAACTTTCATACGTGACTTTCTCTGCATTCAAGAATCTTTTTCATATCATAAGGTGTTGTGATCAGAGTTGTGGTCAATCAAAGAGAGAAAGTGTTGTTAGAATTTGTTCTGGACAATTAGAACTTCAAGTCCAGGTTTTTTCTTTTCATACTCTTTTGTAAAAGTGTGATTGTGCAGGTTGGATTGTGATTTGCACTTGGTACGGTAACTGGGTTTGGTTACTGGGTGGTTTTCAAGATTCTGTCTTGTGGGTTTGCAAGATAGTTCTTGGGGTAGATTGGTGAGTATCTATTGGTTGTAAATTTTCACTTGGTATTAGTGAAACTTGACTGGTTTGTCAAGAACTGGATGTAGCTCTGGATTAGAGTGAACCAGTATAAATTTGTGTGTTAATATTCTTCTTTCATCTCTTTTATTTTCTGTCAATTAACTTGCTGTGTTTAAACCAAACTACCTTCGCAAAGATTGAATAAAGATAACTCATTCTTCCAAAAGAAAGTAAGTTTTGATAAAAAGTTTTAAAGTTCAATTCACCCCCCCTCTTGAACTCAACCATTAATTCTTTCAATTGGTATCAGAGCTGGTTTTTGTAAGTTACTCAAGGAATCGGTCCAATGGTTGAGGGAAAGATGAATTTTTTAGAAGGAGCCTCCATAAACAGGCCTCCACTTTTTTCTGGTGTGAATTATTCTTTCTGGAAGGTTAGAATGAAAATCTTTATTGAATCCCTTGATAGAGGCATTTGGGAAACAATTGTTAATGGTCCTTACAAACCAACTCATACCGTAGATGGTAAAGTAGTCAAAAAAGATTGGGCTGAATTAACCGATGTAGAAAATAGGAGAGTCCAATATGATTATACTGCAAAAAATATTATTACCTCTCGCTTTAAATCTTAATGAGTTTTTCAGGGTGTCTCAGTGTTCCTCTGCCAAAGAGATGTGGGAAATTTTAGAGGTCACACATGAAGGAACATCTGATGTGAAAAGGGAAAGAAAGCATGGGTTAATCAGGGACTATGAGTTGTTTAAAATGCAGCAAGGAGAAACAATTGCAGATGTGCAGAAAAGGTTCACGCACATAGTCAATCATCTAATTGGGTTAGGAAAGACTTTTGACAAAGAAGAGTTGAACATCAAAATCTTAAAGTGTTTGGACAGAACGTGGCAACCAAAGGTGACAGCAATATCAGAATCAAGAGACTTGACTGAAATGACTACCGCTTCACTTTTTGGTAAGTTAAGGGAACATGAGTTGGAAATCAATTGGTTCAAAGAACAAGAGAATGTAGAAAAGAAAAGTAGAAATATTGTTCTCAAGACAATTGAAGAAAACAGTGAATCTGAAGAAGATGAATCAGAGAACCTGACTTTGTTGGTTAAGAAATTTGAGAAATTTCTTAGAAGAAAGAACAGAACTGGTCAAGTAAAAAGGTACAATGATAAAAAGACTGAATCTGTTCAAAATAATATTACTTGTTATTCTTGTGGTAAACAGGGTCACATAAAGAGTGATTGTCCGGAAAAGATCAAGAATCAGAACAAGAAAGAATCAATATACAAAGGGAAAAAGGCCTATATAGCCTGGCAAGACAATCATTCATCTTCCAGCTCTGAATCCGAAAGTGAAGAGGTGAACCTGTGTTTGATGGTCGGCTGTGAATCCTCTTCATCACATGTAAGTTCAACTCCTACAGAGAATGAAATGAATTACAAGACATTACTCGAATGCTTTCAATGAAATGCATAGTGAAGCCAAAAATTTATCTCATACAAATAATCGGTTGAAAGGTTTAAATAATCGGTTAGAAAATAGAGTTAAAGTTCGGAAAATGAACTATTAGAAAGCAAAACAGATTTAGAACATCTAGATATTATCTATTCATCTGCTGGATAATGTTGCTGTTAATAAGAATTGTGAAAAGTGTATTGTTTTACAAAATAAGGTTGATTACTTGACTAAAACCTTGACAAAATTTACTCAAGGTAAAGAGAATTTAGATGCACTTCTTGGGTCTCAAAACTGTGTGTTTGAACATTCTGGAATCAAGTACAAACCTAAGAATGGGGTAAAAACTAAAAAATATTTGAACTTCTTTTCATACAGAAAAACAACAGCATCCCCTTTCTCATCTTGTCATTACTGCATGAAGAAAGGACATACTATAAAATTTTGTCATGCTAGAAAATATTTTGTGCCGCAAGGTAGGAAGAAATGGGTTCCAAAAATTAATTCATTTCAAATAACCTAATTGGACCCAAGAATCATAAAGGGTACTAGAAAAATTCTTAACTTGTTTTGCAGGAACAAATTCTGGAATCCCTTGAAGTTCAAAGCTACGAATCAGAGTTCTGTTTGTCTAAACTGATTGTTTTAATTGATATAAACCAAGTATTAATCGATTAAAATAACTTACGTAAGATATTAGTAAATCTGTCCGTACAGCTTTAATCGATTGAAATGCGAATCAATCGATTAAAATGTTCTCATGATTTGAGTTTTAGCTGTTTTAATCGATTAGAATGAATTCATATCAACCAAAATCACTAAGGTATAAAATTTAATCGACTCATTTTCGTTTTAATCGATTTAAATTCTGGTATCATCTTCTAGATCTCTTCCAATACAGAAACAATCGATTCTTTCAAGTATTAATCGATCATTTTACTATTGCATTTTCAAAACGAATATTAAAGACCAAATTAGTAAAATAATTTGTGTAATCAATTTGTTCCTGAAAATCATTTTCAAAACATCCAAATGAAATTTGGTCATGCATATAGAGTCTACAATTTAAGACTTAAATCTGTTGAAGAATCAGTACATGTTGTGTTTAATGAGTCTCCTCTAGTGGTGCAGAATAGAACAACAGGTACTGCAGATGAAGAAGAATTATCAGTTGAAACATGCCAGAAACACAGATCAATGTTCGGTTGAAGAAGATGATCCATCAGTGGACCCAGCAAAAGCTGATCCACCAACAATTACTGAAGAACAGGAAGAAGATGTTCTGGAAGAGATTCCTAAAGAGTGGATTGTTCCAAGAGATCTCTATCTAGACAATGTCATCGGGCAAATTAATAAGGGAGTATCTACTAGACATTCTCTTAACCAATTCTGTAATCATATGGCATTCATTTCACAAATAGAGCCTAAGATAGTTAAAGAAGCATTAAATGATGAATATTGGGTTAGTGCCATGCATGATGAGCTTAATCAATTTGAAAGAAATAAAGTGTGGGAATTAGTTCCTAAAATCAAAGATATCAATGTAATTGGTACTAAGTGGGTATTCAAAAACAAGCTAGATGAACACGACATTATTACTAGAAATAAAGCTAGGTTGGTAGCCAAAGGGTATAACCAACAAGAGGATATCGATTTTGATGAAACCTTTGCACCTGTAGCTAGACTTGAAGCTGTCAGATTATTATTAGCTTATGCTTGTTTAAGTGGTTTCAGATTACTACAGATGGATGTAAAGAGTGCCTTTCTTAATGGACTCATCAATGAAGAAGTATATGTTTCTCAACCTCCTGGGTTTGAAGATCACAAGCATCCTGACCATGTCTACAAATTGAAAAAGGCCCTTTATGGTTTAAAGCAAGCACCTAGACAATGGTATGAGAGGTTAAGTAACTTCCTAATTAATCAAGGGTACAAGCGAGGTGAGGTTGATAAAACTCTATTCATTAAGAAATCCAGAACTGACATTATTCTGGTGCAGGTGTATGTGGATGATATCATTTTCGGTTCCACTAATAATGCCATGTGTAATAAGTTTGTAAAAGAAATGCAAAGTGAATTTGAAATGTCTATGATGGGAGAATTGAATTTCTTCCTTGGTCTCCAGGTTAAACAATTAAGAAATGGCATCTTTCTTAGTCAATCTAAATACTGCAATGAATTGTTAAAGAAATTTGATATGCACAATTGCAAGGAGTCCTCTACACCCATGTCTACTAACTGTTGTCTAGACTTAGATGAAAAAGGAAAACCTGTTGATCAAACTAAATATAGAGGTTTGATTGGTTCACTACTATATCTAACTGCTAGTAGACCTGACATTATGTTTAGTGTGTGCCTTTGTGCAAGATTTCAGGCAAATCCAAAGGAATCACATCTTACCGCTGCCAAAAGGATTCTGAAATACCTTAAGGGAACAGTTAATGTTGGACTATGGTATCCTGAAGGTGCATCCCTTAAACTTGTTGGATTTTCTGATTCTGACTTTGCAGGATGTAGATTGGACAGAAAAAGTACCTCGGTACTTGTCATTTATCGGGAGCGATCTTATATCGTGGCATAGCAAAAAGCAAGCGTGTGTTGCTCATCAACCTGCAAGTTCGAATACATTGCAGCTGGAACCGTTGTGCTCAAAGCATCTACCTCAAGCAACAACCGACAGATTATGGAGTAACTCTAAACAAGGTACCTCCGGTTTGTGACAATACTAGTGCAATAAACTTAACTAAGAATCCTATTCAACACTCTAGAACTAAGCATATTGAAATTAGACATCACTTTATTAGAGAACACGTATCTAGGGGTGACTGTGAGATTTTATTCGTTGAATCGAAAAACAGTTAGCCGATTTATTCACTAAACCACTTCCTAGAGATAGACTTAATATGCTTAGGACTGAATTAGGAATTCTAGATATATCTAGTATTGCATAACCGATTCGTTATGCTGATTGTATGCTTTTTAACAGCTGATAACAAGTTCAATCGATTAATAATTGCATGAATAACTTGATATTATTTGTTTCAATCGATTGAAATTGTGAAATAATCTGTTGATTTTCTGATTCTTACTCACCGATATTGATGTGTTATTAGTTCAATCGATTAGATAAGCTTTTAATCGGTTTATTTCATTAACCTTGTAGCTCTGCATACTTTCTTATATAAATCAATCGATTAAATCTTCGATTCAATCGATTGAATTCACTTATGGTACTCGCATGATTATCTTTTACAATAACAATCGATTTAATTCTCGATTCAATCGGTTTATTTTACTTCGAGTATCTCGAGATTACAAAATCAATTGGTTTCACGTAATATCAATTGATTATTTTTTTAGGGCTAGTTGTATGTACTTTGTCTCTAAACAATTTCTCGCAGAGTGGATTGAATGCATTTACAACAAGATAAACTTCAACTACTCTCTTAAATATCAAAGATATCCAATAAAAGTTGATTGACTCCGATTGGATATCAGATGTGAGGGTAATTAAAGTGTACAGTAGCAATTCTCTCTCCTCCTTTATCATCACTGCGCAGAAACAATAAAACAAGAAAGACAAAAATTTTTGAAGCTGAAAGGTTTGTGTATTCTTATTCCTGTAGTATTATTTCCTTCTTTGAATTTTCTCTTTCTCGGCTCTACTCTATTCTCGCTCATCCAAAAAATCAAGTATGCTCAAGCGCACAAAGTCCGGTAGGAAGAAGTCCAGCAGAGGCGAGTCTTCTACCGCAAGGCGAGAACAAAATGTTGGAGGAAGGATTGAGACTTGGTTCAATGGGGACCAAGAGAAAATGGATTTGTTTATCCATGAATTGAGCAGAAGCAAGTCAATATTCCAAAGATGTTAAAGTTTTCCTGGTTTGATGTCGAAGGATTCGGAGGCATTCGGAAGTTACTCGCAACATCAAAAACTTCGAAGTTTCGGAGTTGAATGGTAAGATTTACCCCGACTTAATTAAAGTCTTTTTCACTAACTTGTCCTTTGAAGGTTCCACTCTAATAACTCAAGTCAAAGGAGTAGACATTGAGATAACACCTAATGTCCGGAAGGAGGTTGCTGGAATAAAGGATGTAGGTGTGAAAGTCACCAAAGGGTGTACTTCGGATGTTGAAGAATTTAATAAAGTTCAGTATTTCCGCTCTTGCCTGAAGAATAGGCATGATTCTGTAAGTTCATTCAACACTGGGAAGTTGAAACTGGAAGAAAGGATTCTCGCTTTCATTGTTTCCTGGCAGCTCACACCCAGGGGAAGCAATCATGCGGTGCTAAACGAAGGAGATTTAGTACTCGATGTACTCGCATTCACCACAGGATACGGGTGAACTGGTCTTCGTCATCAAGGACCACATGATCAAAGCCAAGAGGCTAAGTGATTTCAGGTATCCTTATGCTATTCGATTTCTAAGTTTTTAACACATTTTGGTGTTGATCTGGAAGGGGAACTTGTTGAAACTGTTCGACCAACAAATGAAATAAACAATTCTGTTCTTCACAAAATGGGGTTCATCAAAATTGATGGTGAATGGATCTCGAAAGAAGATGCTGGGAGAAGTGAAGAAAGTGATGAAGAAGAGCAAGAGGAAGGAATCAACACTGATATTCCTGGAACTTCTGCAGCACGTCCGTCTGATCCAATGGAAGAAATGACCCCACTGGAAATGATTCCATACAATCCACCGCCTCGATCGTGGCACGCCTCGTCTCAGTTCGAAAGAACAATGTTACATCAAATGAGCGAACCGCAATCGGACCAAAGGAGGCATATGCAGATGACTGCTGCTCTGAGGGCTCGGCAGCATTATTTGGATGAAAATTTCATTGCAAGGTTCCAGCATATTGATAATCAACTAGAAGATATTTACAACAGGATTGTGGAACTGCAATTCAATCAAGGCCTCGGGGACGAATGAAGATTTTCTATGTTTCTGTTATTCTATTTTCTTTTCTTAGTTCTTAATGTTCTGTTTTATATTCGGGGTACCCACGTGGCCCCATTGGACTATAACTAAAACAATCTATTTGATGCAGTCAAATAGGGGGAGAAGTATTTTGCTTAAAACAGTCACTACACACACACCACAAAATATATGTCTCTAGTCTGTTATTTTTGTTTTGCAGGTGCAGTGGTTATTTGTCTCCATCAAATAGGGGGAGATTGAAGCACTTGGTGGATTTGATGAAGACATAGATATAACTTAGGTTGTGGGTGTGTAAATGATTAGGTTTTTAAGTTTAAGCACTTAATCTCTTGATAGGCCATTATATTTTGTGATAAGCACCTTAAAATATTGCATATCATTGAAAATCATTTTTCTGCATGAAAAACTAACATCAAAGTATTAAAAGAACAAACTAAGTTTTTCAATCTGTTGAAAAGGATTTTCAATCTGTTAAAATCACTTAAAAGAATAAGTGGTCATACATAGTCGTATTTTCAATTAATTGATTCGCGGAATCAACAAAGTTAAAATAACTCAATGAATTTTTCAATATCAAAGTTTCGCATTTTCAATCTGTTGAAATGATTTTTAAATCTGTTGAAACAGAAAGACTATTTTTTCAGTCTAAGAGTTTTTCAGAAAATCAATCTGTTGAAATAAATCTTAATCTGTTGAAAGAGAAAGACTATTTTTTCAGTCTAAGAGTTTTTCGAAAATTAATCGTTGAAATAATTTTTAATCTATTAAAACAGAGAGGCTATTTTTTTAACTAAGTGTTTTCGGGATTTCAATCTGTTGAAATGATTTTTAATCGATTGAAATGCAGAACTGCCATTTTTTCATAAAACTGTTTCAATCCATTAAAAACTCGAATCAATCGTTTAAATGGAGCTTTAAATGAAATCAATCGATTGAATCGATGTTTTAATCGATTGAAATATATTCTGATCGATCATAGTTTTATTCTGATCGATCATAACTTGGTCTGATCGATCATAGTTCCATTCTGATCGATCATAACTTGGTCTGATCGATCATACTTCAGCTTCTAATCGATCGAGTCTCTTCTAAACTGTTTTACTTCAATCTAATCGATCTTTTGACTCTCTGAAACAATTTTTGACAGCTTGGAACATTCTGATTCTATGCTTTACTCTATATATACAGAATTGATCTATCTTTTGAATGACACACATACACTACACTACTTGAGAAAACTTGTGAAATCAATCTGTGAAACTTTCATACGTGACTTTCTCTGCATTCAAGAATCTTTTTCATATCATAAGGTGCTGTGATCAGAATTGTGGTCAATCAAAGAGAGAAAGTGCTGTTAGAATTTGTTCTGGACAATTAGAACTTCAAGTCCAGGTTTTTTCTTTTCATACTCTTTTGTAAAAGTGTGATTGTGCAGGTTGGATTGTGATCTCGCACTTGGTACCATGAATCGGGTTTGGTTACTGGGTGGTTTTCAAGATTTTGTCTTGTGGGTTTGCAAGATAGTTCTTGGGGTAGATTGGTGAGTATCTACTGGTTGTAAATTTTCACTTGGTATTAGTGAAACTTGACTGGTTTGTCAAGAACTGGATGTAGCTCTGGATTAGAGTGAACCAGTATAAATTTGTGTGTTAATATTCTTCTTTCATCTCTTTTATTTTCTGTCAATTAACTTGCTGTGTTTAAACTAAACTACCTTCGCAAATATTGAATAAAGATAACTCATTCTTCCAAAAGAAAGTAAGTTTTGATAAAAAGTTTTAATGTTCAATTCACCCCCCCTCTTGAACTCAACCATTAATTCTTTCAATATCCATATCTTTTCATCATATGGGCCACTTTTGTATTACTAGGAAGTCTTTCTATGTTGGCAATTTCGAGCGCTTGAAAAGATGTTTCAAGAGTCTCTTCAGCTGCATCCACATATGGTTGGACAAACGGTTTGCTAATTAAAATGTCTTCTTCAACTTGAACTGTGACGAGTTTATCATTTGTCATAAACTTGACTTTCTGGTGGAGCGTTGAAGGTATTTCCTTAGCGCTATGAATCCAAGGTCTACCAAGGAGACAACTATATGCTAGAGTGGTATCCATCACGTGGAAGTCTATGTTAAAAATAGTAGGGCCAATTTGGATTGGTAGACTAATCTCTCCTACTACTTCACCTCTTGATCCATCAAAGGCTCGAACAATTGTGTTACTCGGGCGCATGTGGGTTCCTGGCACTGTTATCTTGTCAAGTGTGCATTTAGGCATAACGTTTAAGGATGACCCATTATCCACAAGAACTTTGGAAATGAGATATTCCTTGCATTTGATCGAAATATGCAAGGGCTTGTTGTGATTTGACCCTTCTAATGGGAGTTCTTCATTTGTGAAGGTAAGATGATCATTGGCTGTAATGTTACCAATGATTCCTTCAAACTTGTCTTGGGATATTGCATGCGGAACGAATGATTCATTCAAAACCTTTAACAATGCGTTTCGATACGGCTCCGAACTCATTATAAGTGATAACAAAGTTATCTTTGCAGGAGTGCGATTGAGTTGATCGATGATGGAGTACTCACTTTGTCTTATGTACTGGAGTAACTCATCTGTCTCCTCCTTGGATTCTTTTTCTTCTTCGGCCTTATTTTTTACCTTGTCTTTAGGAATATTATCTTCTAATTCCTTGGGGGAGTATATTCTTCCACTTCTAGTCATGCCCCCAATACCGGCTATGATGGAGATATCTTGATTGACTGGTGATTCTTCTGAGTATCTCCAAGGTACAACTTTATTTGATGAATAAGGGAAAGGACGAGGCATGAATAAACATAAAGGCGTTATTGCCTCTTCCCTTTTATCGATTGGAATGACCAACGATGCTTGTTTGTTATCATCTTTGGGTTTATCGACCGTTGTAGAGATTTTGATGACGAAAGGATTCTTTTCCATTTATTCTGATTTGTGGAAAGCACATCAATTAATCCTTTCTTTTTATTATCTTTATTATTAAAATGAGGAGGGATGTATGAATGTATGCAACTTATGAATGCAATAGACAGTTTAAGGATAATCCTTTTTTATTTTATCTAGAAAGTGTTCATCCTTCTATACAATGCTTTGAAGTAAGTGTTGACAAAAACGGAGAAGCTTGAAGAATCCTATAGGTAAATTAGGCTTTCTTCGTAATTCATCTTCAGCTACTCTCACATGATTTCTGAGCGTTTTAACTTACTCATGTACCGCCTGGCTCATATTTTCACTATATCGTCGAGCCTCTTTTATCTTTTCTTCCTGATGAACAATTAAGGCTTGCTGTTGGTCAGACCTCTCTATTACTTGGTCTCTTTCATGAAGTAATTGACCATATTGAGCTAATCCATCTCTTTCTTTATCATGTAGCTCATCCAGGTTTTCTCTATATCTTTCAGCGGTTTCCCACCATTTTTGTGCTTCTGACCGAGTTTCTGCTAGGTCATCTTGTATTAACTTGATCGTTTTTGCCTGTTCTGCAAGCGCACTCTCAAGATGTGCTATTTCATCATTCATGTCCCGGAACAGACTATCTTGTTCAAGCTTCGGAATTTTCAATGCTTGTTTACTCTCTTCTTGGTAATCAGCACAATCATTCTTAAGGCGCTCTATTTCATGGTCCTTCTTTTTACACTGCCTTTTTAAACCATCTATTATAAGGGTTTATTCTTGTTCTTTCTCTTCAAAAGCCCTCAACTGAGTTTCCATTACTTCTACCCTTTTGTTTAAGGCATTGACCTGCAATTGTAGCTCTTCATTAACTAATGTTGTACTGAATGTAGCAGATGGTTGGGGTATCCTTCTACTTTTCCTCCACTCTTCATATTCATGGGACATAGACACCTGAACCTTTCCGAGTTCTTTATCTCTTATATAGACTGGTCTTTCCCATGCCTTCCGGACAACAGATACTTCTTCAAAGCTATGGGAGTAATGGCATAAACTCAACCCTCTGAGGTCTTCTTGAGTTGGCACAGTCTGGGTTCTCATGAGTTATCTCATAGCTATCTTGGGAGAGTAAGCTATGCAACCCCTGAGGCCTACTAGTGGTATGCTCAGGTAATCTCCGCATCGTATAAGAATATAACCGAGTCGGAACCAAGGGCAAACCCATGATACATGCTCTATTTTCCAATTTTCTAACTCGGTTTTCCATTCTAAAGCTTGATGATGTTGAAGAGGGATTTTCAAAAAACTCCTTAAAGGATCAGGGAATATGCTCATGTAGCTTGAAGCGTAGAAGTGAGTAATGCCCCATACATATAGTAATGAAGTACAACATCTAAGTGTTTTTCCCTGTTTTTGTCGGCAAAAATCTACTGAAAGCAGGGTATCGGCGAGAATTGCAGGTATAGGACTCTTGGAGTATACATCCCAGCCAAAGAATGCATCTATTGCAGCATGATCCACAACGTTCACATGAAATGGGAATAATATGATTCTGAACATTGGCAATGCTAGAGTTTTGTTGAAGGTTGACCAATCTTTCTTTTCAACCAAAGAGATTAAATGGTCTTCTATTATTGACATTTTCCAACCTCAGATGTTCCCTTTTCCCTCTAGGATGAATTGATGAGGAGGCAATCGTATAATAGTAACAACCTTATTCACAGCAACATATACGCCTGAGCATACATAGACCCCTACTGACTGAGGCCATCTAACCATGGGTTCATATTCTTCTAAGGTTGGTACTAAATCAAACTGTGAAAACTCAAAATAGTGCAGGTCGGGATTCCAGAAGTGGACCAATGCTCTAACAAAGATAGGATCGATGCTGATTTTTAGGAGGTCAAGAATCCTTCCATAAGATTTCTCAAAATTAGCATTGACCTCCGGCGGCATATATGTACATAATTGCCTTATCTTCTCTACACGACATAGAAGGATTTCCACTTTCTTTAACTATCTATTACTGGATCCCTCCATTATCTAAAAGAAATGAAAATGCATGATATGAGGATGAGTCCTCGTAAATGCATGCATGCAAGTGTTTGTTTTTTCTAAGTATTATCATGTTTTATTCCTAGTATGATACATGATAGTGCTTGGTTTTTTCTTAAAAAGGAAACTATCTATATGGATGTTTATGGATTTTGATGAAGAGAGTCCTATTTTCTTCTCTTATTATTTTTATGAACAAATATTGTATGAATAATAATACTTTATCAAAAATCTTTTTATTGTAAAAAAAGGTTTTTATTGGTTTAAATTGTTTTTTAAGTTTTTTATGACCCTTTATTTCTTCTGTTGGTTAACGTGGCTACTTAGCTTACAAAGAACCTGAAACCAGACTAGCTTAACTGAAGACTGTCCGAGATAAAGTTGGTTTATTCTTATCACTTTTATGGTTTTTAGGATTTTACTATTTTTTGTCTGTTGTATGATTACCCTATGCCAATGCATCAATACAAATACAGCAAACGAATGCACATACAATTCACTCATCCACGAGCAGAGCCACGCTTATTTCAAGGTAGGGTTTTCCTGCAGAAACGTGCTTGGTTTAGGCGGTTCTAAACTATTCTCACCAAGGCCAAAGGTCCCCAAGGTGCCCCCATTATAGGGACCTCTCAATCTCTCAATCTTTGGATCATGCACGAAACTCCGTGTCGACATCCTTGGACCAAAAGAAGAGAGTTATCACCTTGAGTTGGTGGTTTTCAGACAACGATTGTAGCCCCGTGTGCCAACAAGTAGGTCGTATCTGCCACCCACTCCCTATAGGTATTCACTCTTGCCCCCGGGTATAGAGGGACTGTAGTGTGCAAGGGTTTTTGTGTACAATTTATATTTCAGACAATTTGCAGAAAATAATTGTAGACCCCTAATTTTGCCTGGCTTCTTAATAAAAGAAAAGGAGACCTCTCGCAACAAGATAGAGCTCACCCAGTCACTCGACAAAAAGCTAATGAGACTTCCTATGCGACGATAAAGTTCGTCCGACATCTCAATAAGGGTCAAAAAGACATCCCATATAAAGATAAAGCTTCAGGGGACATCTATCGGCATCAAACAATGTCCAAAAATAGCAAGGAAAGCTTCCCAGGGTCCCAGAACACAAAAACTAGAAAAAACAAGTCGAGACCACCGTCCCAGAGTTGGGACGGCCGTCCCAACTATCCTGGGACAAGTGAGACGCGCGTCCCACATGTGGGATGACCGTCCCACTTCCCAGGGGGGCAGGCTCTGTGTTAAAAATTCAAGTGGGACGACCGTCCCACTCCAGACGGCCGTCCCGGCCCAGACGGCCGTCCCAGATGTGCCAGGCAGCAAAAACTATAAATAGGAGGCTCATTTGCGACTTTTTCACACCTCAGACACTCCAGACAACTCAGAGCACTTGTCTACTTCTCTCCCTCTTTCGAATGATCTTTCTGATTGCCTGATATAGGTAACAATCAGTTAAGGAATTAGATTCCGGCATTCAATTCTTCTAGAAAATTTTAGTCGAGTCGAGTTTTGTCGTGAGGAGAGTCGTTGTAGAGCGAGGGACTGCCGAAACGCGTCCTTATTGTAACAGAGTTGCTATATAAAGCTTGCTACGGAGGTTCTTCTCAAATTCTTCTCTTTTACTGCTTTATTTATTGCTTTATTAAATGTAAATAAAATCATGTAGATAGCCATATTTATTGTACGAATAAAATAGGGTAATAGCGTAATTTCTTGTAATCTCTACTTAAATGAATTAATCCGTCATAGGGAACCCGAAAGGGGCGTTGTGGGGTGCTAACACCTTCCCCACACGTAACTAACTCCCTTACCTAACTCTGGTTATAATGGCCAAGTTTGGTTTTTAATAAAATCAACGCCTTTTTATCCTTTTCCAATGTTTATGGTCAAAACATTGGTGGCGACTCCAAAAGAACCCTTTTCGAAAACCTTGCTTTTATTAGAGGATAGTTCAGTTGTTGAGCACCTCGGAAGCAATGAACACACTTTAAACAAAAAACGCGAGTCTAAACCATCTTTTCGCGACCGCTCGCATTAAACGTTCGAGATGTCCCTGGACGTCGGAACGGACGGCGGCGACAGATGGCGACTCCGCTGGGGAAGCTAGAGAGTTGATCCCATTTAGGGACGGATAAATTCAAACTAAGTAAAGATTTGAAATTACGCCTTTACCCTCTTCCGTATTTTTATTGTATGGCTTTAATAATTGTTGTATGATTATTTTCTGCAAAATTATTTGAAATATAAATTGCACACAAAAACCCTTGCACACAACAATCCATCTATACCCGGGGGCAAGAGTGAATACCTATAGGGAGTGGGTGGCAGATACGACCGGCTTGTTGGCACACGGGGCTACAACCGTTGTCGGAAACCACCAACTCAAGGTGATAACTCTCTTCTTTTGGTCTAAGGATGTCGACACGGAGTTCCATGCATGACCCGAGGACTGAGAGATTAAGAGGTCCCTATAATGGGGGCACCTTGGGGACCTTTGGCCTTGGTGAGAACAGTTAGAACCACCCAAACCAAGCACGTTTCTGCAGGAAAACCCTACCTCGTGATTAAATTAGCGTGGCTCTGCTCGTGGATGTATGAATTGTGTGTGCATTCGTTTGCTGCATTTGTATTGATACATTAGCATAGGGTAATCATACAACAAAAATAGTGAAAAACCCTAAAAATCATAAAAGTGATAAGATAAACCACTTTATCTCGGACAGTCTTCAGTTAAGCTAGCCTGATTTCAGGTTCTTTGTAAGCTAAGTAGCCACGTTGACCGACATAAGAGATAAAGGGTCATAAAAAAATATAAAAACAAATGAAAGCCATAAAAATTCCTTTTTATAATAAAAAGATTCTTGGCAAAGTCGTATCACTCATACCACATCATCCAATAAGTGGTAAAACTCAGAGAGAAAATAAATGCATCAAGGAAAATATGCATACAACATCATCATAATAAAATCTCTTATAAACGCATTCATTCTAGGACGTATTAGATATCCTTAGACAATAGCAAAAGAGATATGTGTGCTAAGGTATGTTGACAACTTTTTTAAAAAAAAAGGGAAAGTTAACACATTAAGAAGGGTATGGTACCCTTAAAACATAAGCTTTTGAGAAGATACCTAAGCTATTGTCTAAGGCATATCTATTTCACACTAATCATTTAAAATAAAAGGCTATAATAAAAATCGTTAAAATCATTTAGAAAGTGGCTGGTCTTCTGCCTGTCCTCACTTGCGCCCAGAAAGCTAAGAAGATGGAACAGCTAGAGGAGCAAAATCGAAAGCTCACCACTGAGCTCAACATGCTGAAAGAGCAAATGGCTCAAATGCTGGAAATGATGCGCCAGCAAAATCTCCATAAGGAAGGTCCTCAAAGTGGACAAGCCTCCCACCAAGAAGAAGAGGAGGAACCCAATGATGAGCATGACCAATCTGGTACAAGGGCAGTACATATTCATGCTCCGGAAGTATCAAAACAACAGCTGACTGCCCTTGAAGAGAGATTGAGAGCCATGGAAGGGCATAATTTTGATGTTAAAGAGGCGGCTGATATGTGCCTCGTCAAAAATATCCAATTCCCTAACAAGTTCAAAACTCCGGACTTCCCAAAATACATGGGAATGACCTGCCCCAAAAGCCATCTTACAATGTACTGCCGTAAGATGGCTGCATATGCGGATAATGAAAAGCTCCTGATCCACTGCTTTCAAGAAAGCTTAGCTGAATCAGCCCTAAATTGGTATATGCAACTGGAAGGAGGGCAAATCCAAACCTGGAGGCATCTGGCAGATGCTTTTCTTCGTCGCTATAAATACAATATTGATCTGACCCCTGAAAGAGCAGATCTACAATTACTAAGTAAGAAAGACGACAAATCCTTCAAGGCATATGCCCAAAGATGGAGGGAATTGGCAGCGCAAGTGGAACCTCCTCTATCTGATAAGGAAACTAGATCCATGTTCATCAATTCTTTGACTGGTCCCTATTATGACAAAATGATAGGGAACACATCAACACTCTTCGCGGATGTAGTCATTATAGGGGAAAGAGTAGAGCAAGGTCTGAAAAGTGGAAGAATTGCACAACAGACCTCCTCCAATTCCTCTACTCAAAACTTTAAAAAGAACTTTGGAAAGAAGAAGGAAGGAGTCATGAATGCTATCAACTTCACCACTCCTTCTTCTTCCTCGCAACAAACCAGGCCACGCAGGCAAGAAAGGAAATTCACTCCAATACCCACTTCCTTTGGAAGCCTGCTGCCAAAATTATTGGACGCTAAGCTCCTCGTGCGCATCCCTCCCAAGAAAATGGAGCCACCATATCCGGAATGGTACAAGCCAAACGAAAAATGCGATTATCATTCGGACGCCCCGGGACACTTTGTAGATAACTGTATGGCCCTAAAGCATAAAGTCCAAGATTTAATAAATGCGGGATGGATTACCTTTGACGCGTCTACTCCAAAGGTGGATGACCAGCCCTTATCAAAACCCGAATAAAAGACGGGATAGGGAAGACCAGCAATTTAGGGCTCATCATTTTTGCCATCTCTAAAAATATATAATAAACATAAAAAATATACATAAAAAAAATATATTCAAGCTTCCGATGTATCTCTCGTGATCCTCGCCCATGATCACGGGATTTTTGATTAAAGTGGGCTCTGTAAATATTTCTTTTTTGTCAATACAATAAGGCATTTTTCATAATATTCGTATTCTCTTTCATTCTTTTCTCTCTCACATTTAATAAAGAAATCTAAAACAAAGCATAACCGTACAGTCATGTCTGTGATTGAAAACTCTCTGGAAGATCCGAAAGCCGAAGGCGAATGGATTGAGTCAGACAGTGAGGAGGGGACCATTTCCCCGGACATGCAAAGACTGTTGGAAAAAGAATCTCAAGCAATACAGCCCCATCAGGAGAAAACTGAGGCCATCAATTTGGGACAAGAAGATAATAAGAAAGAAGTAAATATTGGAACACAAATTGACGAGGATGTCAGGGAGAGGCTGATACAACTACTAAAAGAATATGTGGATGTGTTTGCTTGGTCCTACCATGATATGCCTGGGATTGACAAGAGCATAGTGGAGCATCGGTTACCACTAAAAGAGGGATTTCGACCCGTTAAGCAAAAACTCAGAAGAGTAAAACCAGAATGGTCCTTAAAAATTAAGGAAGAAGTAGAAAAACAGTTGGATGCCAATTTTCTGATTGTGTCAAAATACCCTGAATGGTTGGCTAACATTGTGCCAGTTGTAAAGAAAAATGGAAAAATCAGAGTATGCGTAGATTATAGGGATTTAAACCATGCAAGTCCAAAAGATGATTTTCCCTTACCGCATATTGATATGCTGGTAGATCACACTGCTACAAATACTCTCTATTCTTTCATGGATGGATACGCAGGGTATAACCAAATTAAATTGGCTATTGAAGATAGAGAAAAAAACTTCCTTCATTACGCCATGGGGTACATTCTGCTATAGAGTAATGCCTTTCGGACTTAAGAATGCAGGAGTTACTTATCAAAGGGCTATGGTTACATTATTTCATGATATGATCCACAAAGAAATCGAAGTATATGTGGATGACATGATCGCTAAGTCCAAAAACGAAATAGATCACCTCCAATACTTAAAGAAGTTATTCAATCGGCTTCGAAAATACCAGATTAAGCTCAATCCGGCTAAATGCACATTCGGAGTACGATCAGGAAAACTCCTTGGGTTTATTGTCAGTAAAAGAGGAATTGAGGTAGACCCTGATAAAACAAAGGCAATCGTAGAAATGCCCCCACCAAGAACAGAAAAAGAAGTCAGAGGGTTCTTAGGCCGAATAAACTACATCGCACGGTTCATCGCGCAATTAACGGACAAGTGTACGCCCATCTTCAAGTTATTGCGTAAAAACCAACCGAAAGTTTGGGACGACAAATGTCAACAAGCTTTCGAAAAAATCAAAATATGCCTAACCAATCCCCCGATATTGGTGCCACTTGTGGAAGGAAAGCCCCTGATTCTTTACCTTTCAGTACTCGATGAGTCCATGGGATGTGTGCTCGGTCAACAAGATGACACGGGTAAAAAAGAATAAGCCATATATTACCTCAGTAAGAAATTTCTAAACTATGAGACCCGTTGTACACCACTTGAAAAAACATGTTGTGCATTGGTATGGGCAACTCAACGCCTTCGACAATATATGGTCAGGCATACAACTTGGTTGATTTCCAAAATGGACCCAATCAAATACCTATTCGAAAAACCCGTCTTGACCGGAAGGATAGCCAGGTGGCAAGTACTCCTCTTAGAATTCGACATTGTTCATGTCACTCAGAAAGCTATCAAAGGCAGTCCTTTAGCAGACTACCTGGCACATGGGCCAACTGATGAATATCAATCCCTTCAAGATGATTTTCCAGATGAGCATATAATGCACATCCAACACGAAGAACTTGAAAATGATGAGTGGATCATGTTTTTCGATGGAGCTTCGAACTTAATGGGACATGGGATCAGAGCTATTTTAATATCTCCTGAAAGGAATTATATCCCAGTAACAGCCAGATTAAACTTTGATTGCACGAACAATATGGCGGAATACGAAGCCTGTGCTCTAGGTATTCAAGCAGCTCTGGATCATGGGGTGACTAAACTCAAAGTATTCGGTGACTCATCCCTTGTTATTTACCAGCTCAAGGGTGAATGGGAAACTAGAAATTCCAAGTTAATCCCTTATCTGGAGCATATCCGTAATATGACTTCAAAAATGAGAAACATCAGTTTCGAGTACATCCCTCGGGAAGATAACCAGATTGCAGATGCACTGACAACATTATCATCCATGTTCGCATTAGGACAAGAACATGAGATGCCCATCATCCAAGTCAAAAGGCACGATAAACAAGCCTTTTGTATGATGGTGGACAATGAAAAAGATAAAACCCCTTGGTATCAGGACATAAGGCGATACCGACAAAGGGCGAATACCCCAGGGAATCGGTGACAATGACAAAAGGATCATTCGGAAGAGGGCCATAGGGTTTATGATAATAGGAGAAACCCTTTATAAAAATAATTTTGATTCCACTTTGTTAAGGTGTGTAAATCTTGAAGAAGCACAGAAATTGATTAAAGAAATACATGAAGGAACCTTCGGGACTCATGCACCAGGGCACATCATGGCTAGGAAAATCCTCGGGACGGGATACTTTTGGTCCACAATGGAAAAGGATCTGTCATCAGTATGCTAGAAAATGTCACAAATGTCAAGTACATGCGGACAATGTACATGTTCCACCGGTACCTCTCAATGTTATGGCTATCCCTTGGCCATTTGCTATGTGGGGCATGGATGTTATCGGACCTATTGAGCCTAAGGCATCCAATGGCCATCGATTCATTACGGTGGCTATCGACTACTTCACTAAGTGGGTAGAAGCTGCATCTTATGCACATGTGACTAAAAAGGTAGTGGTCACCTTTGTTAAGAAAAATATCATATGTCGATACGGCATCCCACATCGTCTTATTACTGATAATGGAACCAACTTGAACAATAAGATGATGGAGGAATTATGTCAAGATTTCAAAATTCAACACCATAATTCCTCTCCCTATCGGCCAAAAATGAATGGCGCAGTAGAAGTAACCAATAAAAACATCAAGAAGATTGTTCAAAAGATGGTTAAAACCTATAGGGATTGGCATTAAATGTTGCCTTTTGCTCTTCATGGTTATCGAACGTCTGTACGAACCTCAACAGGATCTACGCCATTCTCCCTTGTATATGGAATGGAGGCTGTATTGCCAATAGAAGTCGAAATACCTTCCCTGCGAATTATAATGGAAGCAAAATTAACAGAAGCCGAATGGGTTCAAAGTCGATATGATCAGCTAAACCTTATCGATGAAAAGCGGCTGAACGCTATATGTCATGGACAAGCATATCAAAAGAAGATCAAAAAGGCTTATGATAAAAAGGTCCACCCTCATACTTATCAAGAAGGGGATCTAGTGTTAAAGAAACTACTTCCAGCCCAGAAGGATAAAATTGGAAAATGGGCAGCAAATTACGAAGGACCCTTTGTGGTCAAAAGAGCTTTCTCAGGATGGGCACTTATCCTCACCAATATGGATGGAGAAGAACTTCGACACCCAACCAATTCTGATGCGGTGAAGAAATATTATGCTTGAAGACATTGCTCAATACCCGTCAGGAATGAAAACCCGCAAAGGGCATTCCTGGGCAAAAGATAGGGTCCATATTCCTCGCTAGGATACGTCCTAAGCAAAAAGAAGAGGTAGAAAAAAAAACTAAGAGCAATGGTTACTTTAGTCGAAAACCGAAAAGGCGGCTAAAGTAACATTCTTCCAAAAGCAAGCAGTCTGCATAGTCTTCACTCTGATCTCAGGCATCTCAACTGAAGCAAGTAGGAAAACTGGGAGGCAGATATCATAGACATGACTGTTCAAGCCTATACAGTATAGCCATCCTTGACCACCCATTCTTCTAAATATCTCTTGAAATCCTTCTGTAAAAGAAACAAACTTTTGCTCATTTATCAATAAAATTCCCTTTCCTTTCTCTTGACCAAATATTATGGAAATGCCTCTTTATTGATAAATCATAAATATGTGCAAAGACCCTTAAATCAAACATGCAGCTAAAAAAAAAGGGAAGCATATAAAAATAATAAGAAAATAACAAAGGCCTGCTAGGATATTTTTAGGTAAAAATCAGGGTAGCCTGCTAGATCGGAAATCCCAAAAGAACGATCTAGGCAAAAGATAAGGCAAAAGCCCCCTAAAATATTCTAGGCAAAAATTAAGGCAGCCCGCTAGATCGAAAACCCATAAAGGGCGGTCTAGGCAAAAGATAGGGTTAAAACCAAAAGATGAGTAAAAGATGAGCCCATCATCATGGTCATAAAAAGGGAGCCCATCAGCGTATTCATAAGAGCCAACGGGAGGATGCCAGTTACTTTCTAAGTGCATAAAAAATAAACAAATAGATTGCATCTAGGACATCCACACACAAAGTAGTTCCATAATACGACTTTGTCAAAATTAAGAAAAATAATTTTCTTCAAACATAAATATAAGGAGGCTAGTCTCCATACTTGTGGTTGAAAACAAGAGGCACCGAAGTCCAGTCTCCATATAAAAATCAAAACCATTTCAGCAAAATAAGGAGCTTCAAAGAAAATAGCTCTAAATCAAGAAAGAAGGAAATCATCAAAATAAAAAAAGCCAATGGAAAGGCTCGATTATCCCCAAGAGGATCATTGCCTACTCCAGAGGCAAAGCAAAAAGACTACCTCACGACTCAGCTACATCGCCACATGAGTCAACAAGCAAGCTCATCCAGAATCTCCACTTCATTTCCCAAAGGAGAATAAGGACTACTCAAAAGTCCATCAAAGAAAATACGGAGTCAAATCCTCCACATCACCAGGGGGCAACAGAAGGAAAAGAAAGAAAAAACTTTTCATCCCCTAACGGAGGCCACCACAGAAAAAGGCTGCACGAAGATCCCCAAGAAGAACATATCAAGAAAAGTCTACAAAAAGAAAGAAAAAAGAAGAAAATATCTTCACCCCTCTCAATAAAGGGCCTCACAAAGCCAGGAGTCAGAACTCCATTGTACCCCCAGGAAGCCAACAAATTCCCCAGGGCCGATAAAAAGGAAAGAGAAGAAAAGAAAACCTCTTCATCCCCAGCAGATGATAAAAAGCCTGCGTGCACAAAAGAAAAAGGGCACACGCATTTAAAATAAAAAATCCAAAATCGCGAAAAAGCACAATCGCGAGAAAAAAGCAAAAACCCATTCCCCAATGGAATAAGAGCATAGGCAAAGCCAGCTCAAAACAGCAAACATCCAACAAGGAGTCAAAACTCCATTCCTCCCCAGGGGGCAAATCAATCCCCCGGCGGATCACCAAAAAGAAATTTTTTCCCCAGTAAGCCTATCAGCAAAGGCAAAATACAAATTCATATCCTCAGGGAGTTAATCGATTATATATGAATATCCCCAGTGAAAGGCAAAACCTTCACTCCCAAGAATGCCTATGCTTAATCAGAAACAAGCAAAGAGCCGATATCCCCAAGAAACAGGAAATCAACCTATGCAAGAGGCAATACAAGCACAAAGCTTTCAAAAAAAAGCATTTGCCTACTCAGAGGTATTATCAAGAACAAATATCCTCAAAATAGAACATCAGCCTAGTCAGAGGCGAAAAACAACAAGTAAAAAGCCTTCACCACTATTGAAGCATCTGCCTAATCAAGAGGCACAATCAAACCAAAAATCCCCAATGGATTCCCGCCTAAATAAGAGGCAACCAACAAAGAATCCCCGGCAAAGCCGGATGGCTAAACAAGAAAAAGCCAAAAACAAAGAATCTGCGGTAAAATTGGATGACTAACAAAAAAGTCAAAAAGTCAAATCAAATATTCCCCACGGAATAGGCGCATAAATAGAAACAATAAGTCGCCAACACATCTCCAAAACTAGATGACCACAGGATAGATTATCAAAAAGTCATCCTAAGCGCCTTGCAAAACAAGGTTCGGACCAGGTGGGGGTAGGCACCCATCAGAATCTGTCAAAATGCAGATTCAGACCAGGTGGGGGTAGGTACCCATCAGAATCTGTCAAAATGCAGATTCGGACCGGGTGGGGGTAGGTACCCATCAGTCAAAATGCAAATTCGGACCAGGTGGGGGTAGGTACCCATCAGAATCTGTCAAAATGCAGATTTGGACCAGGTGGGGGTAGGTACCCATCAGAATCTGTCAAAATGCAGATTCGGACCGGGTGGGGGTAGGTACCCATCAGAATCTGTCAAAATGCAGATTCGAACCAGGTGGGGGTAGGTACCCACCAAAACATTGTAAAATAAGGTTTGTACCGGATGAGGGTAGGTACTCATCGAAACTTAGCAAAATGCATCGGGTAGAGTAAAATACTCACCAGAAGCATTACAAAAAATGGGTGCAAAAGAAACCTTGCTTCTATTAGAGGATAGTTCAGTGTTGAGCACCTCGGAAGTAAGTACCCACAAGAGTTTAGCAAAATGCGAACTCATACCAGGTGAGGGTAGGTACTCACCAAAACCTTGCAGAACAAGGTTCATACCTAGTGGGGGTAGGTACTCACTAAAGTCTAGTAAAATACAGACTTATACCTGGTGAGGGTAAATACTCACCAGAGCCTTATAAAAGAAGGCTCAAACCATATAGGGGTTGGTACCTATCAAAATATTTATCATCCGAAGGATCAGCAAGGAGCAGCATCCGAAGGATGACCGGACAAAAGGGTTAACTCCTTCCCCTACCAACTAATTTTGTCGGCATATCAAGCCAACAAATTAGCTAGGCAGGTGAAGGGGGGGGGGGGCAGCTGTAGGCCCCTAATTTTGCCTGGCTTCTTAATAAAAGAAAAGGAGACCTCTCGCAACAAGATAGAGCTCACCCAGTCACTCGACAAAAAGCTAATGAGACTTCCTACGCGACGATAAAGTTCGTCCGGCATCTCAATAAGGGTCAAAAAGACTTCCCATATAAAGATAAAGCTTCAGGGGACATCTATCGGCATCAAACAATGTCCAAAAATAGCAAGGAAAGCTTCCCAGGGTCCCAGAACACAAAAACTGGACAAAAAAAGTCGAGACCACCGTCCTAGAGTTGGGACGGCCGTCCCAACTATCCTGGGACAAGTGAGACGCGCGTCCCACATGTGGGATGGCCGTCCCACTTCCCAGGGGGGCAGGCTCTTTGTTAAAAATTCAAGTGGGACGGTCGTCCCACCCCAGACGGCCGTCCCGGCCCAGACGACCGTCCCTGATGTGCCAGGCAGCAAAAACTATAGATAGGAGGCTCATTTGGAACTTTTTCACACCTCAGACACTCCAGACAACTCAGAGCACTTGTCTACTTCTCTCCCTCTTTTGAATGATCTTTCTGATTGCCTGATATAGGTAACAATCAGTTAAGGAATTAGATTCCGGCATTCGATTCTTCTAGAAAATTTTAGTCGAGTCGAGTTTTGTCGTGAGGAGAGTCGTTGTAGAGCGAGGGACTGCCGAAACGCGTCCTTATTGTAACAGAGTTGCTATATAAAGCTTGCTACGGAGGTTCTTCTCAAATCTCTTCTCTTTTACTACTTTATTTATTGCTTTATAAAATGTAAATAAAATCATGTAGATAGCCATACATGATAGACGTCCCCGGAAGCTTTCATTTCTTTATTCAGAAGTCGATTGATGCTGATAGACGTCCACCGAAGCTTTATCTTCAGATAAAAAGTCTTCTTAGCCTTTATTGAGTGGCCGGACAAAATTAGGGGTCTACAATCTCCAATATAGCCGACATCGAGGGCATGACCAGAAGTGGAAGGATCTACTCTCCTAAGGAGTTGCAAGAGGATGCCCCCAAGAATAAATGGAAAAATAAGCAGAACGAAGAAAGAGAAAACAAAGAATCCAAGGAGGAGACCGGCGAATTACTTTGGTTCATCAAACAAAGTGAGTATTCCATTATCGACCAGCTCAATCATACACCTGTGAAGATAACTCTGTTATCTCTAATGATGAGATCAGAACTGCATCGAAACGCCCTGATGAAGGTCTTAAGCGAGGCGCATGTACCTCACAATATATCCAAGAAAAAATTGAGAGGATCGTCGGGCACATTACATCAAGAGATCACCTCACCTGCACAGATGAAGAACTCCCCCTAGAGGGGTCGAGCCACAACAAGCCCTTGCACATTTCTATCAAGTGCAAGGAGTATCTCATCGCTAAAGTTCTTGTGGATAACGGGTCATCATTGAACGTGATGCCCAAGTGCACACTGGACAAGTTGACTATTCAAGGAACCCGTTTGCGCCCAAGTAGCACAATCGTCTGAGCCTTCGACAGATCCAAACGGGAAGTAGTGGGAGAAGTCAATCTGTCAATCCAAGTCAGACCCACTATCTTCAACACCGATTTTCACGTAATGGGCATTACTCCGATATACAGTTGTCTCCTCGACAGACCTTGGATTCATGATGCTAAGGCAGTGCCTTCAACGCTCCACCAGAAAGTCAAGTTTGTAGTAGAGGACAAACTGGTCACGGTCCAAGCAGAAGATGATATCCTGATTAGTGGACCATCTACCCAGCCCTATGTGGATGCGGCTGAAGAGGCCCTTGAAACATCTTTTCAAGCGCTCAAAATTGTCAGCGTAGAGAGACTTCCTAATAACACGAAGGTAGCCCGCATGATGATAAAGCATGGTTACCATCCTGGCAAAGGATTGGGGGCAAATTCCCAAGGGATGAGGGAACCCCTAGAATTCAAAGATGACCCTTTTAAGTTTGGCCTAGGATATCACCCTACGAAGGGCCGAGTAGAAAGACGAAAAGGGAAGTCTCCCCTCCACACCCTCAAGCAGATATTTCAAAGCGGAGGGATGCAAGCGTCGCGAGAAACCCTAGTCATTAGGAGCTCTTTTTCTTTTCTTAAGGGATGTAAACCTAGTGATTGTTAGAGATTATCCCCCGGGGCTAGCCCGACCCCCGGGCATCTTTTGGGCACATATTCCCTTACTAATTAATAAAGAATACATTTCTTACTATTCATTTCTCTTCTTGCTATTTCATGTCTAGACCTCATAATAACCTTGTCTAAACAAACAAAGAAAAAAAGAAAAGAATAAAAAGGCGTAAAAAACAATCAGAGTATACCATTGCCATAATAACCGAGCTTATTGATTAGAAGCACAAAATAAGATTTTACCTCACCATAAATAAAGTCGTGTTTCGCCAATATTGTGTAAAAACAAAAAGAAAAGAAAAGCCCACAAAAGCCAAAGGCCAAAAAAAGGGGCAAATCACCCGGTAGGAAACCCACTAAGGGGGCTATGCAAAAGATAGGGTCAACCCGTTAGGACACCCGAACAAAAATAAAGGGTAGCCTAGGCAAAAATTAGGCTTACAAAATAAAGTCTGCTAGGTTTCCCAAAGCAAGAAAAAAGGAACCTAGACAAAAAAATAGGACCAAAAAGAACAATATCCTAGTTCGAAAACCCGAAGGGCGATCTAGGGAAATCAATTAGCCATAAAAGCAGTGGAAGTAGGCTAAGGCCCAAATCTACAAAGAAAAACGTTTGTTTAGACGACAACTAAAACACTCAGGCCAACCCTAGTCAGCCATTCTTACAAAATCTCTTCTAAATAAAAAATAGCCATCTAAAACACAAGCCATTTATTTTATCCCCTTTACTTCTTTTCTCTTGACCCTCACAACATCATTCTAACAATTAGTTTGGGAATATGGAGGCGTATAATCAACAAGAGGATTGAAATCCCTAAAGCAAGGAAAAAGGGCACCAACATGGCAAAGCATGCTCTCCAAACCAGAAGTCATTCGTCGGTCACGTTAAGTCCAGAATGGCACAAATGAGTACAGCAGAGAAGCAAAACATCAGAGGGCCCCCCCGTCTATAAGACATACCAGTTAATCCTTCTGAAAACACTAATGAAATATCATTATAGGACATCAAACATGAAAACATTGCATGCATAAAATGTTTTTGAACAAGGTCCTATTTTCTTCAAAAAAAAAAATCTCAGCTAAAATTCAAGACCGCCGTCTCGACCAGCGTAGAAACGATACCTCCATCTCGCTTTGGAAAAAAATGAGACCACCATCTCGAAGTTCTAGATGGCGATCCCGAATCTCGCAAAAACGAGACCGCCGTCCCGAAATCCCAGACGACGGTCTCGACCCAAAACGAAAATCTATAAATAGGGGGCCTTGGGGTTAGATTTGTGCATCCCTTCCTGCATTCCCACACTTACTTTTCCTACGTTCTTGAGTGATTTCTCATCAAAATGCATAGAGGAGAGACTTCCAGAAAGAGGGGTAGGGGTTCCGACCCAAGTACATCTGCGGCCCTGTCTTCCCTAGACCTGACCCAGCTGATGCCTCAGCACCAGGCCCGACTTGAGCACATCTGGGGCTACACCTGGCATCCTATGCTGAGGTTGGACTTTCGCATGCTCGCTGAGTTTGGTTGGGAGGATGAGGTGTGGCAGTTCATTGAGAGCATCGGGTGGGACTTCCTCCTCCAGTCTCCTCCCACCCTCATGTACACATAGGCAGTAATGGAGTTCCTCGCCTCCATTACACTGATGGAGTTGCCCACCATGGTCTCGGGCCTCCCTCCAGTTAAGATGGTCTCGTATTTCATGAACGGGTCCTACCAGACGACGACGCTGGATGAATTCAACATCTCCATCGGCTTCGTCCAGCCCGAGGATATCCTGTCCCCAGGGTATTAGGGGGCCGTTTGTGAGTGGCCGCTTACCTTCACAGCAGGTGAGATGTGGGAGGATCTCACCGGGGTGCAAGTCCTGCCGACCCTACTGAAGGGGTCCGCTCTCCTCCCCGCTCTTCGCATCTACCACAAGCTGCTAGCAGGGACCATCCACGGGCGGAAGGAGAGTCAAGGAAAGGTCACCCACCCAGACCTTCGCCCTGCACTGCATGCTTCATGGGCGCCACTGCAACCCTGGCTACTTCTTCATGAAGGCCCTCAAACATTTCGGGTGCCGTCCTGTGGGAGCCATCCTCATGGGTCCCCTCATCACCCCACTAGCTGAGAAGTGGGGGTGCCGTGGCGGAGAAAGCATCCTCTCCAATCTTCGACCCGAGTACATCAGCAGGTCTATGCTTGTCAGCATGGGGATGCTCATCTGGCAAGGGACCCAGATGGCCCTTCACCCATCGCTCGTCATGAACCTGGACCTCCAGGACCTGGTGGCGATGCAAGACATGCCAACGCCCCCAGAATTTTGGCAGCAGCAACAACAACAGCAACAACAGCGGCAACAGCAACAACAGTACGGGGACGACTTTGCTGGCATCAACCGCAACATCCATGACATGCGCCAGCAATTCGATCAGATGTCCCTGAGATAGGACATCTTCGAGACCTGGCTAGAGACCTTCGGCCAGATAAAGAGGGAATGAGACAAGACCTGGCCCTGCTCTGGCAAGAACATCTCAGCTCAGTCCAGAGCCAGGAAGAATTTCAAAGACACATGTATCGGCAGTTCCCCCCTCCCGGATCATCTCTCGGCTAAAGTCCGCCGCTGTCCTAGGGATATTACCCCAAAAATAACTGTTGTAATAAATTTTATCATGAATAAAATGTTTCCCATTCGTCTTTACTCTCTCTTTTCGAAAAAAGTCAGCGTAACGAAAAAGACTAAAATGTAAAAAGACTTACGCTTAGTCTCGAAAAAAGCCAAAATCCAAAGTCGTGAGAAAAAAGAAAATACCGCGGAAAAAAGCAGGATTAAAGTCAAAGCGATAGCCAAAGCAGACTGGCAGGACAACTACATTGACCAATAATTTTTCTACAATCAGTAAAAATCGAACAACCAAAGACTCCCCAGCAATCAACAAGCTAGCTGACCACCAGAAGAGCATCTCTCACAAAACACGGCGCATGAGCTAGAGCAGTAAGCCGCCACCACCACCAGTCCTACGAAGTGGACTGTACCAGCAAGATGGGGGGTTCATACCCATCAACTTGCGCACGATGTGCACCTGATCTACACACAAGCCAGACCAGTAAGTCGCAACTGGTTCTATGCTGTGGACCTTACCCACTAGATGGGGGGTTTATACTCATCCAGTCCTACGCACAGTGGGTTGTAAATACCAGCCTGATGAGGGGTTTATACTCATTCAGTCCTACGCATAGTAGGCTGTAACTACCAGCCTGAAGGGGGGTTTATACTCATCAACCGAAGGGTCGGCTACCGCAAGAAGGAGCATATCGCCGCCGTCAGAAGAGGCGGTCGGAGCGACGCGATGGTTTTTAATTGACTCACGTTTTCTTTGAAAGAAACGGTTCAAAGCCTTCAGGCCGTCCGATAACCGGGCTAGACCTAAGGGCGAGGTTTTCGAATAGGTTCGAGGAGTCGCCACCAGTGTTTTAACCTTAAACACTGAAAAAGGTAAAAAAAAAAAAAGAAAAGGCAGTGGTTTTAGAAAAAACCAACTTTGGCCATTACAACCAGAGTCGGGTAAGGGATTTAGTTACGTGCGGGGAAGGTGTTAGCACCCCCACAACGCCCCTTTCGGGTTCCCTATGATGGACTAACTTAGAAAATAAATACTTAAAGAAATTACATTTTTACCCTATTATTTGATCTACTTGCAGAATTTAAATATCTACATGGCTCTACTATCTAATGCACACAAAGAAAGCGTTAAAGAAAGCAGTAAAAGAGACAAAGAATAGAGAAGAAACCTCCGAAGCGAGCTTTATATTAACTCTTCTAAAATGTGAGGACGCTTTTTGGCAGTCCCCGCACTCTACAAGCACGCTCCTCTCCGCAAAACAAAGAAAAGTCACTCAATCGAGGGCCGGGTGCCTCAAAGAGAGACCTCCTTAACCGATTTCAACCTTAACGGAAATCGGAAAGCTCCCTCGAACCCCGGAATAATGCTCAGGGTCACTCTCAAGTGCCAAAAAGCTCCCAAGAGAGTGGAGGAGTGCTAAGGTGTGAATTTTTGGAGGAATGAGGCCCCTATTTATAGGGATTCGGGCCTGGAAAAGGCAGACGACCATCTGGACAAAGCGGACGGCCGTCCAGGGCAAAAAGTGGCCATGGACAGCCGTCCATGTAGTGTGGACGGCCATCCATGGCAACTTTTTGCCATGGACGACCATCCAAGCTAAGTGGACGGCCGTCCATTGCCTTAAAGTTGCCATGGACGGCCGTCTGCTTGTCATGGACGACCGTCTGCCTGCTCTGGACGGCCATCCGCCTGTTCTGGATGGCCATCTCCTATCTCCGGCAAATTACCCGATTTTTAATGCCTCTAAAAACCCTTCCTATCCTAAATGGAACCTAGAACAATCTACTAGGGACTTGATAAAGTCTTAACCATCTTCGGAATGGGCGATCTTCAGCTTTATTAGGAGTCCGGGCAAGATTTGGGGTCTACAGGTGCCCCCCCTTTACCCGACCAATTGACCATGGGTTAACATACTATGAGGTCAATTGGCGGGTGAAGGAGTTAACCCTCTTGCCCGGTTGTCTTCTGGATGCTCCTCTTGCTGTGGAGGCTGACCCTTCGGACGATATGCTGTGAGGCTTCAGGATGCTCCTTCGGTGCGGTAGCTGACCCTTCGGCTGACACGTAGAGACTTTCAGGATGCTCCTTCGATGCGGTAGCTGACCCCTCGGACGAGATGTTGTGAGGCTTCAGTATGCTCCTTCGATGCGGTAGCTGACCCTTCGGCTGACACGTAGAGACTTTCGGGATGCTCCTTCGATGTAGTAGTTGACCCCTCGGACGAGAGTATGACCCCCTATTAGGTTAGATGCCTCAGGATGCTCCTTTGACGCGGTAGCTGACCCTTTGGCTGTGGTGGCAGCTTTGCCTGTGTGCAGGTATTCGTGTTCAGGTCTTTCCGTTTCCTGAAGAGGTGGTGGCGGCTTACTGTTTCTGATCATGCGCCAGTTTTGCCTGGTGTGCAAGTCTTTGTCTTCAGGTCTTTACCTTTCCTGAAGAGGTGGTGGCGGCTTACTGTTTCTGATCATGCGCCGGTTTTGCCTGTGTGCAGGTCTTCGTTTTCAGGTCTTTCGTTTCCTGAAGAGGTGGTGGCGGCTTACTGTTTCTGATCATGCACCGGTTTTGCCTGTGTGCAGGTCTTTGTCTTCAGGTCCTTCGTTTCCTGAAGAGGTGGTGGCGGCTTACTGTTTCTGATCATGTGCCAGTTTTTCCTGGTGTGCAGGTCTTTGTCTTCAGGTCTTTCGTTTCCTGAAGAGGTGGTGGCGGCTTACTGTTTCTGATCATGCGCCGATTTTGCCTGTGCGTAGGTCTTTGTTTTCAAGTCCTTCGTTTCCTGAAGAGGTGGTGGCGGCTTACTGTTTTTGATCATGCGCCGGTTTTTCCTGTGCGCAGGTCTTTGTCTTTAGGTCTTTTGTTTCCTAAAGAGGTGGTGACGACTTACTGTTTCTGATCATGCGCCGACTCCATGGGGAGTAATTGTTCTTGACTTTTGTGTAGTCGTCCGGTATGTCAGGGATTCTTCGCTTTTGGCTTTTTGTTTAGTCGTTCAACTTCTATACTGCTGGGGATTCTTGATGAATGCCTCTTAAGTAGGCAGGGATCCATTAAGGATTTGCTGATTCTGGTGACGCCTCTGGGTAGGCAGATATTTCATTGAGGTTCTGGTAGTGCCTCTAAGTAGGCAGATACTTCATCGGAAGTGAAGTCTTTTGGCTGTAATGTTTTGCCTCTGAATAGGCTAATATTCCCTTTTGGGGATGTTGGCTCCTTAATTGATATGGGTGCGAGCTAGCTTCGTCAACCTCTTATTCTGCAGGGGAAATGGAATTCCTAATTTTTGTCTTTTTCTTCAATCGTCCGACTTGTTGGTTGCTGAGGATTTTGATGATTTCCTTTTGGTGTAGGCAGGAATCCGTTGGGGATGTATTGGCCGTCCATTGTCATGGCCTTTTCTTCTTGGGCATCTGTTGGGGATGAAGAGTTTTCTTTTCTCTTCTTCTTTTTGTTGAAGCCTTTATTCTCCATTGGGGAGTGTGGAGGAGACCTTGGGTGAGTGTGTTCGATGACTCATGTGGGGGTGATGTTGAGCCATGTGGAATTATTTTGTTTGCCTCTGGGTTAGGCAATGATTTGCTTGAGGATGACTAAGCCTTTTTCCATCAACTTTCCGTTGTTGATTTTGCCCTTCCTTTATTGGGTAGAAGGATAGCGATTGGAGCCTTGACTTCTGGAAGCTCTTATTTCCTCTGAGTTATTAGATGATGATAACTCACTCTTCTTCTTGAGGGAGAGAGAGCAAAGTTTGGAGACTTGTTTTGAGTGCTTCCTGATTTCAAACACAAGCATGGAGCTAGTCTCCTTACATGCATGAATGCTTTTAGTTTTTTGCTAGTTATTTGCAAAAAAAATTATTTTCGATTTGGTTTTGACAGAGTCGTTTTGTGCGACTATTTATGGGTGGATGTCCTAAATGCAATCTATCCTTTTATGAGATGCATCTTAGAAGAGTGACTGGTATTCTCCTGCTATACTTTCACGATTATGCTGATGGACTCCCTTTTTATTCATTTTTTAGTTAAGCCCTAACTTTTGCCTAGACCGCCCTTTTGGGGTCTTCGATCTAGAGGGTTGCCTTAATTTTTGCCTAGGATATCCTAGCGGGCTTTTTCCTTTTTGTGAATGCCCTAACTTTTGCCTACACCGCCCTTGCGGGTTTTTCGATCTAGCGGGCTACCCTAACTTTTGCCTAAGAATCTCCTAGCAGGCATTATTCTTTTTATTTTTATTTTTCTTTTTCTTTTCCAATGCTTCCTTGTTTATGATGCACAAAAAGACCTTAACAAAATGACTTTGCACACATTTATGATTTATCAATGTAGAGGCAATTTCATAAACTGGTCAAGAGAAGTGAAATGAATGAGAGTTTTATTGATATGTATGATGTAGACCCCAAATCTTGCCCGGACTTCTAATAAAGCTGAAGATCGCCCATTCCAAAGATGGTTAAGACTTTATCAGGTCCCTAGTAGATTGTTCTAGGTTCCATTTAGGATAGGAAGGGTTTTTAGAGGCATTAAAAATCGGGAAATCCGCTGGAGACAGCAGATGGCCGTCCAAAACAAGCGGATGGCCATCCAGAGCAGGCAGACGGTCGTCCATGACAAGCAGACGGCCGTCCATGGCAACTTTAAGGCCATGGACGACCGTCCACTTAGCTTGGACGACCGCCATGGCAAAAACTTTCCATGGACGGCCGTCCATGGAAAGTTTTTGCCCTGGACGGCCGTCCGCCTTTTCCAGGCCCGAATCCCTATAAATGGGGGCCTCATTCCTCCGAAAATTCACACCTTAGCACTCCTCCACTCTCTTGGGAGCTTTTTGGCACTTGAGAGTGACCCTGAGCATTATGCCGGGGTTCGAGGGAGCTTTCCGATTTCCGTTAAGGTTGAAATCGGCTAAGGAGGTCTCTCTTTGAGGCATCCGGCCCTCGGTTGAGTGACTTTTCTTTGTTTTGCGGAGAGGAGCGTGCTTGTAGAGTGCAGAGACTGCCAAAATGCGTCCTCACGGAGGTTTCTTCTCTATTCTTTGTCTCTTTTACTGCTTTCTTTATCGCTTTCTTTGTGTGCATTAGATAGTAGAGTCATGTAGATATTTAAATTCTGCAACTAGATCAAATAATAGGGTAAAAATGTAATTTCTTTAAGTATTTATTTTCTAAGTTAGTCCATCATAGGGAACCCGAAAGGGGCGTTGTGGGCGTGCTAACACCTTCCTCGCATGTTACTAACTCCCTTACCCGACTCTGGTTGTAATTGCCAAAGTTGGTTTTTTCTAAAACCACTGCCTTTTCTTTTTTTACCTTTTTCAGTGTTTAAGGTTAAAACACTGGTGGCGACTCCTCGAACCTATTCGAAAACCTCACCCTTAGGTCTAGCCCGGTTATCAAACGGCGTAAAGGCGTTGAACCGTTTCTTTCAAAGAAAATGTGAGTCAATTAAAAACCATCGCATCGCTCCGACCACCTCTTCTGACAGCGGCGACAGATGGCGACTCCACTGGGGAAGCTAGAGAGTTGATCCCATTTAGTGATGGACTAGTTTAGGAAATAAAAACTAGAAATTACACTTTTACCCTTTCTTGCTTTTATAACATGCTTTACTGTTTGACTTTAATAATTGTTGTATGATTATTTTCTGCAATTGTCTGAAATAAAATTGTACACAACCTTTGCACACTACAGTCCCTCTATACCCGGGGGCAAGAGAGAATACACATAGGGAGTGGGTGGCAGGTACGGCCGACCGTGGTATGTGCCATAGTGCCAGCAGGTCATTGTCGAAAACCAGCACTCAAGGTGATAACTTTCTTTTTCTTGGTCTAAGGACGTCGACACGGACATCCGTGCATGGTTCGAAGACTGGGAAATTGAAGGGTCCCTATAATGGGGGCACCTTGGAGGCCTGGCCTTAGTGAGAACAGTTAGAACCTACCTTTGCCTATGCACTTTTCTGCAGGAAACCCCTACCTCGTAATTCAAACGCCACTCTGTTCGCGGATGAGTGAATTGTTTGTGCATTCGTTTGTTGCATTTATTTGTCGCATAGCATAATCATACAACGTATATATAATATATATATATATATATATATATATATATATATATATATATATATATATATATATATATATATATATATATATATATATATATATATATAATAAAATCTCAAAAACATTCTTTCGCAATAAACACCCTTATCTCGATACACTTGCCTTTTAGCTAGCCTGGTTTCGAGGTTCTTTATAAGCTAAGTAGCCACGCAGTCCGACAGAAGAGATAAGGGACGCTAAAACCATTCATTCCCAATAAAACACTTTTATCTCGGACAGTCTGCCTTTTAGCTAGCCTGGTTTCAGGTTCTTTGTAAGCTAAGTAGCCACGCAATCCGACAGAAGAGATAAAAGGCTAAAATAAAAAATAAATCAAAATAAATGCCATAATGAAAGGAAATCGGGCCTTTTTTATTAATCATCGAATCCATCATATAGGTAGTTTTATTGTTTTTCAAAAATATATACATACAAAAATCATGTACCATATAGAAAATAAAACATGATAATATTTAGAAAAAACAAACACTTTCATGCATACGAAAGCATCATACTCATACCATGCATTTTCTGTCATTTCTAGAAAATGGAGGGATCAGGTAGTAAACAGTTGGGAAAAGTGGATATTCCCCGATACCGTGTTGAGATGTTGGAGCAGCTATGTGCGCTTATGCCATCAGAAGTTCGATCCGACTTCGAGAGATCTTATGGACAGATTTTGGACCTCTTGAAAATATTTGTTGACCATGCGTTCATCAGGGTCCTAATCCACTTTTGGAGCTCCAGATTACACTGCTTCGAGTTCCCTCAGTTTGATTTGGTTCCGACTTTGGAAGAGTACGAACTTATGATCAAATGGCCCAAGTCAGCTGGGGTATACATTAGCCAGGGGCCTACGTCTCAGTAAACAAGGTCGCTCACCTCATCCGATTACCACTTTCACAGTCTGCCCTGAAGGGAAAAGGGAGCATTCAGGGGTGGAAGATATCACTTTTAGAGGACCACTTATCCTCTCTGGCTGAAAAAGGAGATTGGCCCACTTTCAACAAGACTCTGGCATTAATTATGTTTGGGACCTTTCTATTCCCTTTCCATAATGACGTCGTAGATCACGCCGCAATGGATGCCTTCTTTGCTTGGGAGGCACATTTAAAAAGTCCCATGCCTGCTCTTCTTGCCGACACCTTGCTGTTGTAGACCCCTAATTTTGCCCGGTCTCTCAAATAAAAGCTAGGGAAACTTCACACGAAGATAAAGTTCGCCCAGCTTCTCAATAAAAACCAAGGAGACCTCCTACAACAACACGGAGTTCATACGACTTCTCGATAAAAGCTAAGGAGACCTCCTACAACGAAGATAAAGTTTGACCGGCATCTCAATAAGGGCTAAGAAGACTTCCTATAAGAAGATAAAGCTTCAACGGACATCCATCGGCATCAAACAACGTCTGAAAATAGCAAGGAAAGCTTCCCGGGGGTCCCAGAACACAAAAACAGGCCAGAACAAGTTGAGACGGCCGTCCCAAATGTGGGACGGCCGTCCCAAACAACCTAGGCGAAGTGAGACGCGCGTCCCAAGGCCAAAATTCAAGTGGGACGACCGTCCCAACTTCCAGACGGCCGTCCCAACTCCCTGAGACGCTCATCCCTGTTTTCTGAGTCCCGGACGGCCGTCCCGAGGTGCCAGGCTGTGAAAACTATAAATAGGAGGCTCATTTGCTCATTTTCCACACTCCAGACAACTCAGAGCACTTGTCTACTCTTCTCCCTCCTTCGAATGATCATTCTGATTGCCTTAAATAGGTAACAATCAGTTAAGGAATTATATTCCGGCATTCGATTCTTCTATAAAATTTTAGTCGAGTCGAGTCTGTATTCGTGAGGAGAGTCATTGTAGAGCGAGGGATTTCCGAAACGCGTCCTTATTGTAAAAGAGTCGCAATATAAAGCTTGCTACGGAGGTTCTTTTCAAATCTCTTCTCTTTTACTGCTTTATTTATTGCTTTATATATGAAATGTAAATAAAATCATGTAGATAACCATATTTAAATATTGTACGAATAAAATAGGGTAATAGCGTAATTTCTTGTATCTTCACTTAACGAATTAATCCGTCATAGGGAACCCAAAAGGGGCGTTGTGGGGTGCTAACACCTTCCCCACACGTAACTAACTCCCTTACCCAACTCTGGTTATAATGGCCAAGTTTGGTTTTTAATAAAATCAACGCCTTTTTATCCTTTTCCAATGTTTATGGTCAAAACATTGGTGGCGACTCCAAAAGAACCCTTTTCGAAAACCTTGCTTTTATTAGAGGATAGTTCAGTTGTTGAGCACCTCGGAAGCAAAGAACATATTTTAAACATAAAACGTGAGTCTAAACCATCTTTTTGCGACTGCTTGCATAAACGTTCAAGATGTCCCTGGACGTCGGAACGGACGGCGGCGACAGATGGCGACTCCACTGGGGAAGCTAGAGAGTTGATCCCATTTAGTGACGGATAAATTCAAACTAAGTAAAGATTTGAAATTACGCCTTTACCCTTTTCCGTATGTTTTATTGTATGGCTTTAATAATTGTTGTATGATTATTTTCTGCAAATTGTTTGAAATATAAATTGCACACAAAAAACCCTTGCACACAACAGTCCCTCTATACCCGGGGCAAGAGTGAATACCTATAGGGAGTGGGTGGCGAGATACGACCGGCTTGTTGGCACACGGGGCTACAACCGTTGCTCCGAAACCACCAACTCAAGGTGATAACTCTCTTCTTTTGGTCTGAGGATGTCGCCACGGAGTTCCGTGCATGACCCGAGGACTGAGAGATTGAGAGGTCCCTATAATGGGGGCACCTTGGGGACCTTTGGCCTTGGTGAGAACAATTTAGAACCACCTAAACCAAGCACGTTTCTGCAGGAAAACCCTACCTCGTGATTAAATAAGCATGGCTCTGCTCGTGGATGAATGAATGGTGTGTGCATTCGTTTGCTGCATTTGTATTGATGCATTAGCATAGGATAATCATACAACAAACAAAATAATGAAAAACCCTAAAAATCATAAAAGTGAAAAGTTAAGCCAACTTTATCTCGGACAGTCTTCAGTTAAGCTAGCCTGGTTTCAGGTTCTTTGTAAGCTAAGTAGCCACGTTGACCGACAGAAGAGATAAAGGGTCATAAAAAATATAAAAACGAATGAAAGCCATAAAAATGCCTTTTTTATAATAAAAAGATTCTTGGCAAAGTCGTATCATTCATACCACATCATCCAATAAGTGGTAAAACTAAGAGAGAAAAATAAATGCACTAAGAAAAGTATGCATGAACATCATTTTAATAAACCTCCAAAAAATAGGTCTTAGGAGCGTTTTTTGGGAAAATTACTGGGCCAAATCCGCTTTGGGAATTTATAACCTTGTTCTTCACCCTTTTCTCTTCGTTTTGACATGTTGTGCGTCCAAATCGGACAACCCAATCAAAAGTTATTCCACTTTCAATATCTACTGTCATAAAAAAATATTTTTGTAGTGCATGCATAAACACACTCATTCTAGGATGTATTACATATCCTTAGACCATAGCGAAAGAGACTCAAGTGCGTTTATCACCTTCCTAGAAGAGATAAGTGCGCTAAAGTATGTTGACAACCTTTTAAAAAAAAGGAACCATCACACCAAGGTGGGTATGGTACTCCCTAAAGCATAAGCTTTTACGGAAACACCAAAGCTATGGTCTAAGGCATATCTATCCCACACTGATCATTCATAATAAAAAGTTATAATAATAAAAATCTTTAAATCATTTAGAAAGTAGCTGGTCTTCTACTTGTTCTCACTCTCGCTCAAAAAGCCAAGAAGATGGAGCAATTAGAGGAACAAAACCGTATGCTCACCGCTGAGCTTAATGCCATAAAGGAACAGGTGCCGCAATTAAAGGAGTGGTTAGAGAAACAAAACCACAGACTCACCATTGAGCTCAACTACGTAAAAGAGCAGATAGCGTATTTAATGGAACTAATACGCCAACAATGCCTCCACAATGAGGTTTCCAAACAACAAATTTCTGCCCTAGAGGAGAAATTAAGGGCATTAGAGGGACACAACTTTGATGTAAAGGAGGTAATCAATGTACGCCTCGTCAAAATTACTCGATTCCCTCCCAAGTTTAAGAAATCCCATACATCATTCAAGAAGCCCTTTGGCAAGAAAAAGGAGGGAAGTGTAAATTCCATGAACTTTGCTACTCCTTCTTCCTTTTCACAACCATCTAGGAAGTCACGCAGACAAGAGAAGAAATTCACTCCCATTCCAACCTCCTATGGAAGTCTGCTACAAGATTTGATAAAGGACCATCTCCTAGCATATGTCCCTCCAAAGAAGTTGGATCCACCTTACCCAGAATGGTACAAACCTAATGAAAACTGCGATTACCATTCAGGCGCTCCTGGGCATTCTGTGGAGAATTGCATGGCCTTGAAGTATAAGGTCCAAGAATTGTTGAATGCCGGGTGGATTACTTTCAATGCTCCCGACCCTTAGGTGGATGACACGCCTCTGTCACAACCAGAATAGTGAACCTGGGTAGAGAAGGCCAGCTAACTAGGGCTCCCCATTTTGTGCATCTTTTGGTTTAAAAAAAAAATATACATAATAATAAAAAATCTTCCGATGCATCTCTTGCGGTCTCTGCCCGTGACCGCGAGATCTTTTGATTAAAAGGGCTCCGTACATATTTCTCTTTTGATCAATACAATGAGGCATTTTTCATAATATTCATATGCTTCTCATTATTTTCTCTCTCATTCCAAAATAAATAAATAAAATATAAACCCAAATAAGGACCATATAAACAGTCATGTCTGTGATTGAAAACTCTCTGCGGGATCTGAAAGCCGAAGGCGAATGGATTGAGTCAGACAGTGAGGAGGGGACCATTTCCCGGGACATGCAAAGACTGTTGGAAAAAGAAGCTTAATTGATACAGCCCCATAAGAAAGAAGTAAACATTAGCACCCAAATTGATAATGTCAGGGAAGGGGCAATAACACCTTTGCGCTTATTCATGCCTCGTCTTTTCCCTTATACATCGGATAAAGCTGTACTGTGGATATACACAGAAGAATTGTCTATCAATGAAGATATCTCCAATATAGTCGGCATTGGGGGCACAACGAGAAGCAAAAGAATTTATTAACCAAGGAGCTACAAGACAATGCTCCTAAAAACAAAGGAAAAATAAAGAAACCGAAAAGGAAAAGGAAAAAGAATCCAAGGGGAAGATTAAGTAGACCTTGGATTAACGATGCAAGGGCAGTTTCTTCAACGCTCCATCGAAAAATCAAATTCGTGGTAGGCTACAAGTTGACCATGGTTCTAGCTAAAGACTACACTCAAATCAGCGAGCCGTCCACCACATCTTAAATAGATGCGGCTGAAGAAGACATTTGAAAATATGGAAAAACTTCCTAGCAATTTAAAAGTGGCCCATATAATGAAGAGATATGGATATAGCCCACACAATGGCTTGGAAAGGAAGCTCAAGGAATAAGAGAGCCATCAGATTTAAGGATAATCCTTTAAAGTACGACCCTCCAAAAGATCAAGTCGTACAAAGAAAAGAGAAGTCTCCCCTCCATACCTTAAAGACGATATTCCGAAAAGGAGGGATATTAGCATCAAGGGTAGCATTAGTCATTAGATGTCCTTCTTCCGATTTTAAGGGATGTAAACCCAATGACTATTAGAGATCACTCCTCGGGGTGTGCCCGGCCCCCGAGCATCTCTAGGGCACGCATTTCCCTTTTGATTACAAAAGAATGTTATTCTTACTATCGGCTTCTTTTCTTGCTAAACATTTCTATACCCCATTAAATAACCAATGTTTAGACAAATGTTTTGTTCCAAAATGCGTCAAAATAATCAAAACACCATAGACAAAATGAAGCCAAAGTTAACATGATTGATTAGCTAGAGACACGAATAAGAAAATCGTGTTTTGACAATGTATAAAAAAAGAAATTATTATTAAAAGAAGCCCGTCAAGGTCAAAGGCCAAGACAAAAAGATAAAAGGGCAAAATCCTAGGCTGAAAACCCAAAAAGGCGAACTAGGAAAGTTAATCAGTCACAAATAGGCGCCAAAGTATTCATTTGAAGACGCCACCTCATTAAGAACAAAACGTTTGTCTAAACTAGCCTAAACACCGACCAACCTTGGCTAGCCATTCTTACAAAAACTATTATTTCAAAAAATCTCACTAAAACACAAGCCTTTGCAATAAATCCCTTTCTTTCTCTTCTCTTGACCATTTCACTATAAAGCATTCAAATAATAAAGGGGAATGTGGAAACATAGTGATCAATAGGAGGATTGAAATCCCTAAGGAAAGGAAGAGGGGCATTGATATGACAACTGCTCTATATTCAAAATGATTACTCTTCGGTTATAGAAAAGATCCGAGACGGCAAATCGGTACAGCTAATCATGTTGACAAAATCACATGATGATGGAAACAAAATTAACAGAAGCCGAACGGGTTCAAAGCCGATATGACCAGATGAACCTTATTGAAGAAAAATGGCTAAATATCTTGGACAAGCCTATCAAAGGAAAATAAAAAAAGGCTTATGAAAAAGGTCAACCCTCATATTTACCATAAGAAGGATTTAATGGTAAATAATGTGCTTCCGGCCCAGAAGAATAAAATTGGAAAATGGGCAGTGAACTACGAAGGACCCTTTGTGGTCAAATGAGCTTTCTCGAAAGGGGCTCTTATCCTCATCAATATGGATGGAAAAGAACTTCGACACCTAATCAACTCCGGTACGGTGAAGAAGTATTATGCTTGAAGACATTGCTCAAGACCCGTCAGGAATGAAAATCCGCAAAGGACATTCCTGGGCAAAAGATAGGGTCCATATTCCTCGCTAGGATACGTCCTAGGCAAAAAGAAGAGGTAAAAAAAAAGTAAATAAAAAAAAAACTAACTAAGAGCAATGGTTACTTTAGTCGAAAACCGAAAAGGCGGCTAAGGTAACATTCTTCCGTAAGCAAGCATCTGCATAGTCTTCACTCTGAGCTCGGGCATCTCAACTGAAGCAATTAGGAGAACCAGGGGGCAAATATCATGGACATGACTGTTTAAGCCTATACAGTGTAGCCAACCCCAGCCATCCATTCCTCTAAATACCTTTTGAAATCCTTCTATAAAAGAAATAAACTTTTGATCATTTATCAATAAAATTCCCTTTCATTTCTTTTCTCTTGACCAAATATTATGGAAATGCCTCTTTATTGATAAATCATAAATATGCGCAAAGACTTTTAATCAAAGATCAAGCATGCATCTAAAAAGAGGAAGCATAAAAATAATAAAGGAATAAAAGCCTGCTAGGATATTCTTAGGAAAAAACTACGGTAGCCTGCTAGATCGGAAACCCCAAAAGAACGATCTAGGCAAAAGATAAGGCAAAAGCCCCCTAAGATATTCTAGGCAGAAATTAAGGCAGCCCGCTAGATCGAAAACCCGCAAAGGGCAGTCTAGGCAAAAGATAGGGCTAAAACCAAGAGATGGATAAAAAGAGGAGCCCATCATCATGGTCATAAAGGAGGAGCCCATCGGCGTATTCATAAGAAGCCAACGGGAGAAGGCCATTTACTTTCTAAATGCATAAAAAATGAACAAACAAATAGATTGCATTTAGGACATCCACACACAAAGTAGTTGCATAATACGACTTTGTCAAAATCAAGAAAAAATAATTTTCTTCAAACAAGAATAATAAACATGCATATAAGGAGGATAGTCTCCATACTTGTGATTGGAAACAGGAGGCGCCAGAATCTAGTCTCCATATGAAAATCAAAATCGCGAAAGGCGAAATCAAAACCATTCCAGCAGAATAAAGAGCTTCAAGAAAACTAGCTCCAACCTTCTACACCAATAAAAGAAGGTACATCGAAAAAAAAGCCAACGGAAAGGCTCGATAATCCCCAAGCGGATCCTTGCCTAATCCAAAGGCAAAACAAAAATTACTCCACGACTCAGCATCATCATCACATGAGTCGTCAACCACAGTCATTTGAAGCCTCAATCAACATCCTTCCGTCTAAAAAGAAGGAAGCCATCAACGTAGAAAAGCCAACGGAAAGGCTTGATCATCCCCAAGAGGATCCTTGCCTACTCCATAGGCAAAACAAAAAGATTACCTCACGACTCAGCTTCATCGCCACATGAGTCATCAAGCACACACTCATGCAAGAGTCTCCGCTTCATTCTCCAAAGGAAAATAAGGACTACACAAGAGTCCATCAAAGAAAATACGGAGACAAATCCTCCATATCACCTGGAGGCAACAAAAAGAAAGAAAAGAAAAACTTTCATTCCCCAATAAAGGCCACAACGAAAAAGGCCAAATAAAAAAATCTCCAAGAAGAGTATATCAAGAAAAGTCTACAAAAAGACAAAAAGAGGAAAACAAAATTTTTTCCATCTTCCAGCTCAAATAAGAAACTTCACAAAGCCAGGAGCCAGGACTCCATCAAATTTGGATCCCCAGGAAACCGACAGACTCCTCGGTGAATCCCAAAAAGAGAAAAGAAGAAAATCTCTTCATTACGCTCAATAAAGAGTTTAACAAAAGTCAGGAGCCAAGACTCCATCATAAAAAATCAAATCAAAGATTAGATCCCCAAGAGAAAAATTCCCCAGGGATCACTAAAAAGAAAAGAAAAAAAAAATATCTTTTCATCCAAAGAAAAAGCCAATGTCCATAAAAGGCGCACATATAAACACATTCCCCAGCAGGAATAAGAGCATAGGAAAAGTCAGCTCAAAACAAAGAAGTCAAAAACTTCATCCCTCCCTAGGGGGCAATTCAAAATAGATCCCCAGAAAACAACCAAATCCCTGGTGGATCACCAAAAAGAAAAATCCCCAGCGAGCCTACCAGCAGAGGCAAAACTACAAATCCATATCCTCAGGGAGTTAATCACCTATAACCCCAATATGGATATCCCCAGCGAAGTGCCAAGCCTTCACTCCCAAGAAGAGCCTCTGCCTAAGGCAAGCAAAAAACTGAAATCCCCAAGAAATGGGAAATCAACCTATAAGAGGTAATACAAGCACAAAGCTTTCAAAAAGCATCCACCTACTCAGAGGTATTATCAAGAACAAATATCCTCAAGAAGAACATCAGCCTATTCAGGGGCGAAAAACAACAAGCAAAAAGCCTTCACCACTATTGAAACATATGCCTAACCAAGAGGCACAATCAAAAATCAACAAATTCCCAATGGATTCCTTCCTAAAAAGAGGCAATCAACAGGAATCCCCGGCCAAGACCGGATGGCTAAAAAGCCAAGAACAAGGAATCCCCGGCCAATACCGGATGGCTAAAAAGCCAAGAACAAAGAATCCCCGGCCAAGACCGGATGGCTAAAAAGCCAAGAACAAGGAATCCCCGACCAATACCGGATGGCTAAAAAGCCAAGAACAAAGAATCCCCGGCCAAGACCGGATGGATAAAAAGCCAAGAACAAAAAATCCCCGGCCAAGACCGGATGGCTAAAAAGCCAAAACAGTGAATCCCTGGCCAAGACGGATGGCTAGACAAGAAAAGCCAATCAACAAGAGTCTCCGACCAAGACCGGATGGCTAAACAAGAAAAGCCAAAAACAAAGTATCCCCGGTAAAACCGGATGGCTAAACAAGAAAAGCCAAAAACAACGAAATCCCCGGTAAAACCGGATGACTAAAAAGAAAAGTCAATCATTCCCCATGGAATAGTCGCATGATCAAAGACAATAAGCCGCCAACATTTCTCCAAAAAATCCGATAAGGATTTTTTGAGAACATATCAAAAAGCCCTATAGAATAGGGTTCACACCAGAGTCTGTCAAGATGCAGGTTTGCACCCAGTGGGGGTGTAAAAACCACTAGAGCCTTGTCAAGATGCAGGTTCGCACCCAGTGGGGGTGTGTAGACCCCTAATTTTGCCCGGCCTCTCAAAATAAAAGATAGAGGAACTTCGCCCGAAGATGGAGTTCATCTGGTTTCCCAAAAATTGAGGAAACCTCCCGCAACAACATGGAATTCGCTTATATAAAGACTAAAGAAGACCTCTCATAATAAGACGGAATTCAATCATCCACACAAAGGAGACTTCCTACACGAAGATAAAGCTTCAACGGACACATATCTTGGGACGTCCCGAAGTTGGGACGGCCGTCCCAAGTCCCAGTTCAAGTGGGACGGCCGTCCCGGGTCCCCAGGGGGTCCCAGCCTGTGTAATTTTGCCATTTGGGACGGCCGTCCCAGTCCAGACGGCCGTCCCAGTCCAGACGGTGGTCCCGAAGTGCGCTTGCTACGAAAACTATAAATAGGAGGCTCATTTGTCACTTTTTCACACCCCAGACACTCCAGAGAGCTCTGAAACACTTTCTAAAACTCAGAGCACTTGTCTATTTCTTTCTTTCTCTTGAATGATCTTTCCGATTGCCTTAAATAGGTAACAATCGGTTAAGGAATTATAATCCGGCATTCGATTCTTCTTTAAATTTTTAGTGGGGTCGATCTTGTATTGGTGAGGAGAGTCTGTGTAGAGAGAGGGGTTGCCAAAACGCATCCTCACAGTTCGAGACTCTCAATATCAAGCTTGCTACGGAGGTTCTTTTCAATTCTCTTCTCTTTTATTTCTTTATTTATTGTTTTATTTAGCTTTATTTATGCCATGTAGAATAAAATCATGTAGATAGCTATTTTGCCTCTTTTATTGTTTTATTTAGCTTTATTCATCATTTTATGCATGCAATATAGAATAAAATCATGTAGATATCCATTTAATATTATAGGGTAATCGCGTAATTTCTCGTAGTCTTTACTTAAATGAATTAATCTGTCATAGGGAACCCGAAAGGGGCGTTGTGGGGTGCTAACACCTTCCCCACACGTAAATAACTCCCTTACCTAACTCTGGTTATAATGGCCAAGTCTGGTTTTTATTAAAATCAATGCCTTTTCATCCTTTTCCAATGTTTATGGTCAAAATATTGGTGGCGACTCCATAAGAACCCCTTTTCGAAAACCTTGCTTTTTCAATGTCGAAGCAATGAACATATTTTAAAACAAATACGCGAGTCTAAACCATCTTTCGCGACCGCTCGCATAAACGTTCGAGACGTCCCCAAGACGTCGAAAGGGACGGCGGCGACAGATGGCGACTCCACTGGGGAAGCTAGAGAGTTGATCCCATTTATTGACAGATAAATTCAAACTAAGTAAAGATTTGAAATTACGCCTCTACCCTTCGTATGTTTTTTACTGTATGGCTTTAATAACTGCTGTATGATTATTTTTGCAATTGTTTGAAATATAAATTGCACACAAAAACCCTCGCACACAACAGTCCCTCTATACCCGGGGGCAAGAGTGAATACCTATAGGGAGTGGGTGGCAGATACGATCGGTTAGTTGGCACACGGGGCTACTACCGTTGTCGGAAAACCACCAACTCAAGGTGATAACTCTCTTCTTTTGGTCTAAGGATGTCGACACGGAGTTCCGTGCATGACCCGAGGATTGAGAGTTGAGAGGTCCCTATAATGGGGGCACCTTGGGGACCTTTGTCCTGGTGAGAACAGTTAGAACCACCTAAACCAAGCACGTTTCTGCAGGAAAACCCTACCTCGTGATTAAATAAGCATGGCTCTGCTCGGGGATGTACGAATTGTGTGTGCATTTGTTTGCTGCATTTGTATTGATGCATTAGCATAGGGTAATCATACAACAAACAAAAAAAAATGAAAAACCCTAAAAATCACAAAAAGTGAAAAGATAAAAGGCCTTTATCTCGGACAGTCTTCAGTTAAGCTAGCCTGGTTTCAGGTTCTTTGTAAGCTAAGTAGCCACGTTGACCGACAAAAGAGATAAAGGGTCATAAAAAATATAAAAACACATTAAAGGTCATAAAGATACCTTTGTCATAAAATAAAAATTATTAGCAAAAGTCTTGCAATTCATATCACCTTTTCTTCATAATCATAAAAAGGGAAGAAGATAGTACTCTCTTCATCAAAATCCATAAACATTCATATAGATAAGCTTTCTTTTCCAGAAAAACCCAATATTATCATACATCATATTAGGAATGAAACATGATAATACTTAGAAAAATAAATACTTGCATACATGCATTTACAAAAACCCATCCTCATATCATGCATTTTTCACTTCTGTTAGATAATGGAAGGATCTGGTAGTAGACAATTAAAGAAAGTGGAGATCCTTCTGTACCGTGTAGAGAAGCTAAGGCAGTTGTGTACTTACATGCCGCCGGAGGCCTGTGCTAATTTTGAGAAATCTTATGGAAGAATTCTTGACCTCCTAAAGATCAGCATCAATCCAATATTTGTTAGAGCATTGGTCCATTTCTGGAATCCCAATCTACACTGCTTTGAGTTTTCGCAGTTTGACCTGGTACCAACCTTAGAGGAATACGAACTCATGGTTAGATGGCCTCAGTCAGTTGGGGTTTATGTCTGCTCAGGAGAATATACGGCCGTGAGAAAGGTTGCTACTATCATACAACTACCTTCTCATCAATCTGCCCTCCAGGGGAAAGGGAATGTCCGAGGTTGGAAAATATCCGTAATAGAAGACCACTTGACCTTTTTAGCTGAAAAGAAAGATTGGTCTACATTTAACAAAACTCTAGCATTGGCAATGTTCGGAACCATATTATTCCCATTTCATGCGAATATTGTGGATCATGCTGCGATGGATGCATTCTTTGCCTGGGATGTGTATTCAAAAAGTCCTATACCTACAATCCTTGCTGATACCCTGCTCTCTGTAGAATTTTGCCGACAGAAACAGGGAAAAACACTCAGATGTTGTACTCCACTGCTATATGTATGGGGTGTTACTCACTTTTACGCCTCAAGCCACATGGGTGTATTTCCTGACCCTTTAAGAAGCTTCTCAAAAATCCCTCTTCAACATCGTCAAGCCTTAGAGTGGAAAACCGAGTTAGAAAACTGGAACATAGAGCATGTATCATGGGTTTGCCCTTGGTTCCGACCCGGCTATATTCTCATACGATGCGGAGACTACCTGAGTATACCACTTCTAGGTCTTAGAGGTTGTATAGCATACTCTCCTAAAATAGCTATGAGGCAACTTATGAGAACTCAGACTACGCCAACCCAAGAAGAACTCAGACAGCTGAGTCTATGCCATTATTCCCATAACTTTGAAGAAGTATCTGCTATCCGGAAAGCATGGGAAAGACCGGTATACCTGGGGGATAAAGAACTCGAAAAGGCTCAGGTATCTACATCCCGTGAATATGAAGAATGGAGAAAAAATAGAGGGATACCCCTACCATCTGATACATTCATTAAAGCATTGGTCAACGAAGAATTACAATTGCAGGTCAATGCCTTAAACAAAAGGGTTGAAGTCATGGAAACTCAGCTAAGGGCTTTTGAAGAAAAAGAGCAAGAATCAACCATTATAATAGACGGTCTAAAAAGGCAATGTAAAAAGAAGGACCATGAGATAGAGCTTCTCAAGAATGATTTTGCTGACTACCAAAAAGAAGCTAAGCAAACAATGAAAATTCCGAGGCTTGAGCAAGATAGTCTTTTCCAAGACATGAATGACGAAATAGCACGTTTTGAGAAAGCACTTACAGGCAAAAATGATCAAGTTGATACATGATGACCTAACAGGAACTCGGTCAGAAGCACAAAAATGGCGGGAAACCGCTGAAAAATACAAGAAAAGCCTGGTTGAGCTACATGATAAAGAAAGGAATGGATTAGCTCAGTATGGTCAACTACTCCGTGAAAATGACCAAATAAGAGAGAGATCTGACCAACAACATGCTTTGATCGTTCATCTAGAAGAAAAGATGAGAGAGGCTCATCGATATAGTGAAAATATGAGTCAAGCGATACATGAGCAAATCAAGATACTCGGAAACCATGTGAGAACAGCTGAAGATGAATTACGAAGAAAACCTAATTTACCTATAGGATTCTTCAAACTTTTCCGTTTTTGTCGACACTTGCTCCAAAGCATTGTATAGAAGGATTTACACTTTCTAATAAAAGGACTTATTTTTCCCTCCTTAAATTGTCTATTGCATTCATAAGCTGCATACATTCGTATATCCCTCCTCATTTTAATAATAAAGATAATAAAAAGAAAGGATTAACTGATGTGCTTTCCACAAATCAGAAAAATGGAAAAGAAGCCTTTCGTCATCAAAATCTCTACGACAGGCGATAAACCCGAAGATGATAATAAACAAGCACCGTTGGTTATTCCAATTGACAAAAGGGAGAAGGCAACAACACCTATACGTTTATTCGTGCCTCACCCTTTCCCTTATAAATCAAATAAAGTTGTACCCTGGAGATACTCGGAAGAATCGCCAGTCAATCAAGACATCTCCAACATAACCTAGTATTGGGGGCATGACAAGAAGCGGAAGAATATACGCCCCCAAGGAATTACAAGATAATATTCCTAAAGATAAAATGAAAAATAAAGCCGAAGAAGAAAAGGAATCCAAGGAAGAGACAGATGAGTTACTCCAATACATTAGACAAAGCGAGTACTCCATCATCGATCAACTCAATCGCACTCCTGCAAAGATAACCTTGTTATCACTCATCATGAGTTCGGAACCGCATCGAAACGCACTGTTAAAAGTTTTGAATGAATCATTCGTTCCACATGCAATATCTCAAGACAAGTTTGAAGGAATTATTGGTAATATCACGGCCAATAATCACCTTACTTTCACTAACGAAGAATTCCCTTTGGAAGGGTCAGATCATAATAAGCCTTTGCATATCGCTGTTAAATGCAAGGAATATCTCATTTCCAAAGTTCTTGTGGATAATGGATCGTCCTTAAATGTTATGCCTAAAAATACACTTGACAAGATAATAGTGCAAGGAACCCACATGCGCCCGAGCAATACAGTTGTTCGAGCCTTTGACGGATCAAGACGAGAAGTAGTAGGAGAGATCAATCTACCAATTCAAATTGGACCTACTATCTTTAACATAGACTTCCATGTGATGGATATCACACCAGCATATAGTTGTCTCCTTGGTAGACCTTGGATTCATAGCGCTAAGGCAATACCTTCGACGCTCCACCAAAAAGTCAAGTTTGTGACAAATGATAAACTGGTCACAGTTCAAGCTGAAGAAGACTTTCTAATAAGCAAACCATCTATCCAACCATATGTGGATGCGGCTGAAGAGGCTCTTGAAACATCTTTTCAAGCACTCGAAATTGCCAATATCGAAAGACTCCCTAGTAGCATGAAGGTGGCCCAGATGATGAAAAAATATGGATATCGCCCAGGACAAGGGCTTGGAAAGAACGCTCAAGGAATAAGAGAGCCACCAGATTTCAAAGATAATCCGTTAAAGTATGGATTAGGGTATGACCCTGCAAAAGATCAAACCATACGAAGAACAGGGAAGTCTTACCCCTCGAAGATGGTATTTCAAAAAGGAGGGATATTAGCGCAAAGGGTAGCGTTAGTCATTAGGTGTCCTTCTTCCGATTCTAAGGGATGTAAATCTAATGACTATTAGAGATCACTCCTCGGGGTTTGCCCGTCCCCCGAGCATCTTTAGGGCCCACATTTCCCTGAAATTACAAAAGAATGCTATTCTTACTATCTGCTTCTTTTCTTGCTAAATGTATCTATGCCCCATTTTAATAAACAAAGTTAAGATAAATGTTTTGTTCCAAATGCGTCCAAATAATTAAAGCGCCGCAAAAATGATTGATTAACTAGAAACACAAATGAAATCTATATTGACAAAGTCAAGTTTCGACAATGTTGTGAAAAAATAATAATGTGCATATAAAAGAAAAGCCAGTTGAGGTCAAAGGCCGAGACAAGAAAATAAAAGGGCAAAATACCCGGCAGGAAACCCACAAAGGGGGCTGCACAAAAGTTAGGGTAAACCCGGCAGGAGACCCGAACAATAATAAAGGGTAGCCTGGGCAAAAGTTAGGGTTATCAAAAGTCCGCTAGGTATTCCTTAAAAATAAATATAAACAGGGAAAACCTAGACAAAAGTTAGGACATAAGCACAACATCCTAGACTGAAAACCTGAAAGGGCGGCTTAGGGAAGTTAATCGATCGCAAAAAGGCGCCATAAACCAGTAAACAACGACGCTACATCATAAGAATGAAACGTTTATCTAAACTAGCCTAAACACCGACCAACCTTGGCCAGCCATTCTTACAGAGACCTCTATTATAAAAAATATCCCTCTAAAACACAAGCCCTTGTTGTGAATCCTTTTCTTTCTTTTCTCTTGACCATTTCATCATAAAGCATTCAAGTAATAAGGATAATGTGGAAATATAGTGATCAATAGGAAGGTTGAAATTTCTAAGGAAAGGAAGAAGGGCATTGATATGGCAGTTACCCTATGAACAACAGATTGCTCTTCGGCAATAGCAAGAAAAATCCAAGACAGCAAATTATGTACAGCCAAGCTTGTTAATCAGAAGAAACATAATGACAGAAAGGAACAGCACCAAGATTACGTCCAAAAACAAAGCACATCAGTTAAAACTTTCGAAATATTAACTGAAATAGATCATAGGATGCATATCATGAAGCATTACATGCATTAAAGCATAAATGAAGGGAATCCTATCTTCAATCTTATCAAAAAACATGAAAATTAAGTCAAAAAAATCAAAAATCCCCTCCAGCAGCTCGAGACGGCCGTCCCAAAGTCGGGACGGCCGTCCCAAGTGTACAGATTCAATTGGGACGCGCGTCCCAGGTGGGACGGCCGTCCCACTTACCCGCTGATGGCCCCTGTGTATTTTTTTCAATTGAGACGGCCGTCCCAACCCAGACGGCCGTCCCAATGGTCCTGGCGCGCTCTATAAATGTTAGACGCGGATTTGAGCTTCTACATCCCATTCCAGGCTTTCTATCTTGCTTCTTCTCCATTCCTACACATTCCTAGCATTCTTAAGTGAATACTACCTACAATGGAGCACGGAGAATCTTCATCTAGGAGAAAACGCTCTAGAAACCCTGCTAGAGGAACTACTACAGTCAGTACTCAACTAGCAGAATCACACCAACTACGTCTAGTAAATATCCAGCAATTCTCCTGGTACCCCACACTGCAATTGGACTTCGAAATCCTAGCTACATTCGGCTGGGATCAAGATGTCAGAAGATACATCCACAACATAGGATGGGACTTTCTGCTCCGCGAGCTACCTACTCGGATCCATCGCACTGCCACGATGGAATTTCTTGCTTCTGTCAACATGGTGGAAATGCCATCTTCCATTCCTGGGGTGCCACCAACTCAAGCTGTCTCCTACTGGATGGATGGAGCCTACCGGACCACTGCTCTGGATGACTTTAATGTCATTATGGGTTTCTGCCAGCGAGCAGATACAAGAACTCCAGAGTACCGGTCCGCGTATTTGGAGAAGCCCGCTGCTCTCACCACCGCTACCATGTGGAAGGAGATCACTGGGGCTGTCATTCTGCCATCAAATCTGAAGGGTGCAGCTTTTTCTCCTCCACTCCGCGTATGTCATAAATTGTTGGCCGGGACCATACACAGCCGGAAGGAGAGCCAAGGAAAGGTAACTCTGGCCGACCTTTTCATTGTTTACTGTATGCACCAGGGGCATAGGTGCAACCCAGGGTATGCCTTTCTCAAAGCCGTCAAGGATTGCGGCACTCGTGGTCCAGCAGGAGCAATCATAATAGCTCCCTTTCTCACCCCTCTAGCTGAGTATTGGGGATGTAGCGACGGAGAAGACATCCCAGCTAGTCTTCGACCAGAGCCGATCAACGGCGGAGTGCTGGCTCATATGAACATCCTCAGCAGGCAAGGTACAGGGTTTATCTTAAACCCAATCCTCTCTATCTCGATGGACATGCGGGATTTCGACACACCACAGGATATCCCCACCACTTCAGAATCCCAGCAGCAATCCTACGACCCTGACTACGCCGGCTTATACAGGCGCCTGGATGATGAGCATGCCTACATGGAAGGGCAATTCCAGTTCATGCGACAGCAGTTCGGTCAGCTGACCATGAGGCAAGACAGGACGGACCGCCAAATAGAAAATCTGGTCCAGACCCAGGCGAGGTTCCAACGCCGCTTGCTCCGCCGCTTCCCTTCGCCAGCACCATCCGCTCACTCCAGTCCCGAGGCAGACGATTAGGAGGTTTTATGATGCTTTCTAGTAGTTCAAAAATGGTTGAATGTATTATCCAAAAAATATATATATAATAAATAAAAGTTGTTATTTCCATTTGCATCTTGAAAAGCCTACGTGTAAAATAAAAAGGCACACGTAATATAGCAAAAAGCCAGATTTCAAATAACTCGCGTTGATCGCGAAAGAAAAAGGCAAAATCAAAACTATCTCAGTAGAATAAAGAAGCTTCAAAAAAAAAAAATAGCACCAATAAAAGAAGGAAGCCATCAAAACAAAAAATGGCCAAAGGAAAAGCTTGATCATCCCCAAGCGGATCCTTGCCTACTCCAGAGGCAAGACAAAAAGATTACCTCGCGACTCAGCTTCATCACTGCATGAGTCATCAAGCACACTCATGCAAGAGTCTCCATTTCATTTCCCAAAAGAGAATAAGGACTACACAAGAGTCCATCGAAGAAAGCACAGAATTAAATCACCCAAATCACTGGGGGGCAACAAAAAGAAAGAAGAGAAAAGCCTTTCATCCTCCAACAAAGGCCACGACATGAAAAAGCCGAAAGAAAATCCCCAAGAAGAGCACATCAAGAAAAATCTACAAAAGCAGAAAAGAAGAAATTTCCATCCCCAGGAGGCCAATAAAATTCCCCAGGGATCATTACAAAGAGAAGAGAAAATATATATCTTTCCATCTAACATGCATAAAAGGCGCACATACAAACCCATTCCCCAGCAGAAATAAAAGCATAAGACAAAAGTCAGTTCAAGCAATAAGGAGTCAAAAACTCCATTTTCCCTCTAAGGGGGCAATTCAAAAGAGATCTCAGTCAGAGCAATCAAATTCTCAAAAGAAAAAATTTTCACCGGTGAGCTTACAACAGAACTACTGTTTGCTCAAAATAAGCAAAGAGCTAATATCCCAGAGAAATGGGAAATCAACCTATGCCAGAGGTAATGCAAGCCCAAAAGCATAAAAGTCTTCACCATTGCTGAAGCAATTGCCTAATCAAGAGGCACAATCAAAGTCCCCAATAAATTCCTGCCTAAAAGGCAACCAACGAAGAATCCCCGGTAAAACCGGATGACTAAAATAGAAAAGTCAAAAAGAAAATCAATCATTCCTCATGGAATAGGCGCATGATCAAAGACAATAAGTCGCCAGAAACCGGATGAGGGTTCGTACTCATCAATCAAAAAAAAAAAAAGATATACCAAAAATTTCATACCGGGTGGGGGTACATACTCACCTAAGCCTTGCAGAACGGGGCTTACCAAAAACTTCATACCGGGTGGGGGTACGTACTCACCTAAGCCTTGCAGAACGGGGCTTACCAAAAACTTCATACCGGGTGGGGGTACGTACTCACCTAAGCCTTGCAGAACGGGGCTTACCAAAAACTTCATACCGGGTGGGGGTACATACTCACCTAAGCCTTGCAGAACGGGGCTTACCAAAAACTTCATACCGGGTGGGGGTACGTACTCACCTAAGCCTTGCAGAACGGGGCTTACCAAAAACTTCATACCGGGTGGGGGTACATACTCACCTAAGCCTTGCAGAACGGGGCTTACCAAAAACTTCATACCGGGTGGGGGTACGTACTCACCTAAGCCTTGCAGAATCGGGGCTTACCAAAAACTTCATACCGGGTGGGGGTACGTACTCACCTAAGCCTTGCAGAACGGGGCTTACCAAAAACTTCATACCGGGTGGGGGTACATACTCACCTAAGCCTTGCAGAACGGGGCTTACCAAAAACTTCATACCGGGTGGGGGTACGTACTCACCTAAGCCTTGCAGAACGGGGCTTACCAAAAACTTCATACCGGGTGGGGTACGTACTCACCTAAGCCTTGCGGAACCGGGCTTACCAAAAACTTCATACCGGGTGGGGGTACCTACTCACCTAAGCCTTGCAGAACGGGGCTTACCAAAAACTTCATACCGGGTGGGGGTACGTACTCACCTAAGCCTTGCAGAACGAGGCTTATCAAAAAAAAAAAAAAAAAAAAAAAAAACCTTGCAGAACGGGGTTCATACCGAGGGAAGGTAGATATTCACCAAAGTCTTGCAGAACAAGACTCATTCAGAATCTGGCAAAAAATGCAGATTTGTACCAGGTGGGGGTAGGTACTCACCAAAACCTTATAAAAATAAGGTTTATACCGGATGAGCGTAGGTACTCATCAAAATTTAGTAAAAATGCATCAGGTGGAGTAAAAAAATACTCACCGAGAAGCATTGCAAAAAACGGGTGCAAAGACTTTACTTCTATTAGAGGATAGTTCGGTGGTGAGCACCTCGGAAGTAAGTACCCACAATGTTAGAATCGCGCAGCGGAATGTTCGCGTGGTCGGACAAAAACCAAGAGGGGGGGGTGAATTGGTTACTTAATAAAAATTAGGTTTTCAAAATTTTCCCCAAATTTTACCGATTAAAAACTGCGTAAATGTAAATAGAGAAGAGTAGAGAAGATTACACAATAGGTTTATACTGGTTCGGATCAAAAGACCCTACGTCCAGTTGCTAATCACTCAAAAGAGGATTAACGCTGTCACTAAGAACAAAGTTGTTACAACACAAATTATAATGAAAAAGATAAAGTTAAAGATAAAACCTCTCTTGAAATCCACAAGAGATGATAAACAGCTTTCCCTGGAGACGGCACAGCACACAATCCACTAAGAACTCCACTTAGTGATTCTTATCGCTTCTAGCCTCACACCAAGTTTCCAAAAGCCCCGAAGAACAGCTTTCCCCGGAGACGGCACAGCACTCAATCCACTAAGAACTCCACTTAGTGATTCTTATCGCTTCTAGCCTCACACCGAGTTTCCAAAAGCCCCCTTTCCTTGCAACAAACAGTTCTCTGGCACTCACAGCACTTAACTTTTGTATGGAAAGAGTTGTTCTTTAGTTGTTCATTGTTTCTGAGTGAATACAATTATCACCAATCTTCAATCTTCAATATTCTAAGTCTTTAGTTCTTGGATCATCATCAAAATCCATTCTTCATATTCATCAAGTGCAACATCAAGTCCTTGAATTGTCAACAATCTCCCCCTTTTTGATGATGATCAAAATTTTCTTTTAAAGCCCTTTGTAATAACCTGTTTTATCTGTCATACTAACAAACACATTAAACATACCAGATAAAATTTAAAATTGAATCATAGGCTTTAAATTTTTCTCCCCCTATTTTGATTATAATCAAAAAGAACTCTGCAACATCAATCATAAGAGCTCCCCCTCAAAATATGCATAAGTTAGAGAAAGCTCCCCCTCAATCATAGCATAAAAGAAACATCATATTTTACAACATCAAGACAATAACAAAAGAAAATTCATCAATTATCTCTACATTAGACAACTTTAATCGATTATTTCCAGTAAATAATCGATTTTTAGAGGCATTTAATCGATTATTTCACGAGATAATCGATTATTCCAGAGGAGAATACCCTGTTTTGGACGTTTTGAGGAAAAATAATCGATTATCACTTCCAGTAATCGATTATTCCAGAGGCTATATTAAGTTTTTTAAGGTTTTTACACATTATAACCTATGAATATCCTGCATCACGAATTTAATCATAACAATCATCCAAAATCATTCAAATTAAGCAGAATTTAAGCTATTTCTAGTATCCCTAAGTCTCTTCTAAGATCATAGAATCTATCCTTGGGTAGAGGCTTAGTAAATATATCTGCTAATTGACGTTTAGTGTCTACATACTCTATCTTACGGTTTCCTTTGCTTGATATTATCTCTTAAAAAGTGATGTCTAATCTCAATATGTTTAGTCCTAGAGTGCATTACTGGATTTCTAGTTAAGTTGATTGCACTCGTATTATCACACATTAATGGAATGTCATTTAAATATATGCTATAATCCTCTAATTGTTGTTTCATCCACAGAATTTGAGCACAACAACTACCAGCTGCAATATATTCGAACTTCAGTGGTAGATAAAGCAACACATGCTTGTTTCTTAGAATGCCATGATATTAAGGATGAACCTAACAAATGACATGTCCCACTAGTGCTTTTCCTATCAATTTTACATCCACCATAATCAGCATCAGAATATCCTAGTAAACTAATACAAGCATCGGACGGATACCACAAGCCAAATCCGAGTAGTTCCTTTTAAGTATTTTAAAATATGTTTTACTGCAATTAAATGAGATTCTTTAGGACAAGCTTGAAATCTAGCACACACACGGACAGTAATGCATAATATCAGGTCTACTAGCGGTTAAGTATAATAGTGATCCTATCATACCTCTATACATAGTTTGATTTACTTCCAAACCTGATTCATCCTTGTCTAAATAGCATGAAGTTCCCATGGGTGTGTTAGCTTCCTTTGAGGTGTCCATACCAAACTTTTTGAGGATCTCTTTGCAGTATTTAGTTTGAGAGATAAAAGTTCCATCTTTAAGTTGCTTGATTTGAAGTCCAAGGAAGAATGTTAATTCTCCCATCATAGACATTTCAAACTCTCCCTGCATAATCTTAGCAAATTCTGGCCACAGGAGCATAAGTTTCATCATAATCTATACCTTCCTCCTGACAATAGCCTTTTGCAACAAGTCTGGCTTTATTCTTTGTTATATTACCATCTTCATCAAGCTTATTTCTGAATACCCATTTAGTTCCAATAACTTGATGTGACTCTTCTCTTGGGATTAGTTCCCAGACTTGATTCCTTTCAAATTGGTTAAGTTCTTCTTGCATGGCTATGCACCACTGATCATCTTTAAGTGCTTCCTCAATGTTTTTAGGTTCAATCTGTGACACAAAAGCAACAGACATACAGAAATTATTCATATTTCTAGTTCTTACCCCTTTTGAGATATCACCTATGATATTGTCCATTGAGAGTCCTCTAGGTGATTGCCATTCTTTTGCTAATTGAGGAGTTTGAGAAGGCACATTATCTTCCAAGTATAATTCATCAAGGGCCTCTCTTATATATTCATCATCACCTGCAAGTCTTTTATTTGACTCAAGAGGATTTCCCCCAAGGTCTACAATCTCATCAAAGGCAACATGTATAGATTCTTCTATATTCAAAGTTCTTCTATTAAATACTCTATACGCCTTGCTAGTTAAAGAATAACCTAGAAAAATACCCTCATCGGCTTTTGAATCAAATTTTCCTAGATTGTCCTTTCCATTATTTAGTACAAAACATTTACAACCAAAAATTTTCAAATGTGCAACATTAGGTTTTCTACCATTAAACAATTCATATGGAGTAGATTTCATAATTGACCTAATGAGCATTCTATTTAAAACATAACATGCGGTACTAACCGCATCAGCCCAAAAATATTTAGGAACATTAGATTCATTTAACATAGTTCTTGCAAGTTCCTCTAATGACCTATTTTTCCTTTCAACTACACCATTTTGTTGGGGAGTCCTAGGAGCAGAAAAGTTATGTAATATACCATTTTCCTCACAATAATTCTCAAACTTTTCATTTTGAAACTCACCACCATGGTCACTTCTTAAAACTTTAATCCTTAGGTCTTTCTCATTTTGTATTTGTTTAGCAAACTTTCTAAAGACCTTAAAAGCTTCACTTTTCATAGTTAGGAAAAATGTCCAAGTGTACCTAGAGAAATCATCAACAATTACAAGACCATAATAATTTCCACCAAAGCTTTTTATCCTAGAAGGTCCAAATAAATCTAAATGTAATAATTCTAGGGGTTTTGAAGTGGAAATCACATTTTTTGATTTAAATGATGATTTAACTTGTTTACCTTTTTGGCATGCATCACACAATCTATCTTTTTCAAATTTCAATTTAGGCAATCCAATAACTAAGTCTTTTGATATCAATTTATTCAAATGATGCATGTTTATATGAGCCGCTCTTTTATGCCATAACCAAGGATTCTCTTCCTTAGCAACTAAACATGTTATACTAGACTCATATAAACAATCCAAATCAATCAAATATATGTTGTTATGCCTAATGCCTTTTAATTCTACTATTTCGAATCTACTAAATGTATGGTGCAAAATTTGCTTTCAAAAGTTACCTTGAATCCTTTGTCACACAATTGGCTTATGCTAAGAAGGTTATGTTTTAATCCATCAACAAGAAGCACATCCTTAATCTCCAATGTATTTGCACCACCTATATTTCCAATTCCTAGAATCTTCCCTTTGTTGTTATCCCCATAAGTCACATATCCTTGTTCTTTGGCTTTGAAACTTACAAATTTCGTTTTATCCCCAGTCATATGTTTTGAGCATCCACTATCAAGATACCACATAGACTTCTTTGATTTGGAAGTTTCCTACAAAACAAGAACATAGTAAACTTAGGTCCCCACAACTTTTGGGTCCTTGAGGTTAGAGACATAATAATCTATTTAAAATACTGCAAAACAATCTATTCTTTGGGTGTTTTAAGAAGTTCAAGCAAAACTGTTTTTATAGACTATTTTCAAAACTGCTGGTTTAATTAATCTGTTAAAAGATTCTTTTAATCTGTTAAAAGTGCAGTTTTAATCTGTTAAAACATCTTTTAATCGATTAAAACGCAGTGTAGAAAAAGTTTTTAAGTTGTTTTAATCGATTGAAACGAGTTTTTAACCGATTAAAAGAGTTCTGATCGGTCAAAATAAAAATCTGATCGGTCATCCTGACTCTGACCGGTCATAATAAAAATCTGATCGGTCATCCTGACTCTGACCGGTCATAATAAAAATCTGATCGATCACATTTGCTTCTAATCGGTCATAATTTGATTTTGATCGATCATCCAGACCCTTTAAGTAATTTTAATCGATTGAAACGTGTTTTTAATCGATTTAAACGTTTCTGACCGCTCATAATAACAATCTGATCGGTCAAAATGAGTTCTAAATGGTTTTAATCGATTAAAAACCAGTTGTATCGATTAAAATGCTGTAAAAACACTTCTTTGACCACTCTAAGTGATTTTATTTGGTTCTTTCAAAACTGCATCAGTTAAAAACATGTTTTAAGAAAGCTTTTGTAAAAATACTTTATTTTGAGCTGTTTAAAACAATTTTAGAGGCTTCTCGCAAAAATCTTTAAGAGAAGAATCTTTATGCAGTAGAAAAGATAAAATGATTTTACCTAAGCATTTTGTTTAAAACATACAAAATGATCCATTTTCTTTGAATAAATAAAAGAGACAAACAGATTTATTTAACTATTGGAACCCAAATATATTTACCTTTTGGAATACCAAAATGTTTAATTTTACACTTATTTGAAGTGTGACCTTGTTTCATACAATAGAAGCATGCATTTGGAGTAGCTTTAGAATAAGATACATTATTAACATGACATGCTCTAGTTCCTTTTTCTACCCATATTCTTTTCTTTTTAGATTTACTCTTTTTCAAAGGAACTCTATGATTTACATTATTTTGAGCAAAAACCATTTCATTCTTCCTAAGATCATCAATTTCTTTTTCGGCTTTGTCAAGCAAATGGTTAAGAATATCTATGTCATATTCATGCTCTTTACAATTTGCACAAGCTAAGTCCTTATTCTCATCTAAGCATACAATTTTCGTATTAGCTACCTCCTTTTCTTCTAAACATGCAATTTTCAATTTTAAGGACTCATTTTCCTTTTCCGATTTTCTTAGATTCTTCTTTACTACTTTATATTCCTTTTTCATATCCATAAATGCAGTAAATAACTCATTATAAGCATTTTGTAATTCATCATGATCATTTTCTTCACAAGAGGATGAATCGGAATCACTAACCTCAACATCAGAAGAATTGTTGTTATTTGCCATCAAGCAAATGTTTGCTTCAATTTCTGATTCGCTTGATTCTGAATTTGAATCACTTGTCATCCCAAGCAATATATGCTTTCTTCTTGAATTGCTTTTTGCCCTTATGTTCATCATTTTTCTTGTTTGGGCATTCGGTCTTCATATGCCCTGCTTCACCACAACCAAAGCATTTTATATTAACGGAAGAATTTTCTTTTACCTTTCCCTTACCTTTGAAAGGATGTCTTCCTTTTGCTTTCATCATCTTGGTGAACTTCTTTATAAAAAGACTCATCTCTTCTTCATCAATTTCGGAGTCTTCTTCTTCTTCTTTCTTATTATTGCTTTTTGAAATCTCGGTTTTGAAAGCAAGGTTCTTCTTTTGATATTGACCCTCTTCCTCATTTAGTCTTCCAAGGTCAAGTTCATGCTCCCTAAGCTTTCCAAATAACGCCGCCATAGACATAATGGCAAGATTTTGTGACTCCGAGATGGCCGTCACCTTTGGTTGCCATTTCCTATCCAGGGATTTCAAAATTTTAACATTTAATTCATCAACGTCAAAAATTTTACCTAGTCCAGGTGAGATGGTTCACGATATGAGTGAAACGTTTTTGTACGTCAAATATCGTTTCGCCTGGTTGCATCCGGAACATTTCGTACTCTTGAATTAGAGAATTTTTACGTGCTCTTTTGACGTCGTCAGTTCCTTCGTGGGTTACTCTAAGCATTTCCCACATTTCCTGTGCACTTTTACAAATAGAAATTCTGTAGAACTCATCAAGGGTTAGAGCGAGATGAAATAATGTTTCTAGCCCTAACATCAAATTGTACTTTTCGACTTTCGTCGGCAGTCCATCTATCAAAAGGTTTAAGAACGTCAACACCGTTCTACTGTAATTTTAGGAACAAATGGACCGTTTAAAATTGCGTCCCAAACACCTCTATCAACGAGACTCTAAAAATATTTGCATACGTACTTTCCAAAAAGGATAATTTTGACCCGCAAAAAGTGGGGGTCTGTTGATAGACGCACCTTCGGCAAAAGTTTGATTTTGTCAGGCCATTTTCGAAAAGTTTGAATGACTATCAAAGCAAGCTCTGATACCACTTGTTAGAATCGCGCAGTGAGATGTTCGCGTGGTCGGACAAAAACCAAGAGGGGGGTGAATTGGTTACTTAATAAAAATTAGGTTTTCAAAATTTTCCCCAAATTTTACCGATTAAAAACTGCGTAAATGTAAATAGAGAAGAGTAGAGAAGATTACACAATAGGTTTATACCTGGTTCGGATCAAAAGACCCTACGTCCGAGTTGCTAATCACTCAAAAGAGGATTAACAGCTGTCACTTAAGAACAAAGTTGTTACAACACAAATTATAATGAAAAAGATAAAGTTAAAGATAAAACCTCTCTTGAAATCCACAAGAGATGATAAACGACTTTCCCCGGAGACGGCACGACACACAATCCACTAAGAACTCCACTTAGTGATTCTTATCGCTTCTAGCCTCACACCAAGTTTCCAAAAGCCCCGAAGAACAGCTTTCCCCGGAGACGGCACAGCACTCAATCCACTAAGAACTCCACTTAGTGATTCTTATCGCTTCTAGCCTCACACCGAGTTTCCAAAAGCCCCCTTTCCTTGCAACAAACAATTCTCTGGCTCTCACAGCACTTAACTTTTGTATGGAAAGAGTTGTTCTTTAGTTGTTCATTGTTTCTGAGTGAATACAATTATCACCAATCTTCAATCTTCAATATTCTAAGTCTTTAGTTCTTGGATCATCATCAAAATCCATTCTTCATATTCATCAAGTGCAACATCAAGTCCTTGAATTGTCAACACACAAGAGTTCTGCAAAATACAAACTCATACCAGGTGAGGGTAGGTACTCACCAAAACCTTGAAAAACAAGGTTCATACCTAGTGGGGGTAAATACCCACAAAAGTCTAGTCAAATACAAACTTATACCAGGTGAGGGTAAGTACTCACCAGAGTCTTAGAAAAAGAAAGCTCAAACCAGATAGGGGTTAGTACCTATCAAGATATTTATCATCCGGAGGATCAACAAGGAGTAGTATCTGAAGGATAGCCGGGCAAAAGGGTCAACTCCTTCCCCTACCAACTAATTATGTCGGCATATTAAAACCAACAAATTAGTTAGGCAGGTGAAGGGGGGCAACTGTAGACCCCTAATTTTGCCGGCCTCTCAAAATAAAAGATAGAGGAACTTCGCCGAAGATGGAGTTCATCCGGTTTCCCAAAAATTGAGGAAACCTCCCGCAACAACATGGAATTCGCTTATATAAAGACTAAAGAAGACCTCTCATAATAAGACGGAATTCAATCATCCACACAAAGGAGACTTCCTACACGAAGATAAAGCTTCAACGGACACATATCGGCATCAAGCGACGTCCAAAACAGGACAAGGAAAGCTTCCGGAGTCCGAAACGCGCGAACTGGCCGAGAACAGTCGAGACGGCCGTCCCAAAGTTGGGACGGCCGTCCCAACTGTCCCGGCCAGTTGGGACGCGTGTCCGAGAGTTGGGACGGCCGTCCCAAGTCCCAGTTCAAGTGGGACGGCCGTCCGGGTCCCCAGGGGTCCCGGCTGTGTAATTTTGCCATTTGGGATGGCCAGTCCCGAGCTCCAGGACGGTGGTCCGAAGTGCGCCCGCTACGAAAACTATAAATAGGAGGCTCATTTGTCACTTTTTCACACCCCAGACACTCCAGAGAGCTCTGAAACACTTTCTAAAACTCAGAGCACTTGTCTATTTCTTTCTTTCTCTTGAATGATCTTTCAGATTGCCTTAAATAGGTAACAATCGGTTAAGGAATTATATTCGGCATTCGATTCTTCTTTAAATTTTTAGTGGGGTCGATCTTGTATTGGTGAGGAGAGTACTGTGTAGAGAGGGGTTGCCAAAACGCATCCTCACGGTTTGAGACTCTCAATATCAAGCTTGCTACGGAGGCTCTTTTCAATTCTCTTCTCTTTTATTGCTTTATTTATTGTTTTATTTAGCTTTATTTATGCCATGTAGAATAAAATCATGTAGATAGCTATTTTGCCTCTTTTATTGTTTTATTTAGCTTTATTCATCATTTTATGCATGCAATATAGAATAAAATCATGTAGATATCCATTTAATATTATAGGGTAATCGCGTAATTTCTCGTAGTCTTTACTTAAATGAATTAATCTGTCATAGGGAACCAGAAAGGGCGTTGTGGGGTGCTAACACCTTCCCCACACGTAAATAACTCCCTTACCTAACTCACGGTTATAATGGCCAAGTCTGGTTTTTATTAAAATCAATGCCTTTTCATCCTTTTCCAATGTTTATGGTCAAAATATTGGTGGCGACTCCATAAGAACCCCTTTTCGAAAACCTTGCTTTTTCAATGTCGAAGCAATGAACATATTTTAAAACAAATACGCGAGTCTAAACCATCTTTCGCGACCGCTCGCATAAACGTTCGAGACGTCCCCAAGACGTCGAAAGGGACGGCGGCGACAGGGTGTAAAAACCATTAGAGTCCATCAAGATGCAGACTCGCACCCAGCGGGGGTGTAAAAACCACTAGAGCCTTGTCAAGATGCAGGTTGGTACCCAATGGGGGTGTAAAAACCATTAGAGTCCGTCAAGATGCAGACTCGCACCCAGCGGGGGTGTAAAAACCACCAAAGCTTTGTCAAGATGCAGGTTCCCACCCAGTGGGGGTGTAAAAACCATTAGAGTCCGTCAAGATGCAGACTCGCACCCAGTGGGGGTGTAAAAACCACTAGAGCCTTGTCAAGATGCAGGTTCGCACCCAGTGGGGTGTAAAAACCATTCGAGTTCATCAAGATGCAGACTCGCACCCAGTGGGGGTGTAAAAACCACTAGAGCCTTATCAAGATGCAGGTTCGCACCCAGTGGGGGTGTAAAAACCATTAGAGTCCGTCAAGATGCAGACTCGCACCCAGCGGGGGTGTAAAAACCACCAGAGCCTTGTCAAGATGCAGGTTCGCACCCAGTGGGGGTGTAAAAACCATTAGAGTCCATCAAGATGCAGACTCGCACCCAGTGGGGGTGTAAAAACCACTAGAGCCTTGTCAAGATGCAGGTTCGCACCCAGTGGGGTGTAAAAACCATTAGAGTCCGTCAAGATGCAGACTCGCACCCAGTGAGGGTGTAAAAACCACCAGAGCCTAGTCAAGATGCAGGTTCGCACCCAGTGGGGGTGTAAAATCCACTAGAGCCTAGTCAAGATGCAGGTTCGCACCCAGTGGAGGTGTAAAATCCACTAGAGTCTGTGAAAATGCAGGTTCGCACCCAGTGGGGGTGTAAAATCCATTAGAGCCTTGTCAAGATGTAGGTTCGCACCCAGTGGGGGTGCAAAATCCACAAGAGCCTAGCCAAATTGCAGGTTCGCACCCAGTGGGGGTGTAAAAACCACTAGAATCTAGCCAAAATGCAGATTCGTACCGAGTGGGGATAGAAACCCACCAAAAGCCTTATAAAATAAAGGTTTATACCAGATGAGGGTAGATACTCATCAGAAAACTTAACAAAATGCATCAGGTAGAGTAAAATACTCACCAGAGCATTACAAAAACGGGTTGCAAAGACCTTACTTCTATTAGAGGATAGTTCAGTGTTGAGCACCTCGGAAGTAAGTACCCATAAGAGTTTAGCAAAATGCGAACTCATACCAGGTGAGGGTAGGTACTCACCAAAGCCTTGCAGAACAAGGTTAATACCAAGTGGGGGAGGTACCCACAAGAGTCTAGTGAAATATAGACTCATACCTGGTGAGGGTAAGTGCTCACCAGAGCCTTATAAAATAATAAGGCTCAAACCAGATAGGGGTTGGTACCAATCAAAATATTTATCATCCAGAGGATCAGCAGAGGAACAACATCCAAAGGATAACCGGGCAAAAGGGTTAACTCCTTCCCCTGCCAACTAATTTTGTCGGCATATCAAGCCGACAAATTAGTCAGGCAGGTTAAGGGGGGGCAGCTGTAGACCCCTAATTTTGCCCGGTCTCTCAAATAAAAGCTAGGGAAACTTCACACGAAGATAAAGTTCGCCCAACTTCTCAATAAAAACCAAGGAGACCTCCTACAACAACACGGAGTTCATACGACTTCTCGATAAAAGCTAAGGACACCTCCTACAACGAAGATAAAGTTTGACCGGCATCTCAATAAGGGCTAAGAAGACTTCCTATAAGAAGATAAAGCTTCAACGGACATCCATCGGCATCAAACAACGTCTGAAAATAGCAAGGAAAGCTTCCCGGGGGTCCCAGAACACAAAAACAGGCCAGAACAAGTTGAGATGGCCGTCCCAAACAACCTAGGCGAAGTGAGACGCGCGTCCCAAATTTGGGACGACCGTCCCAAGGCCAAAATTCAAGTGGGACGGCCGTCCCAACTTCCAGACGGCCGTCCCAACTCCCTGAGACGCTCATCCCTGTTTTCTGAGTCCCGGACGGCCGTCTCGAGGTTCCAGGCTGTGAAAACTATAAATAGGAGGCTCATTTGCTCATTTTCCACACTCCAGACAACTCAGATCACTTGTCTACTCTTCTCCCTCCTTCGAATGATCATTCTGTTTGCCTTAAATAGGTAACAATCAGTTAAGGAATTATATTCCGGCATTCGATTCTTCTATAAAATTTTAGTCGAGTCGAGTCTGTATTCGTGAGGAGAGTCGTTGTAGAGCGAGGGATTGCCGAAACGCGTCCTTATTGTAAAAGAGTCGCAATATAAAGCTTGCTATGGAGGTTCTTTTCAAATCTCTTCTCTTTTACTGCTTTATTTATTGCTTTATATATGAAATGTAAATAAAATCATGTAGATAGCCATATTTAAATATTGTACGAATAAAATAGGGTAATAGCTTAATTTCTTGTATCTTCACTTAACGAATTAATCCGTCATAGGGAACCCGAAAGGGGCATTGTGGGGTGCTAACACCTTCCCCACACGTAACTAACTCCCTTACCCAACTCTGGTTATAATGACCAAGTTTGGATTTTAATAAAATCAACGCCTTTTTATCCTTTTCCAATGTTTATGGTCAAGACATTGGTGGCGACTCCAAAAGAACCCTTTTCGAAAACCTTGCTTTTATTAGAGGATAGTTCAGTTGTTGAGCACCTCGGAAGCAATGAACATATTTTAAACATAAAACGCGAGTCTAAACCATCTTTTCGCGACCGCTCGCATAAACGTTCGAGATGTCCCTGGACGTCGGAACGGACGGCGGCGACAGCTGTCAGTAGAATTCTGTCATCATAAGCAAGGAAAAACACTTCGTCGTTGTTCTGCATTGTTGTTTGTTTGGGGTATCACTCACTTCTATGCTTCAAGTCATATGGGAGCATTCCCAGACCCGTTGAGAAGCTTCTCAAAGATCCCCCTCCATCATCATGGTGCCATAGAGTGGAAGACTGAGTTGGAGCACTAGAACATAGATCACATATCTTGGGCATGTCCTTGGTTCCGACCTGGCCCCGTTCTCATCCGATGCGGAGATCACCCCAGTGTACCATTATTGGGCCTCAGGGGCTTCATAGCTTATTCTCCAAAGATAGCTCTGAGGCAGCTCATGAGGACCCAGACCACCCCAACACAGGAAGAAATCGGGGGATTGTGTTTCTTCTGCAATTCTAATAACTTCAAGGACGCTTCCGCGATCCGAAAAGCATGGGAGAGACCAGTCTATGAGGGGGACGAAGAGCTTGGCAGATCAGTATCCAGTGATTTTGAGGAATGGAGGAAAAATAGAGGGGTGCCACATTCATCCACTCCATTCCCCTCACCCGCAGCAAATGCAGAATTACGAACCCGAGTCGATGCCTTGACCCAAAGGATAGAAGTTATGGGAGCCCAATTGAGGGGCCTTGAAGAAAAAGAACAAGAATCTATCCTTACCATCGATGGTCTGCAAAGGCAGTGCAAGAAGAAGGACCAAGAGATAGAGCGCCTCAAGGACCAGTGTGCTGACTCCAACAAAGAGGTTGCCCGAGCATCTAAAATTGCTAGAGCAGGCTTGGATAATCAAATTTAGGAAATAACGGCCAAATTAGCACACCTTGAGGCTGAATTGGCAAAGCAGGCACAGGAAACAAAGACAATACAACGAGACCTCGAAAGAACTCGGTCTGACGCACAACGAAAGAGGGAAGTCGCCCAAAGACTTAGCAGAGACTTGGTTGAGCTACGATGCAAGGAAAGAGACGGATTAGCTCAGTACGGCCAAGTGTTGCAAGAAAGAGACCGAGCCCTTGAGAAACTTAATGACTTACAAGCATTGGTCATCCATCAAGAGGCAAAGATAGAAGAGGCTCGTAAATACAACGAAGATATGAGCCAGGCGGTCCATCGCCAGTCTGAAGTACTCACTCATCATGTGCGGGAAGCCGAGGAGGAACTACGTAGAAACCAGAGCCCGCCTGTGGGTTTCTTTAGGCTTTACCGTTTCTACCAAAACGTACTTCGTAGCATGGTCTAGGGGAATGTACACTTTTTCCAGATAAATAGAATCACGTTTTGTTTATCTATATAACTGTTTATTGCATTCATCTCGCATTCATTCACATATCCCTCCTTGCTTTAAAAATTAATAAGACAACAAAAAAGAAAGGTTAACTGATGTGCTGTCATACAACAGAAAAGAATGGAACGAAAACCACTCATCATCAGTCTTTCCTCAATGGTTGAGCCACCCACAACGGCCAATAAAACTCAACCGCTGGTTATCACTATCGGTAAAGAAGAGGGGACTAGGACACCATTACGATTATTCATGCCTCGTCCTTTCCCCTATGAATCAAACAAAGTTGTACCATGGAAATAAGCAGTAAATGAAGACGTTTCCAATATAGCCAGTATTGGGGGCACGACCAAAAGTGGGCGAATATATGCTCCCAAAGATTCACAAGAAGATGCCCCCAACAATAAAGGAAAAAACAAAGAAACCGAAGAAGAAAACAAAAGAGAATCCGAGGGGGAAGCAGACGAATTACTCCAGTTCATAAAGCAGAGCGAATACTCCATCATAGACCAACTCAACCGCACACCCATGAAGATAACTTTGTTGTCTCTGATAATGAGTTCGGAACCACACCGAAACGCACTACTGAGGGTCTTGAACGAAGCCCACGTATCCCACACCATATCCCAAGACAAGTTCGAAGGAATCATTGGGAATATCATAGCCAGTAATCATCTTACCTTCACTGATGAAGAACTTCCCCCTGGAGGGTCGAGCCATAACAAGCCTTTACACATATCCGTCAAGTGTAGAGAATACCTCATCGCCAAAGTCCTGGTTGATAATGGGTCATCCCTGATTGTGATGCCTAGGTGCACGCTTGACAAATTGACAATTCAAGGAGCACATATACGTCCAAGCAACACCATCGTTCGAGCCTTCGACGGATCAAACGTGAGGTAGTAGGAGAAATCAATCTACCAATCCAGGTAGGTCCCACTATTTTTAACGTGGACTTCCATGTGATGGATATCACTCCTGCTTACAGTTGCCTCCTCGGCAGACCTTGGATTCATGATGCCAAAGCAATCCCATCAACGCTCCACCAAAGGATCAAATTCGTGGTAGGCAACAAACTGGTCACAGTTCAAGCCGAAGATGACATCTTGATCAGCAAGCCGCCTACCCTACCTTATGTGGATACAACAGAAGAGGCCATTGAAACATCCTTCCAGGCGCTAGAAATTGCCAATGTTGAAAGACTTCCCAACAACATGAGGGTGGCACATATAATGACAAAATACGGATACCGCCCAGGCCAGGGACTCGGTACAAATTCCCAAGCAATAAGAGAGCCACCAGATTTCAAGGACAATCCTTTGAAATGCGGTCTAGGGTACAACCCCAGTACAAGAATAAAGGGGAAGTCTTCCCTCCGCCCGCTGAATCAGATCTTCCGAAGCGGAGGGATACAGGCGTCAGGAGCAACTTTAGTCATTAGGTGTTCTTCTTCCATTTTTTAAGGATTGTAAACCCAATGACTATTAGAGATTACTCCCCGGGGGCAGCCCGACCCCTGGGCATTTTCAGGGCACATATTACCCTTTTAATCATATGAGAATAGACTTCTTACTATCTGCTTCTTTTCTTACTACTCATGTCTACGCCTCATTAATAACCATGCTTAAGCAAACGTTCCTAAAAAGGCGTCTAAAAACTTGAAAGCGCACCAACAGTAAAGAAACAAATTAAACCATCATTGATTGACCAAGAAACACGAATAAGGTTTTACCCGATCATGGTGAAACCATGTTTTTCCAACATTGCGAAAATAATAAAAAAGCCCATAAAAGCCAAAGGCCAAAAAAAAAGGGGGCATCCAACCCGGTAGGAAACCCACAAAAGGGGGCTACGCAAAAGTTAGGGTCAACCCGCTAGGAAACCCGACCAATAATAAAGGGTAGCCTAGGCAAAAGATAGGGTTACAAAACAAAGTCCATTAGGGTTTCTAAAGCATAATAAAAAGAAACCCCAACAAAAGTTAAGGACGAGAAACAATATCCTAGATTGAAAACCCGAAGGGCAGTCTAGGAAAGACAATTAGTCTTAGCAGGCACCGCAAAGCTCACCAAGCAAAGATGCAACCCCACAAATAAACGTTTGTTTAAGCTAAACCTAAACGGTTTGACTAACATTGGCTAGCCGTGCTTACAGATACCATTGGTTTCAAAAAACCCCTCTAAAAACACAAACCTTTGATTTAATCATCCTTTTCCTTCTTTTCTCTTGACCCTTATCACTATGATATTCTAGCGATTAACCGGGTAATATGAAAGCACAGTAATCAATAGGAGGATTGAAATTCCGAAAAAGGGAAGAAGCACACCAGTATGACGAAATAGCTCTCCAACACGATCATACTTCGGTTAAGGAAAAACCCAAAATGGCAGAAATGGTACAGCTGAAGGTAGCACCAGAAGAATCCCTCCATTAGAAGCATCTCTTCGTCAAGAGTACATCAATTAATTTTTCTGAAAGTAATTAATTGAAATAGCATTATAAGTTGCATATCATGAACATTACATGCATAGATATTGATGAATAAGGTCCTATTTCCTTCAAAAATAATAAAAAAAAGAAAAAATAAAAAACAGCAAAAAAAGAGCAGATGGCCGTCCGTTTAAGGCAGATGGTCGTCCAGAAGGAGCCGTTGGAGGGCAGACGGCCGTCCACCCTTGCCAGACAGCCGTCTAGAAGTTTCCGTTGGGGGCAGACGGCCGTCCACCCTTGTCAGACGGCCGTCCATGGGTAGCCGTTGGGGGCAGACGACCGTCCACCTAGAGCAGACGGTCGTCCGCCCCTGTCTCTCTTGCCTATAAATTTAGGCGCCCCAAATGGTCCATGGCACCTCATTCTTGCATTCTCCCTTCCTCCTACACCTCCCTCTGCATATTTTGAGTGTTCTTGGTCAAGTAATGGATCGTGGAGAGTCGTCTACACGTCGGAAGTGCTCCCGGGGACCCATAAGGAGCATCCCTCCTCCTCAGGTTCCCACGCAACTAACAGAGCAGCACCAGGCCAGGTTTGCCAATATCAGTCAGTATGTTTGGCACCCTATGCTATGGTTGGACTTCAACATCCTAGCCATGTTCGGTTGGGATCAAGATGTGAGGAGATACATCCAAGGTATAGGGTGGGACTTCCTGCTTAAAGATCCACCTACCCGCATCCATCGCACGGCCACGCTGGAATTCCTTGCTTCGGTCACACTCATAGACCTACCATCTATGATCCCCGGGCTTCCGCCTATCCTAGCAGTCACCTATTGGATGAATGGGGCTTACCAGACTAATGTCATAGACAAATTCAACGTCCTCATGGGATTCCACCAACCCGCAGAGATCCAGACACCGGAATACAGGGGGGCATTCTGTGAAAGGCCAGCCACCCTCACCACCAGTCAGATATGGGAGGAGGTCATCGGCTCCCAGCACGTTCCCGCCAATCCAAAAGGGACTGCCTTCCTCCCGCCTCTCCGCATCTGTCATAAATTGCTAGCAGGCACCCTTCATAGCCGGAAGGAAAGTCAAGGCAAGGTCACCCAGGAGGACCTCTTTGTCATCTACTGCATGCATCAAGGGGTCCGATGCAACCTAGGCTACCTCTTCTTAAAGGCCCTGAAGGACTTTGGGATGCGAGGCCCTGCGAGATCCCTCATGGTAGGCCCCCTTATCACTCCTCTAGCTGAGTATTGGGGATGCACTGATGGAGAAGACATCCCCGCTGCCCTGCGACCAGAGCTCATAGATGGTCCGGTGCTCGCCCACATGAGCATGCTCACCCGTCAGGGCACCTCTTGGGTCATACACCCCATCCTTGCTATGACGTTCGACATCCAGGAGATGGACGCTTCAGAGTCACAAGAGACGCCCGTCGCTCCAGGAGCCCAACAGCAACAAACGCAGTACGAAGATAGTCTCGCCAGCCTACACCGGCACATGAGCGACGACAGGACCCACTCAGATAGGCAGTACCAGCACCTGTGCCAACAGATCGATCAGTTGTCCTTAAGGCAGTAGAGCTATGAGCAAGGCCGGGAAAGCTTTACCCTGAGGGTAGACAGCCTCATGCAGAGAATGGACACAATGAGCCAGGACATACACGGCATGATCCGAAGCCAGGAAGAATTCCAGCACTGCGTACTCCGCCGACTCCCTTCGCCATCACCATCCTCAACATCCAACTCAGAGCCGGAAAGCTGAGATCTTTATGAAAGCTCCTATTGTACTTTAATTTTCCGCAAAAAATAAATAAAATGAGACTTTATGTTCCCATCTTATCGCATCTCTATACAAAAGCCAGCATGCTTAGAAAAAACTAAGAAGATAAAAAGGCACATGCGTCATTCCAAATCAAAAAGAGGAATAAAACTGCAGAAAAATGAGAAATTAATCAAATATTCCAACTGCCAACATCAAAAGGCAATCATTAAAATCCCCGGCAACCAACAAGTCGGACGATTGAAGAAAAAATTAGGAATTCCATTTTCCCAGCAGGATAAGAGCTTGACGACGCCAGCTCACACCCATATCAATTAAGGAGCCAAGACCCCATTCCCCCAAAGGGTTATCAAAATATGATCCCCAAGGAGTCAACCAAATCTCTGATGGATCACCAAAAAGAATAATTCACACCCAAATGCAATCTTCACAGTCATATCCTCAGAGGCATCATCAAGAGCCAACATCCCCAAAAGGTAATATTAGCCTATTCAGAGGCATAACATTACAGCCAAAAGTCTTCACTTCTGATGAAGCATCTGAGGCACTATCAAAACCTCAATGAAATATCCGCCTACCCAGAGGCATCACCAGAATCAACAAATCCTCAATGGATCCCTGCCTTCCTAAGAGGCATTCATCAAGAATCCCCAGCAGTCAAGAAGCTCGACGACTAAATAAAAAAGCCAAAAACGAAGAATCCCCGGCATACCGGATAACTACGCAAAAAATCAAGAACAATCACTCCCCATGGAGTTGGCGCATGATCAGAAACAGTAAGCCGCCACCACCTCTTGAGGAAACGGAAAGACCTGAAGACGAAGACCTGCACACAGGCAAAGCCGGCGCATGGCCAGAAGCAGTAAGCCACCACCACAGCCAAAGGGTCAGCTACCGCGTCAAAGGAGCATCCTGAGGCATCTAACCTAATAGGGGGTCATACTCTCGTCCGAGGGGTCAGCTACCGCATCGAAGGAGCATCCCGAAAGTCTCTACGTGTCAGCCGAAGGGTCAGCTACCGCACCGAAGGAGCATCCTAAAGGCTCACAACATCTCGTCTGAGGGGTCAGCTACCGCATCGAAGGAGCATCCCGAAAGTCTCTACGTGTCAACCGAAGGGTCAGCTACCGCACCGAAGGAGCATCCTGAAGCCTCATAGCATATCGTCCGAAGGGTCAGCCTCCACAGCAAGAGGAGCATCCAGAAGACAACCGGGCAAGAGGGTTAACTCCTTCACCTGCCAATTGACCTCATAGTATGTTAACCCATGGCCAATTGGTCGGGTAAAGGGGGGGCAGCTGTAGACCCCAAATCTTGCCCAGACTCCTAATAAAGCCGAAGATTGCCCATTCCGAGGATGGTTAAGACTTTATCAGGTCCCTAGTAAATTGTTCTAGGTTCCATTTAGGATAGGAAGGGTTTTTAGAGGCATTAAAAATCGGGAAATCCGCCGGAGACAGCAGATGGCCGTCCAGAACAAGCGGATGGCCGTGCAGAACAGGCGGATGGCCGTCCAGAGCAGGCAGACGGCCGTCCATGACAAGCAGACGACCGTCCATGGAAACTTTAAGGCAATGGACGGCCATCCACTTAGCTTGGATGGTCGTCCACACTACATGGACGATTGTCCATGGCCACTTTCTGCCCTGGACGGCCATCCGCTTTGTCCAGACGGTCGTCCGCCTTTTCCAGGCCCGAATCCCTATAAATAGGGGCCTCATTCCTCCGAAAATTCACACCTTAGCACTCCACCACTCTCTTGGGAGCTTTTTAGCACTTGAGAGTGACCCTGAGCATTATTCCGGGGTTCGAGGGAGCTTTCTAATTTCTGTTAAGGTTGAAATCGGTTAAGGAGGTCTCTCTCTGAGGCATCCGGCCCTCGGTTGAGTGACTTTTATTTGTTTTGCAGAGAGGAGCGTGCTTGTAGAGTGCGGGGACTGCCCAAAAGCGTCCTCATGTTTTAGAAGAGTTAATATAAAGCTCGCTTCGGAGGTTTCTTCTCTATTCTTTGTCTCTTTTACTGCTTTCTTTATTGCTTTCTTTGTGTGCATTAGATAGTAGAGCCATGTAGATATTTAAATTCTGCAAGTAGATCAAATAATAGGGTCAAAATGTAATTTCTTTAAGTATTTATTTTCTAAGTTAGTCCATCATAGGGAACCCGAAAGGGGTGTTGTGGGGGTGCTAACACCTTCCCCGCACGTAACTAACTCCCTTACCCGACTCTGGTTGTAATGGCCAAAGTTGGTTTTTTCTAAAACCACTGTCTTTTCTTTTTTTACCTTTTTCAGTGTTTAAGGTTAAAACACTGGTGGCGACTCCTCGAACCTATTCGAAAACCTCGCCCTTAGGTCTAGCCCGGTTATCGAACGGCCTAAAGGCATTGAACCGTTTCTTTCAAAGAAAACGCGAGTCAATTAAAAACCATCACGTCGCTTATGTTCACAGAAGGATTACAAATGGAATTTAGAAGAACGGCTGGCCCAGGTTGGCTACACTGTATGGGCTTCAACAATCATGTCTTATGATATTTACCCCCTGGTTCTCCTAATTGCCTTAGTTGAGATGCTCGAGCCCGGGGTGAAGACTATACAAGGCTGCTTGCTTCTGGAAGGGTGTTACCTTAGTCGCCTTGCGGTTTTCGACTAAAGTAACCATTGCTCCTTAGGGGATTTTTCTTTCTTTTTTTTTTTTTTTTGGAAAAGCCCTAAATTCTGCCTAGGACACGAGGCGAGTGGATCCTAAATTTTTCCCCGGATGCCCTTTGTGTGTTTTCATCCTGGCGGGTCATGAGCAATGTCCTTCAAGCATAATACTTCTTCCTCGTATCAGAGTTGACCGAGTGTTGAAGTTCTTCTCCATCCATGTTGGTGAGGATAAGAGTTCTTCCTGAGAATGCTCGTTTGACCACAAACGGTCCCTCATAATTTGCCGCCCATTTTCTGATTCTGTCCTTTTGGACCGGAAGCGATTTGTTTCCCATTAAATTGGCCCCCATGGTAAATATGGGGGTTGACCTTGTTTTGTCATAAGCCCTTTGATCTTCTTTTGATGGGCTTGTCCTCGACATATGGTGTCTAACCGTTCTTCTCCGATTAGGTTTGAGTGGTTGCATCGACTTTGGATCCACTAAGCTTTTGTTAGTTTTGCTTCCATGGTAACTCGTCAAGGAAGGTATCTCGTCCTCTTTTGGGAGTACGACCTCCATGCCATATACAAGGGAAAATGGAGTGGCTCCCATGGAGGATCGTACGAAACTTTGATAATCATGACGGGCAAAAGGCGATATTTCATGCCAATCTTTGTAGGTTTTGACCATTTTCTAGATGGTCTTCTCGATGTTCTAATTGGTTGCCTCTACTGTACCCTTCATCTTAGGTTGGTAGGGAGAGGACTCATGATGTTGGATTCTGATGTCTTGGCATGTCATGGTAAGACCATGCACATGCGTCCATATACTCCCTTAATTTTTGTGTTGACCCATCTTTGACGTTATCAGTGATCTGGGTGTCAATACTTGTTCCTTTTTCCCTTGCATCCAAATCAATGGCCTTGATTTCTTCTTGGTAGGGCTATATTTATTGAGCTTTCTTTATTAGTAGCCTTTGCATGTCTGGGGAGATGGTCCCCTTCTCATTGTTTGACCCGATCCATTCGCCTTCGGCTTTCGGATCCCTAGAGAGTCATCCATCACAGACATGATTGTTTTACGGGTTCTGTTTTAGGCTTAGATTTTATTATTCAGTTATTTTGAAAGAATAATAAATAGAAGAGGGAAAAGAATAAAAAAGAATATGAATGTTTATGCAAATGCCTCATTGTATTGATGAAAACAAAATATATTACAAAGCCCTTGTAGACCCCAAATCTTGCCCGGCCTCCAAATAAAGAGTAGAAGACCTCCTATTCGAAGATGGACGAAGCCTAACAAGCCACTAGGAGAGACTATTAGGCCCCATACTAGGATAAGAGGGATTTTTGGCACGAAAATAAGGTTTCTCACCTTTTTGGGGACGAGACCGCCGTCTCGCCTCATGCAAGTGGCAAGACCGCCGTCTCGTTTGGTGAGACGGCGATCTCGCCACTTTGGCATGGCGAGACGGCGGTCTCGACCCTGTCAGACAAGACGGCGGTCTCGACCTGTCAGGCGCGAAAAACTATAAATAGGGGGCTCCATTCCCTCATTTCCACACACCACACAAAGTTTTCTCCTCCTTCTCTCTAGAAAATCACTAGATCTTCTCTCTAGAATCCCTCCGACGCATTTCCGGAGCTTCTGAGTGTTTTTGTGAGTGTTTTTCGGCGCTTCGAGAAGTTTCTGACACCGTGTAGAGTGAAGGGCTGCCACAAAGCACCCTATTTTCTTAAAGAATTAATATAAAAGCGTGCTTCGGAGGTTTATATTCTCCCTCTCTACTTTTATCGCTTTAATTTTAAATTATGCAATAGATACTAGGGCCATGTAGTCATAATTTTAAATTCCGCAGAATAAAAGGGTAAAAGCGTAATTTTCACCGGTTTAAATATTTTTAAAATAGCTGGCCTGTCATAGGGAACCTGAAAGGGGCGTCGTAAAGGAACTAACACTTCCTTTACACTTTACTAACTCCCTTACCCGACTCTGGTTCTAACGACCAAAGTTGGTTTTTCGAAAACCAACGCCTTTTAACTCCTTTCTCGATGTTTCCGGTAAAAACATTGGTGGCGACTCCACATAACCCTTTCAAAACTAGCTCTTGGATTAGCCCGGTTATCGGACAATCCAAGAGCGCCTTTTCGAAAACCTCGCCCCTAGGTTCAGCCCGGTTATCGGACAACCTAAAGGCGTTGTAACCACCAACAAAAAACGCGAAAAACAAGAGGGTCAAAACCATCGCGTCGCTCTGACCGCCTCGTTTTGACGGCGGCCACAGATGGCGACTCCACTGGGGAAGCCTCGAGAGTTGATCCCATTTATTGATGGGTCGGCTTAAAAAAATAAATAAACCAAGAAAATAACGCTTTTGCCCTTACCTTGTATTATAACATGTTTTATTGTTTGGCTTTAAATAACTGTTGCTTGTTTATACTTACGCAATTGTTTGAAATACAAACTGTACACAAATCCTTGCACACTACAGTTCCCTCTATACCCGGGGGCAACTGAGAAATCCATAGGGAGTGGGTGGCAAGTACGGTTCGCTGTAGTGATGGCCTTGTGCCCATCGGTGTGATCGGAAACCACCACTCAAGGTGATAACCTTCCTCTTTTGGCACAAAGACTGACTATGGCCCTAGTGCTAAGCATGGTCGGAAGGCTGGAGAGTGGGGACCCTATAATGGGGGCACCTTGGGGGCCTTAGCCTGGTGAGAACAGTTAGAACCTACCCTCGCCAATGCACTTTTCTGCAGGAAAACCCTACCTCGTGATAAAAACGAATTCTCGCCTGTTCGTGGATGATCGAATTGTGTGTACATATGTTTGTTGCATTTGTCTGTTGCATAGCATAAACAAACAACAGAAGAAAAAATCACAAAAAATATTTTTTCCAAATAAACGCTAGCCTGGTTTCAGGTTCTTTGTAAGCTAAGTAGCCACGCAGTTCCGACAGAAGAGATAAGGGATGCTAAATAGTTCTTTCGCATAAAGCCACATTTTATCTCAGACAGTCTGCCTTTTAGCTAGCCTGGTTTTAGGTTCTTTGTAAGCAAAGTAGCCACGCAGTTCTGACAGAAGAGATAAAAGGCTATAAAATAAAAATCGGAATAAAAATCCGATTCCAAAACCATAAATAGGACCTGGTCCGAAAATATTACGCCCATAAAATATTCATATAGATAGTTTATTCTTCAAAAAAAAATTCGCAATTATCATACATCATGTAGAAATAGTTTTCAAAACCACAAATCTGTTTTCAAAACCATAAATAGAACCTGGTCCAAAAATGTTACACTTACAGAACATTCATGTAGATAGTTTATTCTTTAGAAAAATTCGCAATTATCATACATCATGTAGAAAAACATGATAAATAGGAAAATAAACACTCACATTCATTCAAATAAGCATCATTTTCATAAAACATGCATTTTGGTTTTAGAAAATGGAGGGGACTAGTAGACAGCTAAAGAAGGTGGATATTCCCCGTTATCATACTGAGAAGTTGGAACGGCTTAGCGCGGCAATGCCACCAGAGGTCCGCGCCGATTTTGAAAAATCCTATGGACGAATTTTAGACCTACTGAAGATCTGTGTCGATCAGGTGTTCCTCAGGGTATTAATCCATTTCTTGAACTCCAGTCTGCAGTGCTTCGAATTTCCGCAGTTCGACCTGGTGCCCACCTTAGAGGAGTATGAGACTATGTTGAGATGGCCCAAATCAGCCGGGGTCCATATCCGCCACGAGGCATACACTCCTGCAGCACCAGTCGCTGCCCTCATTCAACTACCTTTCCGGCAAAGTACCCTGATAGGAAAAGGGAACATCCAGGGTTGGAAATTCTCGATGTTGGAGGACCACCTGTCCTACTTGGCTGAAAGGGGAGAGTGGGTCGCCTTCAACAAAACCCTGGCACTAATCATTTTTGGAACGATCTTGTTCCCCTTCCACCTCGACACAGTAGATCAAGCCGTCATGGACGCCTTCTTCGCCTGGGACGTAAACTCGAAGAGTCCCCTACCTGCAATCCTTGCCGACACCTTGCTCTCGGTTGAATTCAACCACCAAAAGCAAGGAAAAACACTTCGCTGCTGCTCTTCATTACTATTTGTGTGGAGCACTACGCACCTGTACGCCTCTAGACACATGGGGATGTTCCCCGACCCTTTAAAAAGCTTCTCCAAAATCCCTCTCCAACGATGCCTAACTTCAGAATGGAGGGACGAGTTGGAACGAAAGGACGCCAACAGTTTGTCCTGGGTCTGCCTTGGTTCCGACCTGGCCCAATTCTCATCAGATGTGGAGACTATCCGAATGTACCCTTGATAGGACTCAGGGGTTGCATAGCCTATTCACCTAGAGTAGCTATGAGACAGCTCATGAGGACCCAAACTACTATTTCTCGGGGGGAACTCGGAGGACTGTGTTTCTTTGGAGACCCATGCACAATCGCCAACTCACTAGCTGTGAGAAAAGCATGGGAGAAACCAGTCTACATGGGGGATAGAGAGCTAGGAAAATCTCGGGTGACGGTCACCAGTGACTACGAGGGGTGGAGAAAAAGAAGAGGGATGGCTCAACCATCCACCACACCCATTACGAGCGCCAATAATGAAGAGCTGCAGGCTCAAATTGATGCCTTGACCCAGAGGATAGAAATCATGGGAGCCCAGATGAGGGCCCTTGAAGAGAGAGAGAAAGAATCTATCCTCACAATAGACGGTCTGCAAAGGCAGGGCAAGAAAAAGGATCATGAAATAGAGCGCCTCAAGGATCAATGTGCTGACTCTAATGAGCAAGCTATCCGAGCATCCAAAACTGCTAGAACCAGTTCGGATAGCCAGCTTCAGGAAATAACCGCCAAATCAGCACGCCTTGAGGCCGAATCAGCAAAACAGGCTCAAACGATCAAGGAGTTGTCGCAAGAACACACCAAGACTCGGTTAGACATACGCCAAGAGAGAGAGGCCAACCGGAGACTCAACAAAAGTCTCGCTGAGCTACGCTGCAAAGAAAAAGATGGGCTAGCTCAGTACGGCCAGGTACTGCAAGAGAAGGACCGAGCCGTTGCGAAGCTCGATGAACTACAAGGCTTGGTCGTTCATCAAGAGGCGAAGATCAAAGAGGCTCAGAAGTATAGTGAAGATATGAGCCAGGACGTCCGAAAACAAAGCGAAGCACTTGCTCATCACGTCCGGGAAGCCAAAAGAGAACTACAGAGAGATCAAGACCCGCCTGTAGGTTTCTTTAAGGTTTTTCGTTTTTGCCAAAAGTTGCTTCGTAGTATGGAATAGGGGAATGTACACCTTCTATTGAATGAATGAAATCTTCTTCTTTATTCAACGACTGTCTACTTGCATGCATAAACATTCATTTGCATATTTAATTTCCCCTCCTTCACGCTTAATAAATAAGATAATAAAAAGGAAGGATTAACTAACACGTCTTCCAAATCAGAAGAATGGGGAGAAAGCCACTCCTAATAAAGCTTACGCCAACGGTCGACTCGCCGCAAGAGGAAAATAAGCCTCGGCCGTTGGTCCTCAAGAATAAAGAAGAGGGGGCAAGGACACCCGTGCGACTATTTATGCCACGTCCTTTCCCCTACGATACAAATAAAGTTGTACTGTGGAGATACGGGGAATCTTCACCAATAAAAGAAGAAATTACAAATATAGCCGGCATTGGGGGCATGACTAGAAGTGGACGAGTCTACTCCCCCAAGGACTCACAAGAAGACGTCCCCAAAAATAAAGGAAAAATTAAAAAGACCAAAGAAGAAAAAGAAAATAAAGAATCCAAGGAGGAGACAGAGGAATTACTCCAGTTTATAAGGCAAAGCGAGTATTCCATCATAGACCAGCTCAATCGCACACCTGCAAAGATAACATTGTTATCTCTGATAATGAGCTTGGAACCGCACACAAACGCCCTGCTGAAGGTCTTGATCAAAGCGCACGTGCCTCATACTATATCCTAAGAAAAGGTTGAGAGGATCGTTGGTCACATCACGACAAGCAATCACCTCACCTTCACAGAGGAAGAACTCCCTCTCGAGGGGTCAAAACATAATAAGCCCTTGCATATCTCAGTTAAATGCAAGGAGTACCTCATCGCCAAAGTTCTTGTGGATAACGGGTCATCCTTAAACGTGATGCCCAAGTGCACACTACACAAGCTGACTATCCAAGGAACCCGTCTGCGCCCAAGCAGCACTATCATTCGAGCCTTCGACGGATCCAAACGAGAAGTAGTGGGAGAGGTTAACTTGCCAATTCAAGTCGGACCCACTATCTTCGACGTCGATTTCCATGTCATGGATATTACTCCAGCATATAGTTGTCTCCTCGGTAGGCCTTGGATTCATGACGCCAAGGCAGTACCTTCAACGCTCCACCAGAAAGTCAAGTTCATAGTGGATGACAAATTGGTCACGGTCCAAGCAGAAGACGATATCCTGATCAGTGGACCGTCCACCCAGCCTTATGTGGATGCGGCTGAAGAGGCCCTTGAAACATCTTTTCAAGCGCTCGAAATTGCTAGCATAGAGCGACTTCCCAAAAATACAAAGGTATCCCGCATGATGTTGAAGCATGGTTACCATCCTGGCCAAGGACTGGGGGCAGATTCCCAAGGCATAAGGGAACCCCTAGAATTCCAAGACAATCCTTTCAAGCATGGCCTAGGATATGACCCTACTAAGGGTCGGGCAGAAGGAAGAAAAGGGAAGTCTCCCCTCCGCACACACAAGCAAATTTTCCGAAGTGGAGGGGTACAAGCGTCAAGAGCTACCTTAGTCATTAGGAAATCTTTTTCTTCATTTAAGGGATGTAAACCCCATGATTTTTAGAGATTATCCCCCAGGGTTAGCCCGACCCTCGGGCATTTTAGGGCACATATTCCCTTATTAATTAATAAAGAATAATTCTTACTATCTGCTTCTCTTCTTTCTATTTCTGACTAGACCACACAAATAACCCTGTCTAAGTAAACGAAAAAAGAAGAAGAATAAAAAGCGCACCCAAATAATCAACATTTACCATTGCTATTATCGTCAAGCTAGTTGACTAGAAGCACATAAATAAGACTTCACCTCATCCATAAAGAAAGTCATGCTTCGCCAATATTGTGAACAAAAATAAATACGCAAAAAAGAAAAGCCCAGAGAAGCCAAAGGCCAAAGAAAAGGGCAAATTACCCGGTAGGAAACCCACTAAGGGGGCTACGCAAAAGATAGGGTCGACCCGGTAGGATACCCGAACAAAAATAAAGGGTAGCCTAGGCAAAAATTAGGGTTACAAAATAAGGTCCGCTAGGATTCTCTAAAACAAATTACAAAAAGAAGGAACCTAGACAAAAGTCAGGGCCAAGCACAATATCCTAGTTCGAAAACCCAGAGGGCGATCTAGGGAAATCAGCTAGCCATTAAAAAGCAATGAGAATAAAACCAAAAGGCGCAAATACAAAAAAAAAGAGGAAACTGTTTGCTTAGACAAAAGCTTAAACACCTAAGCCTAACCCTAGCCAGCCATGCTTATAAAAACTTTCTAAATAAAAATTAACCCTCTAAAACACAATCCATTGAATTTGCCTCTTTGTTTCTTTTCTCTTGACCCTCACAACAAATATTCTAATAATTAATTTGGAAATATGGAGGCGTATAGTCAACAAGAGGATTGAAATCCCTAAAGTGAAGAAAAAGGGGCACTACATGACAAAGAGTGCTCTACAAAAGAAAAAAAAAAGGAAGAAAGAAAGAAAAGAGGAAAAACAAAGTGATTCTTCGGTCACAAGAAGTCCGGCATGGTACAACAAGTACGAAAGCACAGATTAGAGGGCACTCAGTGCTACAAGACACGTCGGTTAAATCCTTCTGAAAATTTAATCAAAGTAAGCATTATAGGACATCAAACATGAAAACATTGCATGCATAAAATTTTTTTGAACCAGGTCCTATTTCCTTTTTCAAAAAAAAAAAAAAAAACCCTGAAATTCAAGACCGCCGTCTCGACTTGTAGCAGACTCAAGACCGTTGTCTCGCCTTCCCAGTCGGCTGTCTCGAACTGAAAAAATTTCCTATAAATAGGAGGCACACTTGGGGGGTTCCTCACAACTCTCCTTGCCTCCAGAACCTCCATTTCTCAGATCTTGCACTCCCCAAACACTTCCTGGTCAACATGTTCAGCAGAAGCGCCTCAAGAAAGAGAAGGGGCACTACCGGTGCCAACAGTTCTGTAGCACCGCCACCCCAAGATCCCTCTCAGCTGTCACCACAACACCAAGCCCGCGTCGAGAACATCGAGACTTATCCTTGGCACCCGATGCTAAGGCTCAACTTCAGCATCCTGGCTGAATTTGGGTGGGAGGACGATGTCCGAGCCCACATAGACAACATCAGATGGGGCTTTCTACTGCAACCTCCACCCACACATGTGTACCCACAGGCAGTACTCAAATTCCTGGCCTCCGTTTCCTACGCTGAGGTCCCCTCCATGGTCTCGGGCCTGCAGCCCACCAAGATGGTAAACTATTTTATGGGTGGGGAATACCGGACTACCACCCTCGACGAATTCAATTTGGGCATTGGATTCGTCCAGCCCAAGGACGTACTGACTCGGGGATACCGCAAGGCCATCTGCTCTCGGCCCGCCAACCTCACCGCCTCCGAAATGTGGCACGAGCTCACAGGGGCAACCACGCTGCCTACACTGATGAGGGGCTCCGTGCTCCCCCCAGCACTCCGCATCTGCCACAAGCTGCTGGCGGGGACCATCCACGGGAGGAAAGAGAGTCAGGGTAAGATAACCCTCCCTGACCTCTTTATACTTTACTGCATGAGCCAGAGGTGGCGCTACAACCCTGGCTACTTTTTCCTGAGGGCCCTTAAGGACTTCGGGAACAGATCAACGGGGGTCGTCCTCATGGCTCTCTTATCACTCCCCTGGCAGAAAGATGGGGGTGCCCTGCCCGGGAAGAGCTGGCCTCCAACTTATGACCCGAATCCATCAACGGGTCAGTCCTGGTCAGCATGGGGATGCTGATGCGCCGTGGGACCGAGTTGGTCCTTCATCCCTCGCTGGATTTCGCACTAGACCTCCAACCAGGGGCTCGTGGCGATGCAAGATATCCCCACACCTCCCGAGTTCCAGCAGCAGCAACAACAGCAACAGCAACAACCACCACCGTACACGGATGATTTCGCCGGCCTAAACTGCAACATGAACGATCTGCGGCGGCAGTTCGATCAGATGACGGTGCGGCAAGAGCAACAGGCCCAGAGGCAGGAAGCCTACAACGCTCGGCAGGAGGAGATGTACCAGCACCAGCAGGTGATGCGGCAGGAATGGACAACATTCCAACAAGAATACTGCGATGAAGTCCGAGAGCAAGCGGACTTCCGGTATCACCTCTACCAGCAATTCCCCTCCGCATCGTCTCCAGATGATAGCCCTTAGGGATTGTACTTGCCAAAATAAAATGTGGTTGTAATAAAATTTCCTTATAAATAAAATTTTATTTCATGCATCTCTTTGCCACCTTTTGTAAAAGCCAGCGTAACAAAAAGCTTAAAAAAGGGAAAAAGGCATACGCTCAATAAAAAAGCCAAAATCCGAAATCGTGAGAAAAAAGAGATAAAACCGCGAGAAAAAGGCTGGATTAAGACAAGCCACTCATCTTGATCAACAAAACTTCGACTACCAAGTAAAAGTCGAACAACAAACAAGATAACCCGACCAATCAGCAAGAGTCGGATGATCACCACAAAAGTCAAAAGCAAAGAATCCCCAGCAACCAACAAAGCTGGATGAAACACCCACAAAATCCCTGGCACAACCTGGATGACCATTCAAAGAGGTCCAAGTACATCTACCAACACAAAAATCACTCCCCAGGGAGCCGGCGCATGAGCTAGAGCAGTAAGCCGCCACCATAGCCAAAGGATCAGCTACCGCAAGAAGGGGCATCCAGAGGCACCAAACCAGACGAAGGTTCGTACCCGTCAACCAAGGGGTCAGCTACTGCGTCAAAGGAGCATCCCGAGGTTTCACAACGGCGCATGAGCTAGAGCAGTAAGCCGCCATCACGGCCAAAGGATCAGCTACCGCAAGATGGAGCATCCGGAGGCTCAACACTAGATGGGGGTGTATACTCATCAGGCCTTACAAAAGGGGGCTTACCAGACGGGGGTTCATACTAGCCAAACACCAGATGGGGGTGTATACTCATTGGGCCTTACAAAAGGGGGCTTACCGGGTGAGGGTTCATACTCGTCAAACCAGATGGGGGTTCGTACTCATCAGCCAAAGGGGTCAGCTACCGTCAGAAGGAGCATCCCGGAAGCGCACAACATTTCCCCAGAAGATCATCCGCCGCAAAGACGGAGCATCTGAAGGGTAACCGGGCAAGAGGGTCAACTCCTTTACCTTCCTGTCAATCTGTCTGGCACCACAGGCCAACAGCCGACAAGTCAGGTAAAGGGGGGGCAGCTGTAGACCCCAAATCTTGCCCGGCCTCCAAATAAAGAGTAGAAGACCTCCTATTCAAAGATGGACGAAGCCTAACAAGCCACTAGGAGAGACTATTAGGCCCCATACTAGGATAGGAGGGATTTTTGGCACGAAAATAAGGTTTCTCGCCGTTTTGGGGACGAGACCGCCGTCTCGAAATTGAGACCGCCATCTTGCCTCATGCAAGTGGCGAGACCGCCGTCTCGTTTGGCAAGACAACGGTCTCACCACCTGCGAAGGGCGAGACGGTGGTCTCGCCACTTTGGCATGGCGAGACGACGGTCTCGACCCTGTCAGACGAGACGGCGGTCTCGACCTATCAGGCGCGAAAAATTATAAATAGGGGGCTCCATTCTCTCATTTCCACACACCACACAGAGTTTTCTCCTCCTTCTCTCTAGAAAATCACTAGATCTTCTCTCTAGAATCCCTCCGACGCATTTCCGGAGCTTGTGAGTGTTTTTGTGAGTGTTTTTCGGCGCTTCGAGAAGTTTCCGACGCCGTGTAGAGTGAAGGGTTGCCACAAAGCACCCTATTTTCTTAAAGAATTAATATAAAAGCGTGCTTCGGAGGTTTATATTCTCCCTCTCTACTTTTATCGCTTTAATTTTAAATTATGCAATAGATACTAGGGCCATGTAGTCATAATTTTAAATTCCGCAGAATAAAAGGGTAAAAGCGTAATTTTCACCGGTTTAAATATTTTTAAAATAGCTGGCCTGTCATAGGGAACCCGAAAGGGGCATCGTAAAGGAACTAATACTTCCTTTACACGTAACTAACTCCCTTACCCGACTCTGGTTCTAACGACCAAAGTTGGTTTTTCGAAAACCAACGCCTTTTAACTCCTTTCCCGATGTTTCCGGTAAAAACATCGGTGGCGACTCCACAGAACCCTTTCAAAACTAGCTCTTGGATTAGCCCGGTTATCGGACAATCCAAGAGCGCCTTTTCGAAAACCTCGCCCCTAGGTTCAGCCCGGTTATCGGACAACCTAAAGGCGTTGTAACCACCAACAAAAAACGCGAAAAACAAGAGGGTCGAAACCATCGCGTCGCTCCGACCGCCTCGTTTTGACGGCGGCGACAACCCCTTTAATCAAGGATCTCGGGTCCACGGGCGGGGACCTTGAGAGATACGCATGAAGCTTAAAAAAACATGAAAAGCTCTATTCAGCTGGCTTTCTTCATCCCTCCTCATTCCTCTGGTGGCGATAGAGGCTTGATATCCATGTCAGGAGTGGCAGAGTCGACAGTGAGCCATCTAGCATCCAACAACTATTGGACCTTGTATTTCAAGGCCCGACAATCTTCCACAGAATGCCCAAGAGTGCCTGAGTGGTAAGCGCATTTTTCGTTAGGCTTATACCACTCAGGGTAGGGTGGACCAATCTTCCTCGGAGGGATGCATGCTAGGAGCTGGGTCTCTAACAACTTCGGCAGCAGACTCCCATAAGAGGTTGGAATGGGTGTGAACTCCTTTCTTTGCTTTCGTGGCTGCCTAGCTTGTTGCGCAGAGGTAGAAGGAGTAATCACGCTTCTTTTCTCCTTCTTGCTAAGAAATTTCTTGAATGATGCATTGGGAGTAGGAAGTTGAGTGATCCTTCCGCTCTTCAGTCCTTGCTCTATCCTTTCGTCTACGTGGTCGATGCAGATGCCTTTATTATGGACATGTTGATGGCACATTAGTTCCATTAACCGCATCATCTGCTGCTTCATGGAATTAAGCTCAGCGGTGAGCTTGTAGTCCTGGTCTTATATGTGCTCCATTAACTGAGCCATTTGCTTCTTTATGGCATTAAGCTCAAAGGTGAGCTAACGATTTTGCTCTTCTAGCTGCTCCATCGTCTCGGCTTTCCGCTCGCAAGTGAGAGCAGGAAGAAAACCAGCCACTTTCTAGAATGCATATGAATTAGGGTTTTTATTAAAAATGAATGATTGGTGTGGGATAGATATGGCTTAAGACAATGGCTTTAACATCATCCTTAAAGCTTACGCTTTGCGGAGTGTCATACCCACTTCGGCATAATGGTTCTTTCCTCATAAAGGTTACCATATTCCTTAACACACTTATCTCTTCCTTATGGAAGATTACAAGCGCCCTTGGGCCTCTTTCGTCTTTGTCTTAGGAATATCTAATGCCCCCTAGAATGAGTGTATCTATGCATGCATCAGTACAAAAGGGCAGCAGATGTTCAAAGTCGCATAACTTTTGACTGGGATGTCCGATTTGGACGCACAATATGTCAAAACGAAGAGAAAAGGGTGAAGAACAAGATTGCAAATACCCAAAGGGGATTTGGCCCAGTTATTTTCCCAAAAACTGCTCCTAAGAGCCACTTTTCAGGGGTTTATTAAAATGATGCGTATGCGAGACTCTCCTTATGCATTTATTTTCTCTTTTGGTTTTTCCGCTTATAACATGATGTGATATGAATGAGACGACTTTGTCAAAATTCTTTTTATAAATGTTTTGATTTTATTATTATTATTTAAAAAAATTTAGCCTTTTATCTCTTCTGTCGGACTGCGTGGCTATTTAGCTTACAAAGAACCTGAAACCAGGCTAGCTAAAAGGCAAACTGTCCGAGATAAAAATAGTTATTGTGAAAGAATGGTTTTAGCGTCCCTTATCTCTTCTGTCGGACTGCGTGGCTACTTAGCTTACAAAGAACTTGAAACCAGGCTAGCTAAAAGCCAGACTGTCCGAGATAAAAATGGTTATTGCGAAAGAATGGTTTTAGCGTCCCTTATCTCTTTTGTCGGACTGCGTGGCTACTTAGCTTACAAAGAACCTGAAACTAGGCTAGCTAAAAGGCACACTGTCCGACATAAGGGTGTTTATTGTGAAAATATTTTTTGAGATTTTGTTTTATATTTTTTATTTGCTATTGTATGATTATGCTATGCGACAAATAAATGCAACAAACGAATGCACAAACAATTCACTCATCCACGAACAGAGTGGCGTTTTAATTACGAGGTAGGGGTTTCCTGCAGAAAAGTGCGTAGGCAAAGGTAGGTTCTAACTGTTCTCACCAAGGCCAGGCCCCCAAGGTGCCCCCATTATAGGGACCCTTCAATTTCCCGGTCTTCGAACCATGCACGGATGTCCGTGTCGACGTTCTTAGACCAAGAAAAAGAAAGTTATCACCTTGAATGGTGGTTTCTGACAACGACCTGCTGGCACTATGGCACATATCACGGTCGGTCGTACCTGCCACCCATTCCCTATGTGTATTCTCTCTTGCCCCCGGGTATAGAGGGACTATAGTGTGCAAAGGTTGTGTACAGTTTTATTTCAGACAATTGCAAAAAATAATCATACAACAATTATTAAAGCCAAACAGTAAAGCATGTTATAAAAGCAAGAAAGGGTAAAAGTGTAATTTCTAGTTTTTATTTCCTAAACTAGTCCATCACTAAATGGGATCAACTCTCTAGCTTCCCCAGTGGAGTCGCCATCTGTCGTCGCCATCAGAAGAGGCAGTCGGAGCGATGCGATGGTTTTTAACTGACTCGCGTTTTCTTTGAAAGAAACGGTTCAACGCCTATAGGCCGTCCGATAACCGGGCTAGACCTAAGGGCGAGGTTTTCGAATAGGTTCAAGGAGTCGCCACCAGTGTTTTAACCTTAAACACTGAAAAAGGTAAAAAAAAAAAAGAAAAGGCGAGTGGTTTTAGAAAAAACCAACTTTGGCCATTACAACCAGAGTCGGGTAAGGGAGTTAGTTACGTGCGGGAAGGTGTTAGCACCCCCACAACGCCCTTTCGGGTTCCCTATGATGGACTAACTTAGAAAATAAATACTTAAAGAAATTACATTTTTACCCTATTATTTGATCTACTTGCGGAATTTAAATATCTACATGGCTCTACTATCTAATGCTCACAAAGAAAGCGATAAAGAAAGCAGTAAAAGAGACAAAGAATAGAGAAGAAACCTCTGAAGCGAGCTTTATATTAACTCTTCTAAAACGTGAGGATGCTTTTTGGCAGTCCCCGCACTCTACAAGCACGCTCCTCTCCGCAAAACAAAGAAAAGTCACTCAACCGAGGGCCGAATGCCTCAAAGAGAGACCTCCTTAACCGATTTCAACCTTAACGGAAATCGGAAAGCTCCCTCGAACCCCGGAATAATGCTCAGGGTCACTCTCAAGTGCCAAAAAGCTCCCAAGAGAGTGGAGGAGTGCTAAGGTGTGAATTTTCAGAGGAATGAGGCCCCTATTTATAGGGATTCAGGCCTGGAGAAGGCGGACGGCCGTCTGGACAAAGTGGACGGCCGTCCAGGGCAAAAAGTGGCCATGGACGGCCGTCCATGTAGTGTGGACGGCCGTCCATGGGAACTTTTTGCCATGGACGGCCGTCCAAGCTAAGTGGACAGCCATCCATGGCCTTAAAATTGCCATGGACGGTCGTCTGCTTGTCATGGACGACTGTCTGCCTGCTCTGGACGGCCATTCGCCTGTTCTGGACGGCCATCTGCTGTCTCCGGCGGATTTCCCAATTTTGAATGCCTCTAAAAACCCTTCCTATCCTAAATGGAACCTAGAACAATATACTAGGGACTTGATAAAGTCTTAACCATCTTCGGAATGAGCGATCTTCGACTTTATTAGGAGTCCGGGCAAGATTTGGGGTCTACAGAGCATCCTGAGGTCCTACCACGTGTCAACCAAAGGGGTCGGCTACCACAAGAAGGAGCATCCTGGAGGCGCACAACACATTTTTCTCCAGAGGATCAGTAACCGCAAGATGGAGCATCTGAAGGACAGTCGGGCAAGAAGGTTAACTCCTTCACCCTCCAACCGATCTTCTTGGCGTAACAGGCCAACAGTCGGCTAGTCAGGTGAAGGGGGGGCAGCTGTAGACACCAATTCTTGCCCCGCCTTAAAAAAAAGAGCAGAAGACCTCCAAATTGAAGATGGGCAAGGCCTAAAAAGCCACTAAGAGAGACTATTAGGCCCCATATTAGAGTAGGAAGTCTTTTCTGTACAAAAAATAAGGATTCCCACCTTAAGGGTCGAGACCACCGTCTTGCTTTTCGAGACCACCTTAAGGCCCCTTATGCTACTATCTATTTGGGTGCCGATATTTATCTTTTTCTCATCATCCCCTTCTCCCAAATTGATAGTTTCTGTTTCCTCTTGGTGCGGCTGTATAATGCGTGCTTCCTTCTCCAACATTCTTTGCATGTCCGGGGAAATGGTCCCCTGCTCACTATCGGACTCGACCCATTCACCTTCGGCTTCTGGGATCCACAAAGATTCATCAATCACAAACATTATATTTTTTTGGTTATGTTTTAGCCGTAGATTTTATTATTTAATTATTTCTAGAAGAATAATAAATAGAAGAGGGAAAAGAATGAAAGAAATGAATATGACAAAAAAATGCCTCATGTATTAAAGAAAGGAAAGCGTACTTACATGCCTGTCGCCGCCGTCAAAAAGAGATGGCGGTCGAAGCGACGCGATGGTTTCGACCCTTTTGATTTTCGCGTTTTTTATGGGTAGTTACAACGCCTTTAGGTTGTCCGATAACCGGGCTAACCTAGGGGCGAGGTTTTCAAAAAGGTGTCCTTGGGTTGTCCGATAACCGGGCTAATCCCAAGGACTTATTTTTGTGGGGTTCTGTGGAGTCGCCACCGATGTTTTTACCGGAAACATCGGAAAAGGGGTTTAAAAGTCGTTGGTTTTCAAAAACCAACTTTGGTCATTAGAACCAGAGTTGGGTAAGGGAGTTAGTTACGTGGTAAAGGAAGTATTAGTTCCTTTACTACGCCCCTTTCGGGTTCCCTATGATAGGCCAGCTTTTATTGTTAATAAACCGGAAAATATACTTTTGCCCTTTTTATTGTGCGGAATTTAAAAGTATGACTACATGGCCCTAATCTATTGCATAATGTAAATTTAAAGCGATAAAAGGGGAGAGGAAGAGTTTAAACCTCCGAAGCAAGCTTTCTTTTTATTTCTTTAAAACAAATGGGTGCTTTTTGGCAGCCCTTCACTCTACACAGCGCTGGAAACTCTTCTAAATGCCGAAAAATACTCTCAGAGACACTCAGAAACTCCGGAAATGCATCGGAGGGATTATAGAGAGAAGTTTTTTAGAGAGAAGGGAGAGCAAATGCTTGAGGTGTCTGGAAATGAGGGGGGAGGACCCCTATTTATAGGTTTTCGCGCTGTCAGGTGGCGAGACCGCCGGTCTCGTCTGACAGGGTCGAGACCGCCGTCCGTCCAACGAGACCGCCGTCTCGACCTGCCAAGCGCGATGAGACCGCCATCTGGGGAAACAAGACCGCCGTCTCGTCCTTCGCAGGTGGCGAGACCGCCGTCTCGTCAAGCAAGACGGCGGTCTCGCCACTTGCGTGAGGCGAGACGGCGGTCTGGGAAATCCAGAGGGCAGTCTCGTCCCAACAAAGCGAGAAAACTTATTTTTTCGTACAGAAACTCCCTCCTATCTTAGTATGAGGCCTAATAGTTTCTCCTAGTGGCTTGTTAGGCTTCGTCCATCTTCGAATAGGAGGCCTTCTGATCTTTATTTGGAGGCCGGGCAAGATTTGGGGTCTACAGCTGCCCCCCCTTTACCCGACCAGTCAACAGCTCGCCTTTTGTGCCAAGATGATCGACTGGAGGGTAAAGGAGTTGACCCTCTTGCCCGGTTGCCCTTTAGATGCTCCGTTTTTGCGGCGGATGATCTTCTGGGGAAGTGTTGTGTTGTGCGCTTCTGGGATGCTCCTTTGACGCAGTAGCTGACCCCTTCGGTTGATGAGTACGAACCCCCATCTAGTTTGACGAGTATGAACCCTCGCCCGGTAAGCCCCCTTCTATAAGGCCTGATGAGTACACACCCCCATCTGGTGTTTGACGAGTATGAACCCCCGTCTGGTAAGCCCCCTTCTGTAAGGCCCGATGAGTACACACCCCCATCTGGTGTTTAGCCTCCGGATGCTCCATCTTGCGGTAGCTGATCCTTTAGCTGCGGTGGCAGCTTACTGATTCTAATCATGCGCCGACTCTCTGGGGAGTGATTTCTGTTTTGGTAGATGTGCTTGGACCTCTTGAATGGTCGTCCGGGCTGTGCCGGGGGTTTTGTGTTTCATCCAGCTTTGTTGGTTGCTGGGGATTTCTTTGTTTTTGTTCTTTTGGTGGTGATCATCCGATCCTTACTGGCTGGTCAGATGGGTCTTAGTTTTGTTCGACTCTTGCTTGGCAGTCAAAATTTTGAGGTGATGGCTTAATCCTGCCTTTTTCTCGCGGTTTTAACTCTTTTTTCTCGCGATTTTGGATTTTGGCTTTTTCTTGAGCGTATGCCTTTTCTTTTTTTTTTTTTAAAGTTTAAGTTTTTTTTTTTGTTATGCTGGCTTTTGCAGAAGATGGCAAAAAAGATGCATGAAATAGAATTTTATTTATGGGGAAATTTTATTACAACCCTATTTTTGCAAGTACTATCCCTAAGGGCTATCCTCTGGACCCGATCCCTGGGGAGGGAAATGCTGGTACATATGATACCGGAAGTCCACCTGCTCTTGGACTTCATCCCGGTATTCTTGCTGGAATGTCGTCCAATCGTGGCGCATGTCCTGTTGGTGCTGGTACATTTCTCCCAGCCGGGTGTCAAAGGCCTCTTGCCTTTGGGATAGTTGCTCTTGCCTCTGGGATATTTGCTCTTGCCTTACAGTCATATGGTCGAACTGCTGGCGTAGATCGCTCATGTGGCGGTGCATGCCAGCGAAGTCGTCCGCATACCGTGGCGGTTGCTGCTGTTGCTGCTGCTGTTGGTCGGGAGATGTAGGCAGATCCTGCATTGCATCCTGGAGTTCCAATGCAAAATCTAGTGTGGGATGGAGGGCCAACTGGGTCCCTCTGCGAATTAGCATTCCCATGCTGACCAAGATCGACCCGCCGATGGATTCGGGTCGCAGGTTGGAGGCCAGTTCTTCCCGGCCGGGACACCCCACACTTTCTGCCAGGGGAGTGATGAGTGGAGCCATGAGGACGGCCCCCGTGGATCTATGCCCGAAGTCCTTGAGGGCTTTCAGGAAGAAGTACCCGGGGTTGCAGCGCCGCTTCTGGCTCATGCAATACAGTACGAAGAGGTCAGGGAGGGATATTTTGCCCTGACTCTCTTTCCTCCCATGTATGGTTCCTGCCAACAGCTTGTGGCAGATACGGAGTGCTGGGGGAAGCGTGGATCCCCTCATCAACGTGGGCAGTGTGGTGGCTCTCGTGAGCTCATGCCACATCTCGGCGGCGGTGAGGTTGGTGGGTCATGACCAGATGGCCTCACGATATTCCTGGGTCATGGCGTCCTCGGGCCGGACGAACCTGATGGCTACGTTGAATTCTTTGAGGGTGGAGGTCTGGTATTGCCCACCCATAAAATAGGTCACCATCTTGGTGGGCTGTAGGCCCGGGACCGTGGAGGGGACCTCTGAGTAGGAGACGGAGGCTAGGAACTCCAGTACCGCCTGCGGGTACACGTGTGTAGGTGGTGGTTGCAGCAGGAAACCCCACCCGATGCTATCTAGGTGGGCCCGGACGTCGTCCTCCCATCCGAATTCAGCTAGGATGTTGAAATCCAGCTTAAGCATTGGGTGCCACTGGTAGGTCCGGATATTTTCAAGGTGGGCCTGGTGCTGTGGCGTCATTTGAGAAGGGTCTTGGGATGGTGGTGCCGCGGAACTACTAGCACCGACGGTGCTTCTTCTCTTCCTGGAAGCGCTTCTACCAAACACTTTGACCAGAGGGTGCTTGGGAGTGCAGGAGTTGAGAGAAAGGAAATTCCGGAGGCAAGGGGAGTTGTGAGGAAGCCCCCAAGCGCGCCCCCTATATATAGGAAATTTTCAAAATCGAGACCGTCGTCTGGGTGGGCGAGACGGTGGTCTCGTGTCTCCTCCAAGTCGAGACGGCGGTCTGGTTCATCGAGACGGCGGTCTTGACGTTCGGCTTAAGCGAGATGACGGTCTCGTTGAGCGAGATGGCGGTCTCGTTTTCGCCTGTATCGAGACGACGGTCTGGTTGGTCCAGACGGCGGTCTCGTATTGTCGGGTAACCGAGACAGCGGTCTGGTATAGCCAGACGGCGGTCTCGAATTACGGAAGAGATTTTTTTATTATTTTTTTATTTTTTTTTTTGCTTTTTTGTTATTTTTTGAAAGAGGTAATAGGACCTGGTCTAAAAGCATTTTATGCATGCAATGTTTTTATGTTTTGATGTCCTATAATGCCTATTTTGATTAAGTTTTCAGAAGGATTTAACCAACATGTCTTGTTGCACCGAATGCCTTCTGATCTGCTGCGTTTACTCTTGGCTGTACCATGCTGGACTTCTTGTGACCGAAGGATAATTTCTTTCTTTCTCTTCTTTCTTTTTTCTTTTGTAGAGCACTTTTGTCATGTAGTGTCCCTTTTTCCTTGCTTTAGGGATTTCAATCCTCCTGTGTATTATACGCCTCCATATTCCCAAATTAATTATTAGAATATTGTCGTGAGGGTCAAGAGAAAAGAAGTAAAGGGGTAAAAATCCATGGTTTGTGTTTTAGAGGGTTGATTTTTATTGATAAAAGGGTTTTGTAAGAATGGCTGGCTAAGGTTAAGCCTGGGTGTTTAGGCTTTGTCTAAGCAAACATTTTTCCCTTTTTTTTTGTATTTGCGCTCTTTGGTTTCATCTCCATTGCTTTTAAATGGCTAGCTGATTTCCCTAGATCGCCCTTTTGGGTTTTCGAACTAGGATACTGTGTGTTGGCCCTATCTTTTGTCTAGGTTCCTTCTTTTATAAAATTTGGGAGAAATCCTAACGGACCTTATTTGTAACCCTAACTTTTGCCTAGGCTACCCTTTATTGTTGTTCGGGTATCCTACCGGGTCGACCCTATCTTTTGTGTAGCCCCCTTAGTGGGTTTCCTACCGGGTAATTTGCCCTTTTTCTTTGGCCTTTGGCTTCTCTGGGCTTTTTTCTTTTTTTGTGGATTTACTTTTTTGTTCACAGTATTGTCGAAGCATGACTTTCTTTATGGGTGAGGTGAAGTCTTATTTTTATGTGCTTCTAATCAACTAGCTTGATGGCAACAACAATGTTAATTATTTGAATGCGCTTTTTATTCTTCTTCTTTTTTGTTTACTTAGACAGGGTTTTTTATGTGGTCCAGTCAGAAGTAGAAAGAAGAGAAGCAGATGGAAAGAATCATTCTTTATTAATTAATAAGGGAATATGTGCCCTAAAATGCCCGGGGGTCAGGCTCGCCCCAGGGGATAATCTCTAACAATCATGGGGTTTACATCCTTTAAACAAAGAAAAAGGTTTCCTAATGACTAGAGTGACTCTTGACGCTTGCACCCCTCCACTTCGGAAAACTTGCTTGAGTGTGCGGAGGGGGGACTTCCCTTTTCTTCTTTCCGCTCGGCCCCTAGTAGGGTCATATCCTAGGCCATACTTGCAAGGATTGTCTTTGAATTCTGGGGGTTCCCTCATGCCTTGGGAATCTGCCCCCAGTCCTTGGCCAGGATGGTAGCCATGTTTCAACATCATGCGGGCTACCTTTGTGTTTCTGGGAAGTCGCTCTATACTGGCAATCTCGAGCGCTTGGAAAGATGTTTCAAGGGCCTCTTCGGCCGCATCCACATAAGGTTGGGTGGACGGTCCACTGATCAGGATATCGTCTTCTGCTTGGACCATGACCAGTTTGTCGCCCACTACGAACTTGACTTTCTGGTGGAGCGTCGAAGGTACTGCCTTAGCGTCATGAATCCAAGGCCTGCCGAGGAGACAGCTGTATGCTGGAGTAATGTCCATTACATGGAAATCGACGTTGAAGGTAGTGGGTCCAACTTGGATTGGCAAATTGATCTCTCCCACTACTTCTCGTTTTGATCCGTCGAAGGCTCGAACGATGGTGCTACTTGGGCACAGGCAGGCTCCTTGGATAGTCAACTTATCCAGTGTGCACTTGGGCATCACGTTCAAGGATGACCCGTTGTCCACAAGAACTTTGGCAATGAGTTACTCCTTGCATTTAACCGAGATATGCAAGGGCTTGTTGTGGTTTGACCCCTCCAGGGGGAGTTCTTCCTCTGTGAAGGTGAGGTGATCGTTTGCCGTGATGTGACCGACGATCCTCTCGACCTTTTCTTGGGATATTGTGTGAGGTACATGCGCCTCGCTCAAGACCTTCAGCAGGGCGTTTCTATGCGGTTCCGAGCTCATTATCAAAGATAGCAACGTGATCTTTGCAGGTGTTCGGTTGAGCTGGTCTATAATGGAATACTCACTCTGCCTTATAAACTGGAGTAATTCCTCTGTCTCCTCCTTGGATTCTTTATTTTCTTTTTCTTCTTCGATTTTCTTATTTTTTCCTTTATTCTTGAGGACATCTTCCTATGTGTCCTTTGGGGAGTAGACTCTTCCACTTCTAGTTGCGCCCCCAATGCCGACTATGTTTGTTATTTCTTCTTTTATTGGTGAAGATTCCCCGTATCTCCACGGTACAACTTTATTCGACTCGTACGGGAAAGGACGTGGCATAAATAGTCGCACTGGTGTCCTTGCCCCTTCTTCTTTATTCTTGAGGACCAACGGCCGAGGTTTATTTTCCTCTTGCGATGATTCGACCATTGGGGTGAGCTTTATTAGGAGTGGCTTTCTCTCCATTCTTCTGAGTTGGAAGCGTGTTAGTTAATCTTTCCTTTTTATTATCTTATTTATTAAGCGTGAAGGAGGGGAAATTTAAATATGCAAATGAATGCTCATGCATGCAAGTAGACAAACATTGAACAAAAAGAAGATTTTATTTATTCAACAGAAGGTGTACATTCCCCTATTCTATACTGCGAAGCATCTTTTGGCAAAAGCGGAAAACTTTAAAGAAACCCACAGGAGGGTCTTGATTCCTCTGTAGTTCCCTCTCAGCTTCCCGGACATGACGAGCAAGTGCTTCGCTTTGTTTGCGGACCGCCTGGCTCATATCTTCACTGTATTGTTGAGCCTCTTTGATCTTCGCCTCTTGATGAACGACCAAGGCTTGTAGTTCATCAAGCTTTTCAACGGCTCGGTCTTTCTCTTGAAGTACTTGGCTATACTGAGCTAGCCCTTCTTTTTCTTTGTGGCGTAGCTCAGAGAGACTTTTGGTGAGTCTCCTGTTGGCCTCTCGCTCTTGGCGGATGTCTAACAGAGCCTTGAGGAGCCCTTCCGACAACTCCTTGATCGTTTGAGCCTGCTTAGCTGATTCGGCCTCAAGGTGTGTCGTTTTGGCGGTTATCTCTTGCAGTTGGCTATCCGAACTGGTTCTGGCAGTTTTGGATGTTCGGATAGCTTGTTCGTTAGCGTCAGCGCATTGGTCCTTGAGGTGCTCTATTTCATGATCCTTTTTCTTGCCTTGCCTTCGTAGACCATCAATCGTGAGGATAGATTCTTGCTCCTTTTCTTCAAGGGCCCTCATCTAGGCTCCCATGATCTCTATCCTCTAGGTCAAGGCGTCAATTTGAGCCTGCAGCCCTTCATTTTTGGCGCTCGTGGTAGGTGTGGTGGATGATTGAGCCACCCCTCTTCTATTTCTCCATGCCTCATAGTCAATGGTGACAGCCACCCGAGCCTTTCCTAGCTCTCTGTCTCCCATGTAGACTGGCCTCTCCCATGCTTTTCTCATAGATAGTGAGTTGGCAATAGTGCATGGGTCTCCGAAGAAGCACAGTCCTTCGAGCTCCCCTCGGGAAATGGTAGTTTGGGTCCTCATGAGCTGCCTCATAGCTACTTTAGGTGAGTAGGCTATGCAGCCCCTGAGTCCTATCAAGGGGACACTCGGGTAGTCCCCACATCTGATGAGAACTGGGCCGGGTCGGAACCAAGGACAGACCCAGGATATACTGTTGGCGTCCTTGCGCTCCCACTCATCCCTCCATTCTGAGGTCAGACGACGTTGGAGGGGAATCTTGGAGAAACTTCTCAAAGTGTCGGGGAATATCCCCATGTGACTGGAGGCGTACAGGTGAGTGGCGCTCCACACAAATAACAATGAAGAGTAGCAGCGGAGTATTTTGCCCTGCTTCTGGTGACAGAATTCCACCGAGAGCAGGGTGTCGGCAAGAATAGCAGGCAGGGGACTTTTCGAATTCACGTCCCAGGTGAAGAAGGCGTCCATGACGGCCTGATCTATTGTGTCGAAATGGAAGGGGAACAAGACTGTTCCAAAAATTATGAGGGCCAGGGTTTTGTTAAAGGCAACCCATTCTGTCCGTTCAGCCAGGTAGGACAGGTGGTCTTCCAACATCGTTACTTTCCAACCCTGGGTGTTCCCCTTCTTTATCAGGGTACTCTGGCGGAATGGCAACTGAATAAGGGCAGCGACTGGTGCTGCGGGAGTATATGCTTCGTGGCGAACATGGACCCCGGCTGATTTGGGCCACCTCAACATGGTCTCATACTCCTCTAGGGTGGGCACCAAGTCGAACTGCGGAAACTCGAAACATCGCAGATTTGGATTCCAGTAGTGGATTAGTGCCCTTAAGAACACCTGATCGACACATATCTTCAGAAGGTCTAAAATCCGTCCGTAGGATTTTTCGAAGTCGGCGCAGACCTCTGATTGCATTACCGCGCTTAGCCGTTCCAACCTCTCAGTATGGAAACGCGGAATGTCCACCTTCTTTGTCTGCCTACTTGTCCCCTCCATTTCTAAAACCAAAATGCATTTTTGATGAAATGGATGCTTATTTGAATGTGAGTGTTTATTTTCTATTTATCATGTTTTTCTGCATGATGTTTGCGTATTTTTTTTTTATTTTGGAAGAATAAACTATCTATATGAATGTTTTATGAGTATAACATTTTTGGACCAGGTCCTATTTATGAACTTTGGAAAAATGGATTTTTTTTTATTTGTTTATTTTATAGCCTTTTATCTGTTCTGTCGGAACTGCGTGACTACTTAGCTTACAAAGAACCTGAAACCAGGCTAGCTAAAAGGCAGACTGTCCAAGATAAAATATGGCTTTATGTGAAAGAATATTTAGCGTCCCTTATCTCTTCTGTCGGAACTGCGTGGCTACTTAGCTTACAAAGAACCTGAAACCAGGCTAGCTAAAAGGCAGACTGTCCGAGATAAGGGTGTTTATTTGTGAAAAATATTTTTGGTTTTTGTTGTTTTGTTGTTTGTTTATGCTATGCAACATATAAATGCAACAATCATATGCACACACAATTCGATCATCCCCGAACAGGCGAGATTTCATTTTTATCACGAGGTAGGGTTTTCCTGCAGAAAAGTGCATTGGCCAGGGTTGGTTCTAACTGTTCTCACCAGGCTAAGGCCCCCAAGGTGCCCCCATTATAGGGTCCCCACTCTCCAACCGTCCGACCATGCTTAGCACTAAGGCCATAGTCAGTCTTGTTGCCAAAAGAGGAAGGTTATCACCTTGAGTGGTGGTTTCCGATCACACTGGTGGGCTCAAGGCCCTCACTACAGCGACCGTACCTGCCACCCACTCCCTATGGTTTTCTCACTTGCCCCCGGGTATAGGGGGAACTGTTGTGTGCAAGGGTTTGTGTACAGTTTTTATTTCACACAATTGCGTAAGTATAAACAAACAACAATTATTAAAGCCAAATAATAAAGCATGATATAATACAAGTTAAGGGCAAAAGCGTTATTTTCTTGGTTTATTTATTTTTTAGCCGGCCCATCACTAAATGGGATCAACTCTCGAGGCTTCCCTAGTGGAGTCGCCATCTATCGCCGCCGTCAAAAAGAGATGGCGGTCGGAGCGACGCGATGGTTTCAACCCTTTTGATTTTCACGTTTTTTATGGGTGGTTACAACGCCTTTAGGTTGTCCGATAACCGGGCTAACCTAGGGGCGAGGTTTTCGAAAAGGTGTCCTTGGGTTGTCCGATAACCGGGCTAATCCCAAGGACTTATTTTTGTGGGGTTCTGTGGAGTCGCCACCGATGTTTTTACTGGAAACATCGGAAAAGGGGTTTAAAAGGCATTGGTTTTCGAAAACCAACTTTGGTCATTAAAACCAGAGTTGGGTAAGGGATTTAGTTACGTGGTAAAGGAAGTATTAGTTCCTTTACTACGCCCCTTTCGGGTTCCCTATGATAGGCCAGCTTTTATTGTTAATAAACCGGAAAATATACTTTTGCCCTTTTTATTGTGCGGAATTTAAAAGTATGACTACATGGCCCTAATCTATTGCATAATGTAAATTTAAAGCGATAAAAGGGGAGAGGAAGAGTTTAAACCTCCGAAGCAAGCTTTCTTTTTATTTCTTTAAAACAAATGGGTGTTTTTGGCAGCCCTTCACTCTACACAGCGCTGGAAACTCTTCTAAACGCCGAAAAATACTCTCAGAGACACTCAGAAACTCCGAAAATGCGTCGGAGGGATTCTAGAGAGAAGTTTTTTAGAGAGAAGGGAGAGCAAATGCTTGAGGTGTCTGGAAATGAGGGGGGAGGACCCCTATTTATAGGTTTTCGCGTTGTCAGGTGTCGAGACCGCCGCTCTCATCTGACAAGGTCGAGACCGCCGTCTCATCCAACGAGACCGTCGTCTCGACCTGCCAAGCGCGGCGAGACCGCCGTCTCGCCCTTCGCAGGTGGCGAGACCGCCGTCTCGTCAAGCGAGACGGCGGTCTCGCCACTTGCGTGAGGCGAGACGGCGGTCTGGGAAATCCAGAGGGCGGTCTCGTCCCAACAAAGCGAGAAAACTTATTTTTTTCGTACAGAAACTCCCTCCTATCCTAGTATGGGGCCTAATAGTCTCTCCTAGTGGCTTGTTAGGCTTCGTCCATCTTCGAATAGGAGGCCTTCTGATCTTTATTTGGAGGCCGGACAAGATTTGGGGTCTACAATGCCCTTTTAGTCAATGTTCCCGTGGCCATGGGCGGGGACCGCGGGAAATACAAGAGAAAGCTTAAAAAAGGAACCCTAGGGGCTGATCCTCCCGATCCTTTCCCCCTATTACTCTTGTTTCGACAGAGGTTTGGAGTCCACATCAGAAGTAGAGGCATTAAAGGTTATCCACCCAGCGTCGATTAATTCTTGGACCCGATACTTCAGGGTCAAGCAATTTTCTATTGAGTGTTCGGGTGAACCCGAGTGGTAGTCGCATTTCTCGCTCGATTTATACCACTCGAGATAGGGAGGCTCCATATTTTTAGGAGGGGCGCAGGTAGAGATCTTGGCCTGCAACAACTGAGGCAGCAATTTTCCATAGGAAGTTGAGATAGGAGTGAACTTCCTTTCTCTCTTACGAGGCTGCCGAGCCATTTGTGGAGCAGAAGAAGTAGTGAAGTTAATTGCGTGTACAACTTCATCCTTCTTCTTGCCGGTGGTTTTTCTGAATGAGACGCCAGCATGGGAAGATTGTGCTATCTTCCCATTTCTCAGCCCTTGCTCCACTCTCTCCCCTACAGTGACTATGTCTGAGAAAAGATTAGATGTACTAGTTATCGCCTTGTTGTAGTAAGCTCCAGTCAGTGAGTCTATGAACATAGCCACCGTCTCTTTATCCGTTAGCGGGGGCTCTATTTGGGCGACCATTTCCCTCCACCTTTGTGCGTATGCTTTGAAGGATTCGACGTTCCTTTTGCTTAGGGTCCTAAGGTCTGACCTATCAGGGGTCATATCGATGTTGTATCGGTAACGACAAAGGAAAGCATCAGCCAGCTGCTTCCAATTTTGGACCTGCCCTTTTTCCAACTACATGTACCAGTTGAGGGCTGAGTTAGCCAAGCTCTCCTGGAAGCATTGAATCAGCAGTTTTTCGTTATCAGCATGCGCAACCATCTTATGACAGTACATCGTAAGATGGTCCTTGGGGCAGGTCAGTCTGGCACACTTAGGGAAGTCCGGGACCTTGAATTTCAAGAGGAAATGGATATTCTTGACTAGACACATGTCCACCACTTCTTTGACGTCAAAGTTGTCCCTCTACCGGCCTTCAGCCTCTCCTCCAGGGCGGAGAGTGGTTGCTTGGACACTTCTAAGGTGAGGATGTGCATTGCCCGAGCGTCGGATTGGATAGGGGCCTTTTGATCGAAGAGGAATTCCTCTTCTTCTTCTTCTTCTTTATGGCAAGAGGCTCGATCAGCTTGAGTCTCGCCTTTATTTTGACACTGTTAGTGCATGGCTTCCAATAGTTGTGCCATTTGTTCCTGGAGGGTGTTAACCTCAGTAGTGAGCTTGCGATTTTGCTCTTCCAGGTTCTCCATGGCCTTTGCTTTTTGTGCGCGGGTTCGAACAGGGAGAGGACCAGCCACTTTCTAGAATGCCCAAAAATTTTATTAATGAAATGAATTATAGGTGTGGGACTAGTATCTTTTACGACAATGACTTAGGTATCGTCCATTAAGCTTACGCTCTGTAGGGTACCCTACCCACTTTGGTATAATGATTCCTTCCTTGTCGAAGATCACAATTGTCGCCACCGTCCTTTCCGACATCCAGGGACATCTCAAACGTTTATGCGAGCGGTCGCGAAAAGATGGTTTAGACTCGCGTTTTATGTTAAAATTATGTTCATTGCTTCCGAGGTGCTCAACAACTGAACTATCCTCTAATAAAAGCAAGGTTTTCGAAAAAAGGGTTCTTTTGGAGTCGCCACCAATGTTTTGACCATAAACATTGGAAAAGGATAAAAAGGCGTTGATTTTAATAAAAACCAAACTTGGCTATTATAACCAGAGTTAGGTAAGGGAGTTAGTTACGTGTGGGGAAGGTGTTAGCACCCCACAACGCCCCTTTCGGATTCCCTATGACGGATTAATTCATTTAAGTAAAGATTACGAGAAATTACGCGATTACCCTATTTCATTGCATAATATTAAAAATGGCTATCTACATGATTTTAGTTTACATTGCATACAGACAACAATAAATAAAGCAGTAAAAGAAAAGAGAATTGAACAGAACCTCCGTAGCAAGCTTTGTATTTGCAAATCTTTAATCGTAAGGATGCGTTTTGGCGATCCTTCGCTCTACAAAGACCCTCCTCTCCGAATACAACACTAATTCTACTAAATTTTACAGAAGAATCGAATGCTGGAATGTAATTCCTTAACTGATTGTTACCTTATCAAGGCAATCAGAGAGTTCATTCGAAGAAGGAAGAGAAAAGACAAGTACCAGGAGTTGTCTGGTGTGTGAAACAGTGGCAAATGAGCCTCCTATTTATAGTTTTTCGCAGCCTGACATTTTGGGACGCCCCTCTGGGTTGGGACGGCCGTCTGGGTTGGGACGGTCATCCCAACTGAATTTTTTACACATGTTGGGACCCCCTGAAAGGTGGACTGGCAGTCTCACTTGGGACGGCCGTCCCATTTGGCCAGGGTAACTTGGGACGGCCGTCTCACATTTGGGACGGTGGTCTCAACCTGTTTTGGCCAGTTTTTGTGTTCTGGGACCCCTGGGAAGCTTTCCTTTCTTTATTCGGACGTCGGTTGATGCCGATAGACGCCCGTTGAAGCTTTATCTTCATATAGGAAGTCTTCTTGGCCTTTATTGAGATGCCAGGCGAGCTTTATCTTGTTGTAGGAAGTCTCCTTAGCCTTTATTGAGAGACCGGGAAACATTAGGGGTCTACAACCATATACCTTAGTATATTTGTCCCTTCCCTGTGGATGGTTACAAATGTGCTTGGGACCTCTTTCGTCTTTATCTTAGAGATATCTAATGCCCCCTAGCATGAATGTGCTTTATGTATGAGAGTTTTTTAGAATGATGTTGATGCGTACTTTCCTTTTATTTTCTCTCTTGGTTTTTTCACTTATGACATGATGCGGAATAATTTGACTTTGTCGCAAATTGTTTTATGAGTTTATTTTTCATTTATTTAATTTTTTTTATTGTTCGTTTTAGCACCTTTTATCTCTTCTGTCAGACTGCGTGGCTACTTAGCTTACAAAGAACCTGAAACCAGGTTAGCTAAAAGGCAGATTGTCCGAGATATAATGGTTTATTGCGAAAGAATAATTTTAGCGTCCCTTATCTCTTCTGTCGGACTGCGTGGCTACTTAGCTTACAAAGAACCTGAAACCAGGCTAGCTAAAAGGCAGACTGTCCGAGATAAGGGTGTTTATTGCGAAAATATTTTTTTTTATTTTTCTATTTTTATCTGTTGTTTGGTTATGCTATGCAATCAAATGCAACAAACAAATGCACATACAATTCACTCATCCGCGAACGCGTAAGAAGACGTTTTAATCACGAGGTAGGGTTTTCCTGTAGAAAAGTGCATTGGTAAAGGTAGGTTCTAAATATTTTCACCAAGGCTTAGGCCCCCAAGGTGCCCCCATTATAGGGTCCCCACTCTCCAGCCTTTCGACCATGCTTAGCACTAAGGCCATAGTCAGTCTTTGTGCCAAAAGAGGAAGGTTATCACATTGAGTGGTGGTTTCCGATCATACCGGTGGGCTGCATGGCCCTCACTACAGCAAACCGTACCTGCCACCCACTCCCTATGGATTTCTCACTTTCCCCCGAGTATAGAGGGAACTGTTGTGTGCAAAGGTTTGTGTACATTTTGTATTTCAAAAAATTGCGTAAAATAAACAAACAACAGTTATTAAAGCCAACCAAATAAACATGTTATAAGACAAGGTAGGGTAAAAGCGAAATTTCTAAGTTTATTTATTAAACCGACCCATCACTAAATGGGATCAACTCTCTAGGCTTCCCCTGTGGAGTCACCATCTGTTGTCGTCGTCCAAAGAGGCGGTCGGAGCGACGCGATGGTTCCGACTTCTATTTTCGCATTATATATGGGTGTGGTTACAACGCCTCTAGGTTGTCTGATAACCGGGCTGGACCTAAAAGTAAGGTTTTCGAAGAGAGTTCTTATGGAGTCGTCACCGATGTTTTTACCGAAAACATCGAAAAAGGAAAAAAGAAGGCGTTGGTTTTAAGAAAAACCAACTTTGGCCATTATAACCAGAGTTGGGTAAGGGAGTTAGTTACGTGTAGGGAAGGTATTAGCTTCCCTACGATGCCCTTTCGGGTTCCTTATGATAGGCCAATTATTTTATAAACAAACTTTTAAAATGACATTTTTACTCTTTTATTCGCGAAATTAAAAGATAGACTACATGGCCCTAATAGCTAGTGCACAAATAAATATAAGTAAAAAAGACGGTAAAAGAGAGGGAGAGAGTGAAGAAACCTCCAGAGCAAGCTTTGATTAATTCTATTAGAAAATAGGACGCATTTTGGCAGTCCTTCGCTCTACAACGTTGACTTTTCTCCCTCGCAATGCTATAAAAACTCTCTAAGAACTCTCAGAAAACTTCGGAAATGCTTCGGAGGGGCTCTAAAAGAAGAATTCTAAGAAATCCTAGAAGGAAAGGTGGAAGAACTGTGTGAAATGAAGAGGAGAGTGCCCCCTTTTTATAGGAATTCGTGCCTATCAGGTCGAGACTGCCGTCTCGCCTGGCAAGGTCAAGACGGCCGTCTCACCATTCGGAACGGCGGTCTCGTCTTTGACAAATGGCAAGACGACTGTCTCACCAATCGGGACGGCAGTATCGATTTGCCAAATGGCGAGAGGGTCGTCTCGCCAAACAAGAACGCGGTCTCTCCATGGCAAGTGGCGAGACCGTCGTCTCGCCAAACGAGACAGCGATCTCGAGCTTGCCAATGATGAGACGACGGTCCCGATAAGCATGTTAGAATCGCGCAATGGAATGTTTGCGTGGACGGACAAAAAACCAAGAGGGGGGGTGAATTGGTTTCCTAACAAAAATTAAGTTTTAAAAATTTTCCCCAAATTTTACCGATCAAAATACTGTGTAAACGTAAATAAGAAAAGGATAGACTCTTACACAAGAAATTTATACTGGTTCGGATCAAAAGACCCTACGTCCAGTTGCTAATCAATCAAACAGAGGATTAACGGTGTCACTATAATCAAAGTTATACAATCATATTACAAATGAAAAAGATAAAGTAACGAAAACACCTCTCTTGAGTCCCACAAGAGATGAAGAACAACTTTCCCTAGAGACGGCACAACACACAATCCACTAAGAACTCCACTTAGTGATTCTTATCGCTTCTAGCCCACACCAGGTTCCAAAAGCCCCTTTTTCCTCCAACAAACAGCTCTCTGGCAATCACAACTCTTAACTTTTGTTTGAAAAAGGTTGTTATATTTTTCTGAGAGCCATAGAGAACCTTAAGTAGATGAATTAGGGTTTGGGAATTGGGGATTTTTGAAACTTGGTGTATTGGGATTAGGGTTTTCGAAAATAGGTTTAATTTGAAGTTCAAAATCCAAATCTGACTGAAATAATCGATTAAATGAAGTGTTAATCGATTATTATAGAGCCAAAATCAACAGAACCCCAAAACGCACTGGTTTAATCGATTATCTGCCGTGTTAATCGATTAACAGGCCTGTTAATCGATTAACAGGTGTGTTAATTGATTATCATAGTGAGCTGATACAGAAAATGGTTTTTCTCACAATAATAATCGATTATCTGGTGATTTAATTGATTAAACCCGAGCCTTTTTGATAAATATGAGTTTTTGAAGCTTCTAAAGAGTAGACTATGTACCAACTATCTTAGACACTAATATTACAGACTCAAACTCATCAAAACAGAGTTATTACACAATAATATAAGTCTTCAACTCTCTAAGTTCTCTGTTCTTGAATCATCATCAAAATCATCAAGCTTCATGTTCATGTAAGCTCAACATCAAGTCCTTGTATGTTCAACAAAGCGAGACGGCGATCTCGACCATCAAGGTGGAATTCTTTATTTTTTTTACAGAAAAGCCTTCCTACTCTATCCTAGGGACCTTTTAGGCCTTACCCATCTTCGAATTGGAGGTCTTCTGCTCTTTATTTTGGGGTCGGGCAAGATTTGGGGTCTACAGTTCTTATGGATTCGCCACCGATGTTTTTACCGAAAACATCGGAAAAGGAAAAAAAGAAGGCATTGGTTTTAAAAAAAAAAAACCAACTTTGGCCATTATAACCAGAGTTGGGTAAGGGAGTTAGTTACGCGTGGGGAAGGTATTAGCACCCCCAAGACGCCCCTTTCGGGTTCCTATGATGGGCCAGTTATTTCGTAAATAAACTTTAAAATGACGCTTTTACCCTTTTATTTGTGGAATTAAGAAAAGAATGACTACATGGCTCTAGTAACTAATGTACAGATAAATATAAATAACAAAGCGGTAAAAGAGAGGGAGAAAGTGAAGAAACCTCCGAAGCAAGCTTTTTTTTATTAATTTTCTTAAAATAAGACGCTTTTTGGCAGTCCTTCGCTCTTTCTCGCAACGTTAAAAAGACTCTCTAAGAACGCTTTTTGGCAGTCCTTCCGCCTTTTTGATGATGATCAAAATTTTCTTTTAAAGCCTTGTAATAACCTATTTTATCTTTCACACTAACAAACACATTAAACATACCAGATAATATTTAAATTCAATCATAATAGGCTTTAAATATTTCTCCCCCTATTTTGATTATGATAAAAAATTAAGAGCTCCCCCTCAACATATGCATAACTTGGAGATAACTCCCCCTCAAACAAAGCAATAAAAGAATTCCAAAATTTATTTCATAAGTGAAAATACATTACAACACAAGAAGAAATAAAAACAAACTTTAAAATTCTTCACTATCACTATGAAAGTGTGTGTCGCCGCTGTCAAAACGAGGTGGTCGGAGTGACGCGATGGTTTCCGACTTTCCATTTTTCACGTTTTTATAGGTATGGTTACAACACCTTTAGGTTGTCCGATACCCGGGCTGAACCTAGGGGCGAGGTTTTCGAAAAGGCGCTCTTGGATTGTCCGATAACCGGGCTAATCCAAGAACTAATTTTTTGAGGGTTCTTCTGGAGTCGCCACCGATGTTTTTACCGGAAACATCGGAAAAGGAATGAAAAAGGCATTGGTTTTCGAAAAACCAACTTTGGTCATTAGAACCAGAGTTGGGTAAGGGAGTTAGTTACGTGTAAGGGAAGTATTAGTTCCCTTACGACGCCCCTTTTGGGTTCCCTATGATAGGCCAGCTATATTAAATAATTAAACCGGTGAAAAATACGTTTTTACCCTTTTATTCGTGGAATTTAGAGATTATGACTACATGGCCCTATATCTATTGCATAATTGAAATAAAGCGGTAAAAGAGAGAGAGAGAGAGTGTAGAAACCTTCGAGGCACGCTTTCTATTAATTCTTTAAAAAATTGGGTGCGTTTTGGCAGCCCTTCGCTCTTTACAACGCCAGAATCTCTCAAAAACACTATAAAAAGCTCTAGAAAACACTCAGAAACTCCAGAAATGCTTCGGAGGGGTTCTAGAGAGAGAATTTCAAGAGATTTCTAGAGAGAGAATTTGAAGAGATTTCTAGAGAGAGAGTCGAAGAACTATGGGAAATGAGGGGAATGGGGCTCCTATTTATAGGGATTCGCGCCTGTCAGGTCGAGACGGGCCGTCTCGTCTGACAAGGTCGAGACGGCCGTCTCGCCACCTTCGCAAGGCGAGACGGCCGTCTCGAATCCGAGATGGCGGTCTCGACCCTAAAAGGCAAAAATCCTTATTTTTATGGAAAAAATCCCTCCTATCCTAGTATGGGGCCTAATAGTCTCTCCTAGTGGCTTCTTAGGCTTCATCCATCTTCGAAAAGGAGGTCTTCTGGTTCTTTATTATGAGGCCGGACAAGATTTGGGGTCTACAGTGTGCATCAAATTTATTTTCTAAGTGACACACTTTATCATCTACGTCAGAGATACGGTGAATGATTTCCTCATGCCCTACTCCAGAGAGAGTGAAGAATGCATGCATCCTCTGGTTCATATCAGATAACATGTCTTCCATAGATTGGCGGGTTTTAGGATGAGCAGAAGACGTTCTAGCACTTTGAATCTGATCAGAGGGAAACTCAGCAGCAGGAGGCATATCTTCATCAGAATCTTCATCATCTGCATCTATGTTTGGAACATCATCCTTGTGAACATAAATAGTGTTGACACGCACCGTTTGGAGTTGGGTTAGTGTGTTGTCCAGCATTCGGTTTAGATTTGTCGTTCGTACTGTTTGTTCACCTTCGACATTCACGCCTTTGTATTCGAGAATTCGAGAAATAAGGAGGGCATAGGGAATTTGAAGGTGGGATGACGTTTGGCTTTCAACATAGTCATGGTGACGAGGCAACCCCAATCTAATGGTTCATTATTCATTATTGCATGAATAATACGAAGATCTATTGAAGAGCATTGGGCATGATTCGTTGCCCGGGGACATAGGATCCAGACAAGTAAATACAAAAGCATGCGTTCCTCCTTCTTCAATGGTTCAGCTAGAAGGAGACGCCCAATCTCCATGGAAGGGTTACGAAGAAAGGAACGGTAAGCCATGATCCTGTCAAAATCATCTAACTCACCAAAAACGTTAATAACATCATCTCTTATAGGAAAATGTGCAACGTTTTCCTAAATATCGTCATCAAGAATAATGGATACTCCCTTAACACGAGAGGTAGCTACTTGATCTCTAAATTTAAAGCGAGAGTAAAATACCCTAACTAAGTCAGGATAATACGTACCTTGCATTTGGATAAAAGGAAGAACTCCTTGAATTTCAAGAAGATTAGGAAAATTGAATCCCCTATTGATGAATTGATCACCAATAAGGAATTTGGGAGTGATCGATGTCGTACTCGGTCAAATAATTAAAACAGATAAATGTAGTACTAGGAAGCTTTCCTAGGTCGTCTCCCAAAGACCACAAATTTCTATCAAAGCTTATCAATTTTTAGTAACAAAAAATTAAAAGGGGAGTTTTTTTCAAAATTAAAATATTAGATGAAACAGAACAAA